>CM060307.1:42556856-42584356 GCA_030674185.1 Monoplex corrugatus | reverse complement strand
CGCGCACACACACACACACACCACACACAGAGCAAACACATGCACACAAGCATAGACACATAAGGAAAATACACGCACGCGTATTACCAAAATTTAAAACAAACACGCGAACGCACGCACACACACACACACGCGCGCGCGCGTACACACACACATGAAATGATACATAAACGCACACATACACACGTAGATACACACACGCACGCAAACAAACAAACAAACAAACAAACAAAGAGAGAGAGAGAGAGAGAGAAGGAGGGGGAGAGAGAGCTCAATTGATTTCTTTCTTTTAACTTTAAAACTCCCCACCCCTATTTCTTGCTTGTTTGCTTGTGTGTGTGTGTGTGTGTGTGTGTGTGTGTGTGTGTGTGTGTGTGTGTGTGTGTGTGTGTGTGTTGCGCGTGTTTGTGTGTGTGTGTGTGTGTGTGTGTGTGTGCGTGGGTGTGTGTGTGTGGTGTGTGTGCGTGTGTGTGTGTGCACGCGCGCGCACGTGGGTTGTACATTCTTGTGTGTGTGTATACATACGTGCTTGTTTTGAAGTGTGAGTGTTTCTGCACATTTTTTTTTTTTTTTTTGCAGGCGGGGTGGGGTTGGGGTCTTCGTGTGTGCGTGCGTAGTGTAAGCTTTATACGTTTGTATCCGTGATTATATACGTCCATGCATGTTCGAATGTCGCAGTGTTAGCAGACTGGCAGTTGCGTGCTGAAAGAATCTGTTTTGAAGAGAAAGACCGGCTGATTGTTTTGAGTGTATGCTTGATGATGTCGGAAAGCTCATCACTGAAAATGTGCTGAAGTCGTTTTGTGGCAGATATCACTTCAGTTTCAGTTTCTCAAGTTGACATCTTCTCATTCGGAATGAATTCCAGGTGCACTTACATCACAGCTGCCATGTGATGTGATCATGTCACAAGCTTTAAGCCTGCACATAAAATGATGAGATGGCCAGGTCCTAAGGTCGCAATCTATCCTATGTTTTCCTTAGCCTACATTTTGCCTTACAGCTTGAGTTCTCCGTGCTCCACTAAAAGTGTGATCCTGTGCGACGCCAAGTTAGCCCAGTTGGATTCAGAGAATAGCGCTGTACGACAACGATTTATACTAATATGAAAAAGGGAGACTGAGCGTTCATAAAGTTTGACCATCTTGACTGTTCATAAAGTTTGACCATCTTGATTGTTAATAAAGTTTGACTATCTTGATTGTTAATAATCTGTCACACGCTGTGCTATCATCTCGTCTCTATGTCTGGCTACGAGCCTTGGGGCTGCGGGCTAAACAGCGATGATGCCTTCTTAAATAACGTCAGTTCAAATTTGCTCTAAGTTTTCTGATATCAGGAAATCAAAAGACGATAAGCAATTAATGCACACTTTATTCTGAATTGAGAAGTCTATGATTAAAGAAAAGCCTCATTCTGCGACTTGCTAATGGAAACAAGACGGAAGGGGATGAACAAAAAAATTCATATCCTGGTCAGTAATGCACAAATAGAAGCTACAAAAAGTTCAGCATTACCACCAAAGCAACAGCCTTTAATTAGTTTAATCTTTACTGCTGTTACGAGTTACAAGAAAGGCAAAATGTCGAGGCTGACACAACCAATGAGCTGAGTAGCCAATGTATTTCATTATTTACATTTATGATCAGAACGAGTACCCTACCGAAGTAATCTGCTAACCGTGGCTTCACGGCGGTTTGGTATTGGTAACTCCTGTTCTCGGCCATTCCGCAATTTTTTAGTCCTTTCCTTCTTCTTTTTTGTTTTTTTTTGTTTTTTTTTGTTTTTCAGTCCCTTACTTCTTTTTTTTTTTTTTTTTTTTTCCCCAGTCCTTTCCTTGTTCTTTTGTTTATTTTTTTTCCCAGTCCTTTCCTTGTTCTTTTGTTTATTTTTTTTCCCAGTCCTTTCCTTGTTCTTTTGTTTATTTTTTTCCCCAGTCCTTTCCTTGTTCTTTTGTTTATTTTTTTCCCCAGTCCTTTCCTTGTTCTTTTGTTTATTTTTTTTCCCAGTCCTTTCCTTGTTCTTTTGTTTATTTTTTTCCCAGTCCTTTCCTTGTTCTTTTGTTTATTTTTTTCCCAGTCCTTTCCTTGTTCTTTTGTTTATTTTTTTTCCCAGTCCTTTCCTTGTTCTTTTGTTTATTTTTTTCCCAGTCCTTTCCTTGTTCTTTTGTTTATTTTTTTCCCAGTCCTTTCCTTGTTCTTTTGTTTATTTTTTTTCCCAGTCCTTTCCTTGTTCTTTTGTTTATTTTTTTCCCCAGTCCTTTCCTTGTTCTTTTGTTTATTTTTTTTCCCAGTCCTTTCCTTGTTCTTTTGTTTATTTTTTTTCCCAGTCCTTTCCTTGTTCTTTTGTTTATTTTTTTCCCCAGTCCTTTCCTTGTTCTTTTGTTTATTTTTTTCCCCAGTCCTTTCCTTGTTCTTTTGTTTATTTTTTTTCCCAGTCCTTTCCTTGTTCTTTTGTTTATTTTTTTCCCCAGTCCTTTCCTTGTTCTTTTGTTTATTTTTTTCCCAGTCCTTTCCTTGTTCTTTTGTTTATTTTTTTTTCCAGTCCTTTCCTTCTTTTTTTTTTTGGTTTTTTTTTTTTCAGTCCTTTCCTTGTTCTTTTGTTTATTATTTTTTTCAGTCCTTTCCTTCTTTTTTGTTTGTTTTTGTTTGTTTGTTTTTCAGTCCTTTCCTTCTTTTTTTGTTTTGTTTTTTTGTTTTCTTTCTTTTTGTCTTCATCTTCGTGTGCCTTCCTCAACAGTTCCTTGGAGGACTGATTTAGTTAGGCCATTGGATTTTGTTACATGGTCATACCAACGTAGTATTCTTTGCTTTACCGAAATCATCAGATCTGTATAGGGTCCAGTGTGCTGCTTGATGGTGTGGCGCACTTGTTCACTGGTGATATGATCAGTGTATCTGATGTATAGTATCTTGCGATAACACGTCGTTTCCATGGTTTGGATTTGTCTGTCCAAATTCTCAGTGAGGGTCCATGTCTCACATGCATACAGGAAGATGGCAATATGCTGGTGCACGTAGAAGCCTGATCTTATATTTCATGGAGATGTTCTTGTCCTTCCGTATGGTCATTGCCAAGGTCAGCTCCTAGAAACGTCCTTGTTTTAGCTCTGTTGATGCCAGATCAGTTCTGGTTCTTCACAAGAATATATTTGGCTGTGATACTGACAGTCTTGGGCGTGCCATGTTCATCATTAGGATGCTTTATGTTCACCAGGAGTGTTAGCAAGAACCAAGTCATTATTGCTGGCCAATTCTGACAGGCTTAGTTCCCTATCATCGGTCGTCTCGTTACAGTACCGGCCGCAAAAATTCCTCAGTCTTCTTGGGCACAAACCTTGGCGTTCCAGAACGATGATGACGTCTCTCTTGTCAACTTTGTTGATGACCGTTTGAAGCTGGGTGCAGAATTTTTCAATCTGGTCATCGTCATAGTCTGATGTGGGAGCGTAATATTTGCACTACCGTTACGTTGAATGGTTTCGCTCTTCTTCAGCAGCAATGGGACTACGATTTATAAACTTTGCTTTGGCGGTCTTTAGGAGATAAAAATGACATTTTATAATCATAATGATATTTACACAGCGCCAAATCTTCGTATATGAAACAAATCGAAACGCGCATTCTCATCATTTACCAAAACATTCACTCCCGCTATGACAAAAACTCAAGGGTACAAAACACGCACAGACTGGGAGAAGTAGGGCAGGAGAAGAACAGGACAAAAAGGAGGACACATAGAAGGGGAATCACTGTCGGAGAAAAAGGTATGTCTTCAAGTTAGGCTTGAAGGAAGACGGAGTATGTGACTGTCGAATAGACAGGAGAAACTCTTTCCAGTTGTTTGAAGCAGACACAGGAATAGAGTGGAGACCAGCTGTGGAATGTCTGTATCGATGAATTTGTGAACAAGTAGGTTCAGAAGCAGAAGGAAGAGGTCAGGCAGGAATGTACGCTTGTAGTATAATGTGTTGATTTTGAATGAAAATCTTTGATAAACAGGCAGCTAGTAGAGAAACTAAAGCAAGGGGTGATATAATGTCTCATTTTACGAAAGGCAAGACGGGCTGCCGAATACTGAATACGCTGGAGGCATGAGATAGAAAAAGCAGGCAGGCCAGAGAGCAGCGAGTTACAATAATCGACACAAGACAAGATAACAGAAATCGCTAGTGAAAGAGTTGTTGAAGTTGAAATATAAAGACGAACAAAACGTAAACATCGCCATTGACAGTAACACGACTGACAGGTTTGAGTGGTGAATTTCTGCATGGTGAGTTGAGGATCAAACAACGCCAAGGTTCTTGACTGAATCAGAATGTACTAGTGTTGTCCCCTAGTTGGACAGAACAAACTTTGAGAGTGGGAAGTGTGCTTGGTGCCAGTGAGTATTGCTTCAGACTTATCTCCATTCAACTGTAACTAATTCTGTATTATCCAACTCTAGATCTCAACATAACAGTCAGAAACTGAAAGATTTTCAGGAGATGCACCGTTGTAGAGTTCGGAGTCATCAGCATAAAAAGGATATTTGATGTTGAGATGCAAATTGAACGGCATTATGGGGAGGGGGGGGGAGGTGATGGGCAGTGCCACAGAAGTGGGTATAGGAAATGGGGCAGAAAACCCCCCCAACAACAACAACAGCAAAAACAATAACAACAACAAAAGCGTTTTTTACACTTTTTCTGTCAAAAAAAGTTCAAGCAAATTGTTGACTATGAGGGGAAAGGACTGTGCTATAGAATCAGTTCTATACTAGTTCAGATTTGACGAAACTTAAACCGACCACAAGCGAATCTTGCAAAATGTTTACATACAATGACACATACATACATAACAATGATTCACACACACATAGTCCTACATACAAAAATAGGTACAAGTACGCATACATACATACATACATACATACATACATACATACATACATACATACATACATACATACATACATACAAACATACATACATGTACATACATACATACAGACATACATGTGCATACATACATACATACATACATACATACATACATACATACATACATACATACAAACACACGCGCGCGCGCGTGCGTACCCACCCCGTTCTCCTTTCCCCATCCCCATCCCCATCCCTACTCACATACACTCATTAGAAACAAAATCCATTCCTGAAACACAGAAGAAAATTGATTAACAAGAAGGGGAGGGGGAGGGGGGGAGTTCATTTTGGCTGATCGACAAGCTGTCATTGTCTCAAGGGATTTTCCGACTTTTGTTTTGTTTTTGGTTTTTTAATAAACTGTCTTGAACATGGATCTGTTGATGTACAAGGCTTCGGTGTCATATTCGATCGCTGTCATTCCCACTGATGCCACTAAAGTACTTTTTTTTTTGCCTCGAATTGATTGTCGCAACGCACTTTTTGTCTGCTCTTCTGAAATATTTTCCTCACGGGTTCTGGAAAGTTCAAAATAACACCGCCCCGATAATCTGAAACAAAATAACCATCAGCTTTGAAGGAAATAATAAACAGAAACACGCCCAAATTGAACGAGAACGCATGTTTAATTCACAAAACAAGACAGGCGCAAGTTTTTTTTTGCCAAATGGCCTTCGTCGTGCAAATACAAAAGACAACAAAGAAACAAACACAGTAAACCAAGGATAAGAGCTGGAGAAATTATTAGTTATTCATCGTGCTCCAGATGCAGCTAACAGGAACAGGGTTATGATGTAGATGTAAAGTATGTTTTGCCACTCTCTCAATCCAGCGTCGCCATGGTCTTCCTCTGGCTCTGAAGCCCGAGCACCTGCTGTTATAATCTCTAAGGGTTGGGTGGTTGACGGGCGTTCCAGACCGGTGAGCAAAGCGCTTGCTGTTATAGCTGACAGGTATGTTTCAACCATCTCTCGGATGTTTTCGTGTTTAATCGTGTCTCTTTTGGTCTTGCCTGCTCCTCTTCGAAGACATCGCGGATGCTACTATCCTTGAGTAATACAATGGTTTTATTGTGTTTTGTTGTTGTTGTCTCGTTAACAGCTTGTAATGTTTCTCTCCAGAATTTCGTTTAATGTCCAAGTCTGGCACTAATACGTCATTGTGGGAAAAACATTGTATTGATTAGTCTGGCTGTTGTTTCCATATGTTTGCCTGGGTGTTTTGGAAAGCGTGGAAATCAGTAAATTCACAGTATTTGCCTTTCGGATTCCGTTGTCAATTTCTCTGTTCATTTTTCCATCTGTGATAAATGAACTTCCCAAGTGTTTAAATTCTGTATTAGGACCAAAGTTTTTGTCCTTTGATTGTGATGTCCTACCCACATGACTTCTGTTGTGCTGATGCTGATGTTCATGATATGGTTTTCATGGCTGTTGTTTGAATTATTCGTATGTTTTCGCAACTGTGTTTTGTCATAATTCATGATCGCTTGATCAGTGAGTTATGGTTCACTGAGAGCTGCTAGATCAGGGTTTGCATCTTGAGCAATATTGTCTGTGTAGATGATGAACAGGATTTGTGAGAAGACCCATCTTCGTCGGATCCCAAAGATGACTTGAGACCAGTTTGGAAAGTTCATTTGGGGGTCCCTACAGCACTCTCACTATTTGCATAGTTTGGTCTTATGCTGTCGAAGAGATGACCCTTGATTCCATACGACTCTAAGATTCCCAAAGTTTCATTTTGTTTATTCGGGTGTCTTTTCCTGATCCACAAAGATGAGAAGGAGTTGTTTCTGGTTTTCACATGCTGCCTTGCAAACTTGGCGAAACAGCGTCCGTGCATCCTCTCCCTATTCTTAATCCAAAAGGGGCTTCATTTAAGAATGGTCCCGTTGTGGTCCGAATACGTTAAATCTGAAATGTTGGCCTATATCTTGCTGACTTGGCTGATGAGATATACACGTACCTCTGTAGGTTTTACAGTCTTTCTTGTTCCCATTTCTTTTTCTACATGGGCAGTACAACTACCTCTCTGCTAGTCATTTGGTATCCGCTTCTCTTTCCAGGCCTTTTGTCATATAACAGTAAACCACTTGATTCCTGTATCCCCACAGGCCACTATGGTCTTAAGTTGTGATGCCACCTACACCTGCGACCTTAAGAAAGAGACAGTGTTATGTAGGTTACACACGGGTCACACATCCTACATTCATTCGTACTATGGTGTATACCGTGTGACGAGCCGTTGAGCATCAGACACCTCTTTCTCGATTGCTGGGACTTGTTCGATGTGAGACGACAGCACCACACGGCGGACTCCTTAAAGAACCTCTTCCGAGACGTCCCTCCTGATGCAATTTTCCAGTTTTTACAAGAGATCAATAGATTTCACCTGATCTGATTTTACGTCTGTTTTTCTTTAATCGCATTTTAGATTTGCAAGGTTGACAGTGAGCATGGTTTTTAACTGTTGTCTTTTATCTTAAAGGGTTGTCTTTTTTTGTCTTTTTTTTTTTTTTGACGTGGTGTTAGCCCTGGTATGGCTCTAGTAGTCGGCTGGGCTGTAAGCAATATGAGATATGAGACCTGCGACCTTGTTCTACGGGCTGGTCTTCAGTGTTTTTCAGAACTTTTTATCCAGGATGTGGATTTCTTTTTTTCTTTCTTTCTTTTTTTGTTGTTGTGGTTAATTCATTTTATCATAGAGGAAGGGGTTGACATGTATTTGCTGTAAATATACTCTGCTTCAGTCACTTCTGCTTCTACAAAGTGCTTAGGGCTCTTGTGAGGTTGGGTGCTGTACAAGTAGTCACCTGTCTGTCTGTCTGTCTGTCCCTCATTTTACATGTATCTCTCTCTCTTTCTCCACATAATTTTTTTTATCTTTGGAAAGAAAGTATTTTTCATTGAAATCACAGATTCTGCAACATCAGACAATTGCATTAAAATATAAAGGTTCAAACAACAAACTATTACACATAATTCTGTTTAAAAAAGAGTTTATTGTATTGCGCGGTTTTTGATGATGCATAGAAAATTTAATAGAAAATAGATATAAATGTCAACTTTCGGTTTTAAATGGATACAAAAAAAAACAACATATAGCAAACACAGACTATTAGATGATGCATAGAGAATTCAATAGAAAATAGATGTAAATGTCAACTTTCGGTTTTAAATGGATACAAAAAAAAAATACATATAGCAAACACAGACTATTAGATGATGCATAGAGAATTCAATAGAAAATAGATGTAAATGTCAACTTTCGGTTTTAAATGGATACAAAAAAAACCCAACAACTAACAAACAAACAAACAAACAAACAAACAAAAAAACATGTAGCAAACACAGACTAATACACCACATGAATGTATGTAGGATCTTCTTAGAGAACTGAAAATAATGTATTTCTTAACAGAAGGATCGAGGTTACAAAAGGTGGATATTTTGTGGTCATGTGTTTTCTACTATCAAATTTGTCAACAAAGAGGAAAAAAAAAGGGACTAATAGTAATAAACACCTCTGTGAGTAGCTAGAAATAGAGACATACAAACAAAACATAGATTTAAAGGAAAGAAAGAAAGAAAAGAGCTGAGACTTTTCTGTAAAGACAATGGTTTCATTTGTGTTCATCCATATGTGTACAACACTAGCTGTTTATTGAAATTAATCAGGAAGGTCAGATGTGTGTTTTCTGTCTTCATGATAGTGTAAAGCATCGTCGTGTACTAAAAACCCGGAAATGTAAACTAAAAAAATTAGCCTTCATTGTATCGCATAAATTTTGAACCGTATGTAATGCGAGTGCGCGCGCGCGCGTGAGTGTGCGTGTGTATATATGTATGTGTGTATATGTGTGTGCGTATATATATATATATATGTATATATATTTTACACATATATTTTACATATACATACATATATACATACATATATGTATATATATATGTATATGTATATATGTATATATATATACATATATGTGTGTGTGCGTGCGTTGTTGCTGTATTGGTAGTAGAAGTAGTAGTAGTAGTTGTAGTAGTAGTAGCAGTAGTAGTAGTAGTAGTAGTTGTTGTTGTTGTCTGCACAAAACAAAGGAAACTGTCGAAGGAAAAGGTGAAGAGAAAAGAGAGAAGGAAAAATTATGTTGAAGGCAAATGGTTTGATTTTCAAGTTTGGTCACCATCATGTAGTCTCGTGTCCTGTATAGTCACTGAGAGACTCATGGACAGCAGGAACAAGGACAGTTCAAGCATGCTGAGGTTAGTCCATTTCTTGCCTTTGCCACCCAGTTCTTCTATCGGCCTCGTATACTTTACTTGCTCAGGAAAAAAAACATTCCTGCTAGATTTTTAAAGAGCATAGTACCAGAGTGACTTGTGTGACCCTTGATGTAGGTTCAAGTCATTCATGACTTGCCAGACCATCGTTCCACACACTGTCAGATGTTTTCTTGGAGTCGATAACATTATTTTAGAGGTCTCTTTGACGTTGTAAAGAGTGTATCATGTTATAACAGTTGAATTTTTTTAACGTTGGTGTTAAATGTCGGTGTCAGATATTTTGCACTTGTTTCGGAAATGACACGCACGCCTGTGACAGAATTTCGTGGGAACTGGTTGTACGTCCCTTGAAAGTCTAGCGACCGTTTTGTGATGACACTAGCATACCTCGCCCAGTACTGATGGCAAAATGTTGCTCTGTTCGTCTAACTTCAAGCCCAGGTATGACGTTGTATTATATTGTATAGTACTATAATATGCTGAAGAGTTGTGTTGTCCTGATCTCTTGTCACAGCGGGTTTTTATTTTTCATGTGAAATCAGGTTGCTTTTTTTTTCCGCGGAGAGCATGTAGCTTCAGGTGATACACCACTACTGTTTTATCTGTATTTTTTTCTCCTCTCTCCCACCCTACTCCTCATATCTATGAATGTCAAGTATTCAACAAAATTTTGCCATAGACAACTTTGTTGCCGTGGGTTCTTTTGAATGCGTAAACTGCATGCTGCACGTGCTGCTTTGGTTTATGGTATTCCAATCCATGTCTATCGGATCCCCGGTGGGGGTGGGTGGGGAATGGGTTGGCTGAATCCAGGACGTCTTGCGATCCAGGTTGGCTGTCTAACCTCTTGGCTGCCGTCCTCTTCGTCGGTCATTCATCATCATCATCATCATCATCGTCGTCGTCTACGTCATCATCATCATCATTATCATCATGTGCCCTGCCGCATGGCGTTGGCGATCATGGCCTTCCTTACGAATCTATCTCTTGTCGCTGCAAGTACATCTCCCACCCTCTCTGTCCTCAGCCACTCTGCACGTCCGTCCATTATTTTCTGCCTGGGTCTAGTTGGGGTCTTCTTTCCCTCCAGCTTTCCTGTTTTGACAAGGTGCTCCAATTCCTCTTTCCTCATAAAATGTCTTATAAATGTTGCTTGTCTTTTCCTAATCTTCTTTATCAATGACCTTCTTGTGTCTGCCTCCATCAAGACTCTCATTTTCTTTGCTGTTCATGGAACTCTCAACATTCTTCTTAGAAATCACATTTCGGCTGCCTCAATCTTGTTCTGGCTTTTCGGTCATTCAAGTTAACAAGGAACACCCAAAGGTGCCATTATTGTGTTCAATCCATGCCCAGAGGATGGAGAATTGAATCCACGACTTCCCGCCACCTCCATTGGTTAATCAAACCTCTGGACTATCCTCGTCTTTGTCGGTCATTCAGCTCCTACTGTTAAGGGTGACGTAAGTTCTGGAGTTCTGAAATAGTAAACGAATTAAACTAAATTGACTGAGTAAATTTGGAATATGCTTGCGTATAGGTGAGCTTAGGTAAAATATGAGGAATCCTTTTTTTTAATTTGAAATTTAAACGTTCAGAGAATATCACACCACTTTACGAAGACTGATGAATCTTACCGATTTTTTTCTCCTAGAAATGAACAAACAGGTCACACAGGCTTGTATTTTTTTGTTTTATTCATAAATGTTAGTCAGTTATCGTTGAATATAGGACATTTCAAAATAACATGAAGCTCGTCACTTTGAACTTTTTTCATCGCAGAACTTTCGCATTCTATTTTCTCTGTCTGTTCCCTGCTTTTTACAGTTTAGTCTGACATTTATGATAGCTGCATTTGAATTTAATCAACAGTCATGCATCAATATTTCAATGACTGATTTGTCTCTCTTCTTAAAAGTCATTTTACATTTTTTTATATAATAAAAGCTTACTACTACTGCATTTTTAAACTGAATTTATCCTTCTCAACAAAACAACGAAATGAAGGAAGAGAGTACCGAGGTAAAATCCTCTGGGACGATAAAATGAAATGTGGGATTACAAGTTTTTTTGGACTATGAAGGAACCTAGTCTTGACGAGATATATGCTCAGCTCGTCGGTCCGGGCCTCTTTGTAGACAGAAACTTGTATCAGACGTAATAAATAATTAAGATGTAATGATATTAGATGATTGAAATGTGATGATGGTGATGATGAAGATGATGGTGATGACGACGACGACGATGATGACGATGACGACGATGATAATGACGACGACGACGACGACGATGGAAATGACAATGGCAATTATGAGGGTGATGATGAGGACGGAAACGACAACGGCAATGATGGTGGTGGTGATGATAATGATAACGATTATAACAATGATACTGATGATGACGATGATGGCAGGAATGATAACGACGACGATGATGACGATAAGAGCAATAAGCACTAATACTGCTCCATTGATAAGATCCCATGACTGCCAGCAGTTTTAACACACACGTTTACGCCGACTACTTGCAGGTACTTGTAGGTTGCAAAGCAGCGAGTTCCTTGTAAAACCTTTTTATTTGCTTATTTTAAACGGATTGAAACATTGTTTAACTTTGTTAACAATAAACAAAAACATATATTTGCTTAAGTTTGTAAACAATAAACAAAAATATATATCAACTTGTGACGAATGTGACACAAATTACACCGGTGAAACAGAAATAAGTTGCAAAGCAGCGAGTTTCTTGCGAAATCTTTTTATTTGCTTATTTTAAACGGATTGGGACATTTTTAAAACTTTGTTAACAATACACAAAAAAGTATGTTTGTTTAACTTTATTAACAATACACAAAAATGTATGTTTGTTTAACTTTGTTAACAACAAAGAAAAACATATATCAACTTGTGATGAATGTGACACAAATTACACTGGTAAAACAGAAATAAAAATACAGTTTGTAGATGCTCTCTGACAACATCGAGTCGACACTACGCAATGGTCCCAGTTAAGATCTAATTATGAGTAAAATCCATCTTGAAACAGTTTATGTATTGTCAGAAAATAGTTTCACACTTCAGACTCATCATCATCATGTGCCCTGCCGCATGACGTTGGCGATCATGGCCCTCCATATGAATCTAACCCCTGTGGCTGCATGTACATCTTCACCCCCCTCTGTCTTCTCTTCAGACTGCCCGGTATAAATACTATACTGTTTCCAGTGCACCATTCAACGTGGTGGAGTGATTATCACAATGGTTCAGGTTCAAGCGCATAGGGCTTTACGCAGGCTTAGGGAGCCTACCAGATAATTGCAGTGGTTAACAGTATACTTAGAAGTATTGAAAACTGTAGATATACTTTAACAAATAAGACATTTTCTGGACATCAACATTCTAGTAATAAATTCACAGCACAAGAATGCAATGATCACTTCTTATCCATAGCAGAAACCTTGAAAGAGACAATACAAACCAACACAGGTTATTCATAGTCGCATCCAGAGGTTCCATCATGTATGAGACGGCTAGATTTGTGGCGGACATCCTATCACCTCTCGTAGGACACACAGATCATCACATCCACAACAGTGCTGACCTAGTGGAAAAACTGAGTAACTACACCCTCGCTCATGATGAACTCCTTGTGTCATATGATGTCTCTGCCCTATTTACCAGCGTACCAGTGAAAGAAAGCATAGAGATCATACGCCGAAGGTTACAAAACGACCAAACCCTCCACCAACGTACATCTCTCACAGTGGACGACGTATGTGAACTCTTGTCCTGCTGCCTCACCACCACCTACTTCACCTTCCAAGGTGAATTCTACCAACAAAAAGAAGGAGCAGCCATGGGCTCCCCAGTAAGCCCAATAGTAGCCAACCTGTTCATGGAGGATTTTGAAGAGAAAGCATTGGCTTCTTTCCACTCCCCACCACGATACTGGGGGCGCTACGTAGACGACACCATGACTATCCTCCCCCAGCAACTGGTCGAACAGTTCACAGAACATCTGAACAACCAACACCCAGCCATCAAATTCACGAGGGAAGTGGAACAGAACAACTCCATAGCCATGCTGGACACCCTCATCACCAGAACTGATGGCATTCTATCCTTCTCGGTCTACCGTAAACCAACTTCTTCTTCTTCTTCTTCTTCTTGTTGCCATCACACGTTGAGACCAGTCCGAGCGATGAATGTAGTGGTCGCCTGCAGTGACGCCACTGGGCCGTACAGCTTGTCCTCAATGGGGGTCGGCTCCGGCCACACCTGCCTTCTCAGCCGCCGGAAGTTCCCGCAGTCTTGCAGGATGTGGTGCGTGTCCTGCTCTGCCTCTCCACAGGGACACATTGGGGATGGCACAACCTTCAGTTTCGAGTGGAGGTGTTTGTTCAGCCTGTTGTGCCCTGTCCGCAGCCTGAAGATGGTAACCTGCTCAGGTCTTGTGAGCAGGTGGAGGCTGTCTTTCTGTGCCGGGGTTCGGAACAGAGCTTTGGTGATGGTGTTAAGCTCTGCAAGGCTTACGGCGTTGTCGTCTTGTTCTTGCTCGGCACCGAGTTTTGCCAGATCGTCGGCTTTCTCGTTTCCCTCAATGCCGCAGTGGGAGGGGATCCACTGCAGCACGGTCCGAAGGCTCTTGATGTTGTTAAGGGCCTTCTTCAGTGAGGGTAGCCTGTCGCTATTGTATGCCTGCAGCACAGAGAGCGCGTCTGTAAGAAAGACGACCTGTGTGGTCCGGTCTGCTCTCGTAGCGATGGTGTGTGCTGCCTGGGTGAGCGCATCTACCTCTGCCTTGTAGTTGGTGCAATGAAGGCCGGTCGGTAGCGCCTCTTCTGCCCGTTCTCCACTGGGGTACTGGATGTGGACCCCAGCACCTCCACTCTTGACGGCATTGGTGGCCGAGCCGTCTGTGTACACCCTGATCCACGATTCTGCAGGGTATCTTTCCTCAAGCGTTGCCAATGTCAGTGTCTTCAGGACTTGGTCGCTGTGTTCGCCTTTGTTGCTGATATAGGGAATAGTTGTTTGGACAGTTATGGTCTCTTCTCTGTCTTCCCAAGGCGGAGCGTCGAGGGAGAAGGAGAGGGGAAGGACCTGGCTAGGGAGGGTCTCTTGGTGCTTCCTATTCAGAGCTCTGGTCTCCACAGCCAAACTTGATCGTTGTAGTCTGCCTGATGATAACATTTGGAGCCTTTCTCTCATTGGATGATTCTCTGAGCATCTGAATTTGTTGGCCTGAAGCATTGCCTTCTGCTCTCTTCTCTTGGTAAGTGGTGGAATTCTGGATGTTTCTTCGATCTTCACTATGGGTGTTGTTTTCATGGCACCTGTGATGACTCGGAGTGCCTGGTTTTGGACTTTGTCCAGGGTCTGGAGATGCGTCTTGGCAGCTGTCATCCAAGAGCTAGACCCGTACTCAAGGTGTGGTCTTACGGTACCTTGGTACACTGACTTCAGGATCTTGTCAGTTGCGCCCCACATTGTTCCTGCCAGTTTCCTTAGGATGTTGAGCTTCCTTCTGGCTTTTCCTTCTGCCTGGTTGATGTGTGGTTTCCAGGTCATTCTCTTGTCAAAGGTGACACCAAGGTACGTCTGTTGGTCTTCGTACTTCAGTGTGGCGTTTCCCAGGGTGAGTTTTCCAGGCTTGGCTTTTGATGACAGCGTGAAAAGAGTGGCAGTAGATTTCTCCCTGTTGACTGTCACGCACCAGCTTTCAGCCCATGCTGTAACATTCTCCAGGGCGATCTGCATCCTGTATGTTGCTGTTGTTGCATACTCCTCGCTGCACCAGAGTACCAGGTCGTCTGCGTATAGCGCTGCGTTGATGCCTCTTGGTAGTTCTGCTACAATGTCGTTGATGAAGAGTATGAACAAACTGGGTGAGAGGGCGCCTCCCTGGGGAACTCCCTGCCTTAGCAGCACCTTCTGGCCACAGTGACCGTCTACCGACACTCTCGCTCTTCGATTGTGCAGGTAAGATTTGGTCCACTGGAACATGTTGCCTTCGATGCCGCAGCGTAGGAGCTTGACTAGGAGACCATCTTTCCAGACCTTGTCGAACGCCTTCTGAAGATCAATAAAGACCATCAGGACAGCTTTCTGGGCCTGAAAAGCATCCTCTATGACCTGGGAGAGGTGGGTCGTTTGGTCTTCTGTACTTTTATACTGTCTGAAGCCAGCTTGCTGTGGGGCGATGATGCTCTCTGTCTCCAGGTAGAGTTGTAGGCGCTGGTTGATGATGCGCTCCAGGGTCTTACAGACACAACTTGTCAGGCTGATGGGACGGTAGCTTTGGGCTTTGCTTTTGTTTTTGCCACGTTTGAGGATGGGAATCATAGTGGCTTCTCTCCAGCACTGTGGTACCTGGCCTTGCTTCCAGCTGAGGTTGAAAATATCTAGAAGCTTCTTAACAGCGATGTTACCCAAATGTTGAAGCATTTCATTTGTGATCTTGTCGGGTCCCGGAGACTTTCTCTTCTTCAACTTCCTGATGGCCATGTTTAATTCTGCCAATGTGATGTCAGTGTGCATGACGTCTGGTACCTCCTTTTCTCCTGATCTTCTTTCCCTCTCTTCCTGTCTTATCTCTTTCTGCCGGTGCTGGGGTATGGTGGTGTTACTTTCTGCTGCATATGCTCTTGCAAAGTTGTTAGCTGCAGCCCTTCCTGTTAGTATGTTTCCTCCATCTTCCAGGGTGATCTTCTGGCCTTTGGTACTTTCGTCGTTCAAGGCCTTTGTCAGCTTCCAAAGCTTAGTTGTGTCTTTCTCCATGTTGAGGCTTGCTGTTTTCTCTCTCCAACTTCTTCTTTTGCTCTCCAGTTTGGTACGTAAGAACTTTGCCTTTCTCTCTTGAAGCTTGATGTTGTTCTCCTGGCTGGGGTTGTTTTCAGCCTCTGTTCTTGCCTCCGTCAGAGCATCATGCGCCTTCTGCAGCTCACTCGTCCAGTAGGGGGTGTAGTCTTTTCTTGCGCCGTTGGGTATGCACTCCTTGGCTGCCTGGGAAATGCTGTTGGTAAAATCTTTGACGACATTGTTGATGTTCCTGTCTTTAACTTCTATATTCTTTGTCAGCTCGTTGGTGCGTACGCTGAACAATCCCCACTGCGCCTTCTTATAGTTCCATCGCGGATGTTGTGGTTGTCCTGGTGCTTTTGCACGCATGGTAAGGACAACCGGGCGATGGTCACTTCCTCCAAGCTGTTCTTCTACCCTTCTGCTGATCTTTCTGTGGATGTCATCAGTGCAGAAGACCAGGTCTGGAGTTGTGGTGGTGCGCCAGCGGCGGGAGTAGAAGGTAGGCGTGTCCGTGGGGTCATTAGCAAGAATAAGGTGGTGTTCATCTTGCCAGGCTTCAACTTCTTCTCCTCTGTTGTCCATGTTGTTATATCCCCAGCTCTGGGACCGGCTGTTGAAGTCTCCAGCGATGAGGAAGCCGCTGTCTGGGACCTGGATTGTGTCAAGGGACAGCATCTTGTCATCGGGGCAGTAATAGTTGACGATGGTAAATGTGCTGTCTTGGATGACGACCTTGACTTCTATATATTCAGCTTCGCCCGTGAGTTTCTTGACTTCAGTGGCGTTGATGTTATTTCTAACCAGCGTCATCACTCCTCCCTTTGATCTCCCTTTCCGTCCATTCAGGAACACCTGGTAGCCTCTGATCTTGAACGGCTTTCCCTCTTGCAGATGTGTTTCCTGAATGCAGCAGATGTTGATGCTGTTCTTGTGAAGGAAGTGCTGGAGTTCTTCCTTCTTGTTGGTGACCCCTTCTGCATTCCATTGCATGATGTTGATGTCAGGGGTCTCCTTGACCTTGCTTGGTCTTCGGCCAGTCGCTCTCCTTGCTTGTCCCCTGGCTCCACAGGACAAGACGAAGGGACCTCCAGTAGCTGAGGGTGGGCTCCTTTGAGGCCTGGAGCCCGGCGTTGCACCTGCCTGGGGGGTCCTCACAGGGCGAACACCATATCGATAAGATTGGTCCCGACGTGTCATCATGGCATGGTTTGCGTGGTACCGTGATCCGTTAAAGTGCGCTGTCTCGCTCAGTACCGCCGGCTTCAGCACTTGAGGTTTCTGTCAGGGTTACCCCACCCTTAGCTCCTGGTCAAAAGACCAAACCTGGGAGCACAGGTAGCAGAGGTTTTGACGCGCCTCTTCCTCGCGTGATGCACCCGTATGAGCACATAGGGCATTTGTTAGCCTACAGTGCCACCTGTAGACCACCCCGCTCTGATAGGTACACCGCCAGTTGGTCCGGGACAGCTTATTCGTCCGAGCAAGCTCGACTTAGATCACTGCTAACCCTTATATCTAAGGGATATCCCCCTATCCGCCACCTGGGGACCCGCCGGGATGGGGATGGTCGCCCCGCTGCCTCATTGGAGGTAGCCTGACCCCGGCCGTAAACCAACTCATACGGACCAATATTTACAGTTCGACAGCCACCAGCCCCTTGAACACAAACTGGGAGTGATTCGAACCCTTACCCACAGAGCTAACACCATATGCAGTACCCAAGAGGCAAAAGACAAGGAGACAAACCACCTGAAAAAAAGTGCTCACCATCTCGGGCTACAAAAAGTGGGCCTGGAACAGCCCGGGAGGCAGGAAATCCAACACCGCATCCCAACAGCCAGTGAAACAACACCAGCGCAAGGGACACATCACCATCCCATACGTAGGAGGTGTGAGTGACGCTCTGTCCAGAAAGATCAGAAAACTGGGGGTGGCTGTACATTCCAAACCTTCCAACACCATACGCAGCCAGCTGGTCACCCCCAAGGACAAAACCAGCAAACTCGACAAAGCTGGCATTATATACAGAATAGACTGCCAGGACTGTAACCAACATTATGTCGGTGAAACTGAACGCCCCCTTCAGAAGAGACTAACAGAACACAAGAGGGACTCTTCTCCAGTAGGAGCTCACCTACACGCCGAAAAACATCAATTCAGTGCGGACAATGTCAACATCCTGGACAGAGAAAATAAGTGGTTCCAGCGAGGAGTCAAGGAGGCCATCTACATCGCAGCCACCAACCCCCCGCTCAACAGGGACCGGGGCCGTTACACCCTGCCCCCGGTGTACCATTCTCTGATTCGATCTCGTGAACTGGGTTCATCCCATGTTCGCGAGATATGAGTAGAGATTCACGCAGACAGCATTAGAGCGCTGACGAAGATGGCGAGAACGCCATCGAAAGCTACGGAACTGTGAGTAGCGATTTTTACACTGTTGGGAGACCTTGTTCTTCAAAATTGGTAGCATTATAAAATAATTTTGTTCTGACAAACTTAGTCTTCAAGGTACATGCTTCATTCCTGAATTGACAGTATATACATTTGGTAAATATATTTGATTTTGGAAACAAAATTTCTTGTGGATGCATGGCATCAGCAACAAAGCCATGAATTGTGTTTACCACATAATTATTGTGTCTCATCCTTGTCTAAGCGTGGGGACAAATTTTCTTTCAATGCTAAAAAAAAACAGCTGGAGTCTTTCCCCTCCCAAACGTTAAAAAAGCATAAAATATTGATGATTACAGATGGATCTCAGTATTATCCTGACTTTCAATGCCATAAGAAAAACACGCACAATCTATTAGAATACATATCAACCAGCATGATTTGCTCTGTTTGAATCAATCAGGGCACTCACTTATTTCACTGAAAGATAACGCTCATTTAGTAAGAACTTAAAAAGCTTACTGGTGTAATATTCTTAGATCTAAAAATGCTTTGGATCTTGCTGACCATGAAATACTTCTTAATAGTCTCTGTATGTATCAAATGAATCCAAATACTATTATGCTCTTCAAACTTATCTGAAAGAAAGAAAATACAGTCTTAGAAAACAAAAAAAAGTCATAACCCCTGCAGAAGGAATGAACAAAATAGATGCCTCACAAGGATCTCTGTTGGACCCCACACCTTTTACAATTTTTCATAAATGATATCCTGTTATGTATCTCATCTCCAGATGTATTGTGTGAGTAAACTCTTTGTACTACAGGAGTTGCTGTCAGTCAAATCAAAATGTATATAAATTGCAGAAAAGCCTACTTCCACGTTTCAGATTGGTACTTAGACAATGTCATAGTACTAAATCCTGATAAAACAAAAACCATGATTGTAAGACCCCAACAAAAACAGCTGGCTCTGTTGCTTAAATCCCATGTCACTGAACATTTTTCAGAGCATCTGCGTCTTGGAGCACTAGTTGTTAGCCATCTAAGATAGAAGCTCATACCAACTACCCCCATAAAACTGTTGCTAAAATGCATGCTTGCTATTTCATACGTTACCAGATCAAAAGCTTATTACTTTTTGTTTTTCACATTGTGTCAAAAATCAATCAAGTTTCAGATGTATACAGATTATAGGATGCTTGTGCACAAATTCGTATGAAGAAAATTAAATCTGTGTATATGCCTTGAAAATCCTACAGAGTGCTTTACGAGTAACATATATATAGGCAACATGATATTTTGTCAGTCCCTCTTTCATTGTGTAATAATCTCATATTTAACAAGCACTTCTTAATGGATGAAATTATTCATAACAAAAAAGGGTACTCCGGTGTTGTTAAAAACAAGACTGGATCTTTTTAAATCTAGTTTTGCGTATTCCGGTGCGAGCTGTTTGAGTGATATGAAAATGTTTGAAAGGTCCACTGTCAGTAAATGTTTAAAAATATACTTAATTGTTACATATATCTTATGTCCATGTCTGAGATGTTTGCCATAACAAATAATATATGCACATCTCTACATATATTGTTACATATATAGGCACTGATATTGCTGGATATCATTGAATACAAATCTGCTTGTGTAAGAAGACAAGTCTGAATAACCTATCCATTTTGATTTGTTCTGACATGTGTAAGTAATGTTTGTACTCTTATAAATTACTTAATCACAAACATTCTGTTGTCGTGTATTCAAATATTTAATGTAATGATTTCTCACACACACACACACACACACACACACACACACACACACACACACACACACACACACACACACACACACACACACACACACACACACACACACACACACACATACACACACACACACACTCTCTCTCTCTCACACACACACACAGACACACACACACACACACACACACACACACACACACCACACACACACACACACACACGTCTAATATCACTCATAGTGAAAAGACGTTAAATCAAAGAACGAACGAACACACACACGCACGTGTGCGCGCGTGCGCATTTCAGGTTCTGTGTGCAACATTCACTTAGCACATGTTTAAAATCTCATTGCAGTAAAAGAGTTTTCCCTTGAAAAGTTTATAGGAAAATAAACTACACACAAAAAGGTGGTGCTGCGCTGTGGTGACTTGGTTTCTCCAGATACAGTGGTCTGCAACAGAATGTGGAAACATTTTTGGGGATGAAAAAATGAATTTGATCCATCCCTT
The DNA here is from genome assembly GCA_030674185.1 of Monoplex corrugatus. Lineage (NCBI taxonomy): Eukaryota > Metazoa > Mollusca > Gastropoda > Littorinimorpha > Ranellidae > Monoplex > Monoplex corrugatus. The sequence goes on along the minus strand of CM060307.1, from coordinate 42,563,675 downwards.
CAACCTAAAGTTACGGGACAACTTTTACCTGTACTTCTGTATTGACTGACTGATAAAATGCTTGCTATTTGAAGTGTGCAGACACCCGGTTTTTAATTTTTTTAATTTTATTTTTTACACACTATTATGCTCACGAGCAAATGGCAAGTTAGCAAGTGGTGATGGCGGGAAAAAGTGTACATGAAATGGACACGGTAATCATGCATATGGGTAAAGAGTGTGCTATGAAAAGGACACAGGGTGGAAGTAGATTTCAGACAATTGCGGCTTTACATCGCTGAAAAGATCCTGTCAATGTGACTTAGCTTTGCCCAGCAAGTAGCTTGTTGTTAGGTGGAAGAAAGAAATACTCCTACCAAGGTATCTCAAAACATCTCGTTTATCTAGCGTGTAAGAAAGGGACCTTGGGTAATCTGTTAGTTTCAGTTTGTTTGTTTAGCATTGCAACTAACCACCTGTGTTCTTCCTTTGTCTGTGTTTCAGGGTTCAAGTTTTGCAGAAGAGAACGGGGGACCAGAGTGGGTTACACGATCAGGGGGTGAATAGGACAGGGGGAGGACATACAATTCTTTTTTCACAGGTGAGATCAAGATGAGACAGCGCAACAGACAGGAACTTCCCATCTCTTCAGGGAGCAGCAAGCAGTTGAGGCATACAGCGGATTTCATGTCATTTCATTTGAAATATGTTATGAGTTCTCTTGTTTCACCTGTGTTCATGGCTACATATTTTGTATTTTTTTGTATGATGTTGTTGGTTCCCTCCCCTCCCTCTCCCAATAAAATGATCTTTGCAAGAGCATAACAACATCACCGCCACCAACAGAAACAACATGTTACATAGTAATGTATGGTTGGACAACACCATCAATATCACCAATACAACATGTTGTGTATGATGTTGTCATATAACAACTTTCTTTGCAAGGGCAACATTACCACCACCAACAACAACAACAAAACTGTATTGTATTCCTAAAAGCTGACCTATAAACTCCACCTGATGATCTTTAAATCAGTGCACTAAACTTCAATCAAACCTCTAAGAATGATCAAATTGATCACTGGACGCTCAAACCCAAAATGGTCAAATTAATAAATAAGAGTAAGTACTCTGGAAGCATGGCACCACAAAACGCATCTTAACGGGTTATAATTTTTGACTTGGTGTTAGCCCTGAAATGGCTCTAGTAGTCGGCTGGGCTAGAATCAATATGAACTCAACTCAACCACTAAAACCAAAGTTTATTTCCCTCCTTGCAGACGATAAAATTAAAATGAACATTGTGGACATCAGTGGCACAATATGTCAAGAATCACAAGGTTCACAATTCAAGAGACGTAAATGTATTAATTCTACAACCAGTAACAAGACTGATCCGAGGCATTGTTAAAAAAAAGAAACCAAAAGAGAAAACATTATGAAAATCCCAAAAAGGTAAATGGTAAAAGTAAAGGACAAAGATTTGGTTACAAAGGAAAGAGAAACTAATAAAACCCTTTTCCATTAGATGATAAATTCACAGAAAGCAGCGGGAGAAGATTTGATTAAAAATATGATGGCAATGCCCCCCTAAAAAGTAGCAACAAAAGCCCACCATTTCCTCCACCATTACCATCACTCCATTACCACCACCACCACCACCACCACCATCACCAAGACATGCGTGCACTGCAGTCTCCAGCATGTTCAATTGCGGGCAAGATATTCCAGGTTAATGGTGCTGATGATGCAGCTTATGAAGCTGGAGTTCAGAGTACCCTGGTATCACTTTAGTGGTCTTCCTTGGTTGTGGTGTCTGTACTTCAGCTTGGTTGTGGTGTCTGTACCTCAGATTGGTTGTGGTGTCTGTACTTCAGATTGGTTGTGGTGTCTGTACTTCAGCTTGGTTGTGGTGTCTGTACTTCAGATTGGTTATGGTGTCTGTACTTCAGATTGGTTGTGGTGTCTGTACTTCAGATTGGTTATGGTTTCTGTACTTCAGCTTGGTTGTGGTGTCTGTACTTCAGATTGGTTGTGGTGTCTGTACTTCAGATTGGTTGTGGTGTCTGTACTTCAGATTGGTTGTGGTGTCTGTACTTCAGCTTGGTTGTGGTGTCTGTACTTCAGATTGGTTATGGTGTCTGTACTTCAGATTGGTTATGGTGTCTGTACTTCAGATTGGTTGTGGTGTCTGTACTTCAGATTGGTTGTGGTGTCTGTACTTCAGATTGGTTGTGGTGTCTGTACTTCAGATTGGTTGTGGTGTCTGTACTTCAGATTGGTTATGGTGTCTGTACTTCAGATTGGTTATGGTGTCTGTACTTCAGATTGGTTGTGGTGTCTATACTTCAGATTGGTTGTGGTGTCTGTACTTCAGATTGGTTGTGGTGTCTGTACTTCAGCTGTTCACATCTTTGGGTACGGTTGCCTTCTATACAGACAACGTGTCCTGTTCAACCCCTGTCAGAGAGTGTGTGATATATGCACGTCTCTTCTGTCCTTCCGTCACACAATGATATCGAAGTGGGGAAGTGGTCACCGACAAAGGGAAGAAGATGGAAAGATGGGTAGAACGCTACTCAGAGCTATACTCCTGCCCTCGATGCCATGGAACCTCTGCCCATCATAGTGGATCTAGATTCAAAACCAGCACTAGAAGAATTCCGCAAGGCCGTAAGCAATTTGGCTTGTGGGAAAGCACCTGGTAATGATAGCAACCCCTCTGACCTCATCAAATACTGCAAGAACACCCTCCTACAGCCCCAACATGATGTCCTCTGTCAGTATTGGAGAGAAGGAACAGTACCAGAAGGCACGAGAGATGCCAAGATCGTCACCGTCTATAAAAACAAAGGAGACAGAAGCGACTGCAACAACTAAAGGAACATTTATGTACTGAACATCGTAGGCAAACTGTACACCCGAGTCGTGTTTGTGCATCTCCAAAACCTGGCTGAGCCCCAGTGTGGCTTCCGATCAGAACGCTCCACATTGGACATGATTTTTTCTCTTTGTCAACTACAGGAATAATGCAGAGAACAGCAAAAGCTCCTCTATGTCGCTTTCATCGACCTCACCAAGGCTTTTGACCTGGTCAGCAGGGATGAGCTGTTCAACATTCTCCTGAAAATGGGATGCCTCCCAAAGTTGCACAGCCTGATCAGATCATTCCACGACGATATGAAGGCAACCATCCAATATGAGGACAGCACGTCTAAACCCCTTGACATCGAAAGCAGCGTCAAGCAAGGCTGTGTCCTTGTTCCCACCCTGCTCGGCATTTTCTTCTCTACGCTCCTGAAGCATACTTTTGGGACTGCAATGGAAGGAGTGTATACCTATGCGCCAGATCCAACGGTGCACGATGCCTTTATCAGAGACTTGCTCTTCGCTGCTGCTGCTGCTGTTACATCACACACTGAGCAACAACATCAGTGCCTCACAGACAGACTTTCCCAGGCCTGCAAAGATCTTGGTCTGATCATCAGCCCAAAAAAGACAAACGTACTGAGCCAAGACGTGGGCATTACGCCTGTCATCATCGACAACTATGAACTTGATGTCGTCCACCAGTTTACATACCTCGGAGTCCATCATTAGCAACAGTCTGTCCCTCAATGCCAAGATCAAAAGTGCATTAGCATGACTGCAGTAACCTCAGACCGACGTAATGCTCACGCCTGGGAGAGCCCAAAGCTGACAACTCTGACCAAGACAACAGTGTACAACGCCTGCATCATCAGTACTCTATAAATGGCAGCGAAACATGGACAACATATGCCAAACAAGAGCGAAACCTGAACAGCTTTCACTTACGCTGACTTCGTCGTATCCTCAGCAAACAAGTAGAGCAATAAAATAACAAACGCCCAGGTCCTAGCATGTGCTGGTCTTTGAACCATGAGCACACTACTCAGACAACGCACGCTGGGCTGGCTTGACCATGTGCGTTGGATGAAAGATGGACGTATCCCAAAGGATATCCTTTACAGTGAACTAGTCTCTGGCAAGAGATCCATCGGGCGCCCCCAGCTACAATACAAAGACATCTGCAAGCATGATATGAAAGCTCTGGATATCAACACAGAGAGCTCGGAAGACACAACAGCTGACTACAACCGACGGCGCAGTGTTCCAGAAACAGCGCAGATCAGGTGAAGAGGATCCAGATCTTAGCTGAGACAAAGAGAGTCAGGCAGAAAGCAAGCTCCCGTGAAGGCAATCCCATGGCCAGCATCCTTACATGCATCCAGTGTCGCAGAGACTGCCTTTCCCGTATCGGCCTTACCAGCTACAGCCGACACTGCTCCAGAGGCATCAGCTCGACTCACTAGGGCACATCATCCATAGTTGACGCTGACTAATAGAGTCTTACTAAAGCATTTGATACTGTACGCGGAGAAAAAAGATGGAGGATTGTACAAAAATGGAATTAACAGAAAAATTGTCAGTGCTCTGAAGTGCATTGTGAAAGCAAATGTATGGCAGGAGGGGACATGACAGATGCAGTGTAATGCTGTCAGGGACTTAAGCAAGGTGAAATTTGTTCCCCTGTATTATTTTGTTGTTTATCAATGAACTAACCAAATATGTTACATTTAAAGGTAAACATGGTATTCAGTTGAACCCAGACGTACTTGATATATTCATACTACTCTTTGCTGATGACGTTGCGTTGTTTTCTGACAGTCTAATTGGCCTCCAGATATATCTTGATAATGTATAGTATGATTGTGAGAGATCCTTGGGGTTAACTGTCAGTTTGGACAAAAGCAAAATTGTAGTTTTTGGTAATGGCGGGTTCGTTATTGCCAAAGAGAAATGGTATTTTGGAAATCATCCATTGCAGGTTGTAAGTATGTACAAGTATTTCGGTGTTTATTTGTCAACTAGGTTGTCTTTTGTTCATGCCATGAATGACCTTGCAGATCGTGCTAGAAAAGGGATATCAACCGTTGTAAAGCTGCCCTGGTCAGTTGGTGAATATTCTAGCAAAATCTTCTTTAGATTGTTTGACACTCAGATCCAACCCATTCTGACTTATGGTTTTGAAAATTTGGAGTTATCTGCTAATCAAGAATACACTGAAAGGATACATTTGTTTGCTATTTAGAAAATTTTTGGTGTTAGCTCAAAAGCTCCAACGCACTTACTCTAGGGAGAAAGTGGCAGATACCCATTGTGTGTTGATGCATATATACAATATACAAAGTTCTGGCTCAGGCTTATCTCCTGAAAAGATGACAGACTTCCCAAAAGAGCATACATTTTGTTATTAGGCTTATAGACTCAGAACTACAGCACATGGGCTTGTAAAGTCTGCAACAGTGTTTATAAGTTTGGTTTTGGTATAGTTTGGGACACACAGAGTGCTGGCAATGTTAAAACATGTATGATAAATTGAGACAAAGACTTGTTGATTTTTTAAAAATTTAATACTGGCTTTCTTCCCTTGACAACTATGAATTCTATTATGTTTATTCACATTTCAGTCGAGAGCTGTCTTTATGTTCATATCTTTGTCAAATTCAAAATACAATATTAAGGAAATGTTTAACTAGATTTGGGATAGGACTGTCACCTTTGAGTTGTCACATTTTACGATATAAAACAAAGAATAATGATAGAAATTATAACTGTCAATTTTGTAAGGATAGAACTGAAATTGAGAATCATTTTGTTCTGGTCTGCCCAAAATATGAAGTTCTGAGAGCAGAATTAATGTGAGTGAAGTTATACCGAAACCGTCCATAATTAGACTTACGATGTTAATGGTATGTACCAATGAAACAGTAACGAAAAAATTGCATTATTCATTTTTAAAGCAATGGATTTAAGAAAATCTCATATTGATAGCTAAGTATGATTACTTGTACTTAGTTGATTGATTTCTGTTTTCTTTTTTTCCCCCACCCCTATTGTAATGGGCCAGATGCCTTTTCAATAAAAGAAAAACAAAACAAACAACAAACAAACAAACAAACAAAAAACACGACAAAAATCTTTGACACAAACACACATACATACACATATACAGATGCGTATGTAGAAATGTAGAAAATTAATGTGCTGTGCTGGTTTGAGAAAAATATTTACAGGAACATTTTCTTCACACACACACACACACACACACACACCATGGCTGAGATTGCCTTTTGAAAGGAACGACAGCGGAAAGGAATGACTAAAACCAAACCAACAAATTCCCCGTCACGCAGCCCCTCCTACATGTTAATTTAATAATGTGTCATCATAACCTATCATCACCTGAGATCCTTTAACTTCAGGCCGTTGACGGGTAGTTTAGACCCTTCAAAACATTGTCGGCCTCTTTGTCACTGGCGCGCGCCCAAGCGCATTTCACAAGCTATTGTGGGAAACCACTCCAGAAATGATGTCAAGCTTAGTCACTTCAATGTAGGCCTAAAGACTTGAAAACATACACTCCCATTTTATCATTCCGCCTGCGGCTTGGCTCGTGCGCGCGCGCCACACCACACTCGACGCTGTGACGCTTTTTATGGTAGCACGCTGGACTCTCTGTGTCTTTGGAAGAGAACAGTCGCAATTTTTAACTTCGCTTCGGCACTGTGGCTGGCACACGAACACAACACACTCACACTAGACTAGAGCTCGAGTGAATGGACCTGACACCCCTCATAAGACAAGAGAATGGTATCGCCCAGAACGTGGGCATCAGCATTAGGACCCTTTACTTGCCCAAGAGAAGTTATCTTGTGAGTGCAACTACGCAGCCGGTGTCTCTCTGTGTGTGTGTGTGTGTGTGTGTACATGTGTAGTGCACCAAGTATCTTCCTTACAACATTCAGAGACAGA
>CM060307.1:42549356-42551856 GCA_030674185.1 Monoplex corrugatus | reverse complement strand
AGAGAGAGAGAGAGAGAGATGACCCATGTAAGGTAAAACTGAAACAGAGGCAAACGTCTCTGGAACAGTCATAACAACATTAATTAACTCTGTGTGGGGATTACTACCAAGTCAAAACAATTTTTTTAGTGGTTAGGCAGGGTTAGGGGAAGTAGGGAAGGGTGGGGGGTGGAAGAGGGGGGGGAAGAGGGGGGGAAGAGGGGGGGAACGGAAGAAAGAAAGCAAAAACAAGAAAGAGGAAAGTGCTATCTAAAACTAAAAGATAAAGGGGGGAAAGCCTTTGTAGGCAGCAAAACCAGTTTTTCTTGCTGCAGGAACATGTGGAGGCAAATAACCCAGTTTTCAATTCCTATCTCACTCTCCCCTCACCTTGTGTGCTTGCTTTTTTTTTTTCATTTTAGTACTAAATTTTTACCTGTTTTCTGCACAAGTGGAAGGCACGATCTTCTCCAGACCTTGTACACTAAGCAGCATGGGACAAAGGACACCATCATACCACTGTGAGTCTGCCACTATAGCTCAGATCCAGCGATATGGTGTGTCAGATTATTGTTTGCTGAACAAGAAAAAAATATGACAAATAATGTATTTTATGTCTGTTATCCAAGAGCATGAAATGGTTTGTTATCCAAGAACATGAAATGGTTGACATTCTAATGGATAGTCAATGTATACTAGAACAATCATCTAGTGAAATTCTTGGAAAATAACGTTTTCTAAAGAATGCAGTGGAACATACCTGTAGGCAAGTTAACATTTTCATAAGGATACATGGAGGTTCCATGTAGTTTTGTTCTGTGCAGCAAATAAACGTACACCCGTGGAGATGCCAGGGGCTCTTTCTGTATGAATAGTATCCCCACCTTTTGGAAATTCTGTGGTAGAAAGTTCCTCTTTTCTGTCATCTTTTTGTTTCTGCTTTGTTCCTTTTACATCTGTCATTTCTTCCTATCATTTTCTGCCTTGCTGGTCCATTCACCTGTATGTGTTCGAAAATGTCTTGCATAGTGTTTCTTTGGATTGATAATTGGATACATGTATCAGGGGTGCAGATCACGTAGAGATGGGGGTAAATCACGTAAGGAAGATGGAAATCACGTACAAAAATTATGTCAAAAGGGTATGAACACGTAAGACTTTGTCGTCTTGAGGGTATGGTCATGTAAGCATTTTTCCTCTGCCGGTCTCATCACGTAAAGGTTTTGAGCTGTGGGGGTATAGACCTATCGCTCCGTTCGCTCGCCTAGCCGCGGCGGGCAAGCTAACGACGCGGCACATGCAGCATTGGGGTCGGGCATTACATTAGCGGTAAAAATAGTAACTAGGCTACGTCACACTTTTCTACAACTCTTTGCCTGTGCCAATGAAAATGCAGCGGAAACCGAAAAAATCCTGTGTTGTCTGTGTCAGTGTGGAAACTGGCATGTGTCACTGTAAAGAGTTGATCTTTATTCTAATTTAGTAGAAGGCCATGCTGCTTGCTTTTTTATAATTTAATTTATTTAAAACCATTAGGCCAAAAAATCACTTGGGAAAACAAAATACTGAGTCTTTGCATCGGTGGCTCATACCCCCAGAAATTTTGGCAAAGGGTATGAAAACCCCCTAAAAATATTATTGGGGGTATGAAAACCCTCAAGTTTTTTTAGTGGGGGTATGAAAACCCTTGACTTTTAGAAGGATCTGCACCACTGATGTATTGATAATTGGATACATGTATTAAGTGCATTTTTGGCTCTAGGGAAGCGAGATATGCAGAAGCAACTTTAGGAATATAGGCCCGTTTTATATATATGTTTTGGTGTTCTTAGATATGTTTGAATTTGTATTCAGATGTATGTGTTTTTTAAATCCCCTGTGTGATGAATTGGACGGAGTGGTCAGTACCAGGGGCATGTGCTTAGATTATGTGCACGAATACACTGATATGTATGTGAATTTTCATTTCTTATTTTTTCCTTTTGAAGTTATTGTATGTGTTTTGAAATGGTTGTAGCCCTGATATGGTTGGCTCTACGCGGTCGGCTGGGCTTTAACAACAATATTACTAAAGCAGAAAAACGACATGGACTAGTTACACCAACAGTGCTTGAATTATAGAGCCTTCAATAATAGTGTATACAGCAAATAATGGTGATTACGAGTATTACGGTACTAAGTTGCAGCAGGGTTGCTTGTGTTACAAATTAGCCTTCGGTGCTTGAAGCATTTGCTATAGGGGGTTTGATAACATAGTTTGTATGTTTAAAACACATACTTCCTGGCTGCTGCATTAACGTCTGTGTTTTAGTCTCATGAACCAGATACGGTTTCTTTTACTTTGGTTATAGGTTTCTGCTTTCTGTGTATTTGAATGCTGGCAGTCCTTTTAGTTCAGACCGTATTTGAATGATTTTGGGTAAGTATGGTAGAATGTGACCTGTTACACAGGTCTGTCTTTTGCACTAGGAAAACACTGTGACAAAGGCCGAAGTTCTGTTTTTCTGGTTAATTTAACAAA
>CM060307.1:42536856-42544356 GCA_030674185.1 Monoplex corrugatus | reverse complement strand
AAAGTTAAGTTTTTAAAGTTGGTGGATACGGTGCGGGAGTCGAAGGATTAAAGTAAAATGTTGTCACACAGACTGCGTTATCGGTCTTCGATGGGTTTAGTATGTTCAGATAGATGTTAAGGCACAATAGTCGTTAAGGCACAATGAAGTGTTCCAGAATACCAAAGCGCAGACACTTGATGCTGTTCATTTTTAGCCATTGGATGGAATTAAAACCACCAAGAGTGACAAGACACTCGCTAGCTCCTTTTCCTGTCCTGCTTTCTTGTGGCTTTTGGCGGAGAGAGAGAGAGAGAGAGAGAGAGAGAGAGAGAGAGAGAGAGAGAGAGAGAGAGAGAGAGAGAGAGAGAGTTACCGATACTGTTCAAGTCAGTACTAACAACGTCAAACAGACGGGCCTGCCTTTTTCTTTTCTTGGAGTTCTGTTCCATTCTTGGCGAGGACTTGGGATATATATATATATATATATATATATATATATATATATATATATACTATATATATATATAGATAGATAGATAGATAGATAGATAGATAGGTTGGTTGGTAGGTAGGTGTAGAGAGAGAGAGAGAGAGAGAGAGAGAGAGAGAGAGAGAGAGAGAGAGAGAGAGAGAGAGAGAGAGCAATACTTTTAAATTAACTATTTGCCTCCCGCACTCCGTCCGCCAACAGGAAAAACTTAAACCCTTTGATTCCCTCGCCCTATCCATCAGCTTCCTACAGGAAGCTGGTGGATAGGGTTAGGGAGTCAAAAGAATTAAGTTTCTGCATTGCTGGCTTTTAAACGCCTCAGATGGGGTGGAAGCTAAGGCCAGCGGCGGCGACGAAACCAAGTAGGCTACATGTAAAGTTGCAGTCGACATGGCGACAAACTGGACCAGGTTGAGATCGACGTTGTATTCCATGTTAAGAATAATTCATATCGCTGTCACTTGTTAAAAGTATGGTAAGGATTTTGTACACGCCTGGCCTGGGGCTAATTTGATTAGGCGCTAGTGTTCGTAATGATGAGAATAATAACGAGGGTGGCTAAATCATCGTCTATACGTAAAAGAAGGAAGTATGTGTATATATATATATATATATATATATATTATATATATATAACTTGTATGGGATACGTCGGAAACAGCTTGCTCTGTTTATGCCATAGTTTGTTAAAGAGTAACCACTTACCTTTGGGGGAGGGGGGTGGTTGTTGGGGGGGGGGGGGGGGAAGAAAAAGAAAGACAGTAAAAAAAAAAAAAAGGGATCACCGTTTTTGAAATGGCCGTCGGTGGACAGTTTCGTTTCTTTGTGCCAAAATCAAAAGGCTACAACAAAACGTCACTTCCAGGGGAAGCGTTGTCGCTGCACCTTCTTGTGGTGGATGCTGTGCTGGCAGAGTGAAGTGCTACGGTTATTCCATAACCCTGTGGTCGTAGGGGAGTGAGGTAGTCATCATGTTCCTTTTTCGGGGATGTGCATGCCGACTATTTTCAGGTTTCCATTTAGTTACCGACCACTGTTGTGGCCGCCAGGATTTTTGATGCACTGCATGCGTAGGTCTATACACACAGAAGAGTGTGTGTATGGGGTGTGTGTGGGGTGGGGTGGGGGGCTTAGGTATTCGTAGATCTGCATTTTACGTTGATTTGGGAGATCGGGAAAACCTCCACTCCTTATCCCCCAGGCGCTGCCAGATAGGGTCGAACTCTGACCTTTGGATTGGGATGTGGACGTCCTTACCAACTTTGCTATCACTCCCACAACCCAGATCGATTCTTAGGATATTCCGCCCTTCTCTCCCCTGCCAGCAAGAGCCACGCTAACAAGGGCAAGTAGCCAGCCAACTTGGCGGCCAGTGTGTAATATATAACAAGTTATTTCTGTGTGCTGGCCATGGCTCCTGTGTTCTATATACTCTGGACTCTGGACTCTGTCCAACGCAAGCCGTCGGCCGTCCCATCAGTTTTGTCCGTCTTTTGTCATCGTAAAAGCTGAAAAAAAACAAAACAATAACAATGATAACAACAACAGTGGTAATCACACACACACACACACACATACACACACTCACGCGCACACACACATACATACACACACACACACACGCACGCACACACGCACGCATGCACACACACACATACACACACACACACACATTGATTGGGACAGGAAGAGGTAGGATAGTGTTGCACAAAGGCTTGGGAGCTGTAGAGGTGGAGAGGTGATGCTACGGGATCTGATTCATTCAGTGTTTTTTTTCCAGAATTTTGTGTATTTCCTTTTTCTATTTTTACGGATGGGTCAGTCTTTACTGGGTTTACATCATAGGTATGGAGTTAAGAAGAACAGTAAATTTAGCTGCTTAGTTTGCTTGCTTGCCTGCCTCCACCTCATCTCCACCTTGTTTCGTTTTTCTTTAGAATATTTGACGGAAGATTTTATGTTTTGATATTTGCAAAATTGCTTAGAAGACTCGCGTACGTTGCCATAAAATTGTTCGTGTCGTGTTATTATTAACCAAGTGTATCTGGCAACATTTGCTCTCGTATGTCTTATTACAAGTTTCTGCATCAAAATTTGCGGCAGTCAGTGGATGTCATACACATATCCCTCGCGGTTTCAAGAATCGCTCTCATATTGATCTTCATTTTGTTTGCTTATGTTTTGCAGCTACACGACAGTTTGGTCAAGCTCTAAGGGGATGGCGTTATTTGATGCGGTCATAGTTTTTAGGATAAGCACTGCACTTCAGTGTGATAGTGTAGTAGGTGTTTTCTGATCAGTTTGCCTACATTCTGTGGAAACTTGATCCCATGGTAATGCAGGTTAACTTGTTGTTCAGTGCTGGATTCCACGAAAGTAATTGCTGGGATTCTTTAACCTTAAAGCTGGCTTATTGTCAACAGTAGGTTTAATACGCAAACTTACGGCATTTCCCATGGTTATTATGGATCCATTTGTCACGTGGCGTTTGGAGTGTTAGCGCATACTATAAGATGTATGGAATCATCGGAGTATTTTGACATTATCTTGAGTGCATTGAAACTGTAATGTGGACCTCCCTGTAAGGATGCCGGTGTCCCTAATTCCTGAAAATTCAGGGCAGAATTTTTTTTTGGTCTGTACTGTCTTTGTTTCTTTCTGTCACTCTTCCATTCTTATTTTCTGGATTATAGGTCCATTCAGTCGTGTTTATTTTATTATTGTTTTCTGAAATGTATGTGTCCATCTTTTTTTTCTCTTCTACCGATGAAAGTAGGAGTATGCAGACTGACAATCAACATAACTTTGCCTGCATAGTGTGGACCAACCCTCCACAGCAACATGCTGAGCTTAGATGACATGGCCCAGAGGAAGTTTATTTTTTCTTTTTATTTTGTTTGTTTGTTGTTTTTGGCGTTGGTTTTCTTTTTAGATGCGTCTATGCATGTTCTTTTGTGCGCATTTGCAGGTGTGCATGTGTTATGTTGCTGCACAGTCTGCATACTCTGTCTTCTGTGGGTGTGCATACTGAGTGGTTTCAAGTTTCCATAAGCCACCGTCCACAGGGTCCAGTAGATAGACAATTTTATGCAGACCATCTGAGCTGTGGCCACGCTCGAACGCGGAAGAGAGAAAGAGAGAGAGAGAGAGAGAGAGAGAGAGAGAGAGAGAGAGAGAGAGAGAGAGAGAGAGAGAGAGAGAGAGAGAGGTAAAGACAACGCCAAAATGTTAGCAAGAAGCAGGCAGCATGTTTTATGTCGTCCTCAGGGATTGAACTCGGGATCTCTGATCCAGTGTTCACAGCTCTGTATCAGTGGAGCCAGCCAATTGGCTGCATGCTGTGCAAGTTGGAAAGGGTACAGCGATACATAACCTCGGGAATCGAAACGAACAATTTACTTTCTTTGTGCAGTGCAAATTGCGTCATGGGCGTCTGTGGACAGTTCTGCGTATAAGCTTTGTGTTGTGTGGTGTGTGTGTGTGTGTGTGTGTGTGTGTGTGTGTGTGTGGGTTTTTGTGTGTGTGTGTGTGTGTGTGTGTGTGTGTGTGTGTGTGTGGTGCTCGGATGCAATTGTCCGTCTTGTTTTGTTGGTTTCGTTCATACTGTGTAGGCAACATTTTTGTGCTGGTGCACATTCTTCATAGTCCGACTTAAGTGGGTGGAAGGTATAGACCAAAAATTGTGCAAAGATTTCTTGAAAAAACAACAACAGATGAGTGGACTGATAAGAGAGAAAAACAGAACGGATGAAGCGATAAACAGAAGAAGAAAAGAAAAAGAAAGAAAGAAAGTGACAGAAAAGAGGAACTTTCGAGCACAGAACTGGCAGAAGATGGAGGATACTATTCATAATGAAAAGTCGCTACTGGCATCCCCTCGGAGGTGTCAATGACAGTAAATGAATACAGCACGTCCATACATGTATATATGTGTATACATTAACCCTTTGACTCCTGCACACTGTTCACCAGCATCCTGAACTACTGATCATACTAGCAACTCAAAAATTTAATTAACCCTTTGACTCCTTCACCCTATCCACCAGGAAAACTGGTGGATAGGATGAGGGAGTTAAAGGGTTAAGTTTTTGCAGTCGGTGGATAGGGTGCGGGAGTCGAAGGGTTAAATGAATACAGCACGTCAATACACGTACATATGTATATTTGGGCTGCTGTACTCCTAGCCATCTCTGCATTCCTTTCCCTACCACCGTTCCGGCTTCCCACCCATCTCCAAAATGGATCATGTTACAATTTCCAATCCATTTGTGTCGTGCGCGCCACCACCACCACCACCACCCCCTCCCCCACCCTGCCCAGGTTTTTACCTCCATGGATTCACCATGCGAACTTCGTGCTAACCTCACCAGAGAGAGCACGCACCAGAATTCTGCGCTACCGTTTTCTTCTTTTTTTTTTCTTGTCTTTTTTTTTTCTAATTTTCTTTTTCTGTCTGCTTGTAGCATTAAAGTAGATTATTTCCCACAGAATTTTTGCCAGGGGCCCATTCCTTTGTTGCTGTAGAATCTGTTACATGACGTGCTCCACTTGGGAGCTGAGTTTGTCGTCTCATCTGAAGGACTAGCACCCAGACCACCACTCAAGGCGTACTGAAAAAAAAAGACCCAGACAAAAGGGGATGGGGTTGTTAGGAGAATCCAGGTTGGATGGGATGTTGAACCGTTGACTGTTCTTGGACTTTTTGTTTTTAACCGCAAAGCCACTGGCAGTCACATCAGCTGTTGACCACTGATGCTTTCGGGAGTTCTCGCTTTTTATCCTTTGACTCACAGACCCTATCTACCAGCTGCAAAAACTTAACCCTTTGACTCCCTCACCTTTACCGCCAGCTTCCTGCAGGAAGCTGGTGAAAAGGGTGAAGGAGTCCAAGGGTTAAGTTTTTGCTATGCTAGCATGTTTGGCAATGCGGAATGCTGGTGGACAAGGTGCGGGAGTCAAAGGGTTAACCATTCGGCCACCGGACTACCGTGTTTGACATATATGTCATATAGGGGTATAAGCAAATCAGAAATGAGCTGATCCTGCGGTTTCATTCGAGTAGTACTAATAAGCACAATTAGTGTTGTGCCAAATTGGCTAGCTGCGGCGTATAAGTCGAGGCTAAACGCTTTGACCAGTTAAATGCAAACCTTTTGGATGTAGTGTGAAGTACATTCATTGTGTCTGTGGGTATGCGTGTGAATGTGTGTCTGTTTGTGCGCGCGCACGTGGAGGTATTTCTGCGTGTACGTATGTGGTGTGTGCGTGCGTGCGTGCGTGCGTGCGTGCGTGTGGGGGTGTAGTGTGTGTGTGTGTGTGTGTGTGTTGTGTGTGTGTGTGTGTGTGTGTGTGTGTGTGTGATTTTACGATGCAAACTAATACATGATTGTATACGAATTATAATATATATACGTGGACAGTCGAAAAAAAAACCTGTCTCATTTTAAACTCGTTTTATATATATATATGTATAGACTCTTTGAGTTTTCTTGAAAATTTTCAAACTGAAACGTAATCCCCCAAAACTCATAAACAACGCTTGAACCCTGATCACTATTCCCGCATTGGTACCAATGATGTAAAGAGCTGTACATCATTGGTACCCTTTTCTCTCCCCTTTTCGCCTTTCAATTGAATTATATGTAGATATATATATATATATATATATTATATCTGTATATATGTATATATATGTATATATATACACACACGCACACACATTGCATGTATGTATGTATGTATGTATGTATGTATGTATGTATGTATGTATGTATGTATGTATGTATGTATGTATGCATGTATGTAAATATACATAGCGAGGGGGACGAAGGATAGGCTTAAAAAGATTCTGTCCAGCCTTAATTCAAACTTCAGACCACATGCGTCTCTCTCCTTTCATGCTTTCGTCTTGTCCATCGGCCTACCACCGACTGTCGGTAAGCTAAACTAGGTCACTGACATACCAGCTTCTGGTCAAGAGGGCAAATATCCGGTAACGTCCCTTTTTTTGTTTCAAAACAAGTCTCATGGTGACATCACCATAGCCTTTCGATGAATTACGTGGAGGTCACGCAATGCATAACAAGGGCGGTCGGTGGCAAACGAAGTGCTTTCGAGTAGAGTCAGAGGTATTGACAGCGGCGAAGATGCTCAGACTCCAGTCTGTAGCCAAACAGTATGTAGGTCAGTAAACTACACTCTCCGTGTTCAGTCCTCTGCATGACTGGTCTCTCTGTCTGTCTGTCAGTCTGTGTCTCTGTCTGTCTGTCTCTCTGTGTCTGTCGGTCTCTTTCTCTCTGTCTGTCTCTTTCTCTCTGTCTCTCTTTCTTTCTCTCTCTCTCTCTGTCTTTCTGTCTCTCTCTGTCTCTCTTTGTCTCTGTCTCTGTCTGTCTGTCTCTCTCTCTCTGCCCCCCCCCCCCCCCCCCCTCTGTCTCCGTCTCTGTCTCCGTCTCTGTCTGTGTCCCTCTCTGCCTCTCTGTCTCTCTGTTTCTGTCTCTGTCTTTCTCTCTGTCTCTGTCTGTCTGTCTCTCTCTCTTTCTCTCTCTCTGTTTCTGTTTTCTTGCGTAGTTTACTTTCAAGTTTAGAGTTTGTTTATTCAAGAGGGATTCATTGCACTCGTGGAGTTCCATTTGCGCTTCACCCAGATCTGTCAGTATCTGGCAGACTCCATCTGCCGGCGTGAACCCTATGCGTTGGCCAGAATCATGGAATGGGTGGGTGGGGGTTGGGGTGTGTGTGTGAGAACAAGACTTAAGTAACATAAAGCTGACATGACTGGAATGATTGGAGCGTTGATAAGATGGCCAGTAAACAGGTGGTACCTTTTTTAATGTTGCAAGTTGGGATTGAACTCCAGACAGCAGATCATGAGTCCACGGCCCTGTCTGTAGAACCAACCGGTTTGCTGAATCCGCGCACGCACGCACACACACACACACACACACACACACACACACACACACACACACACACACACACACACACACACACACACATACACACACACATACACACACACACACACACAC
>CM060307.1:42524356-42531856 GCA_030674185.1 Monoplex corrugatus | reverse complement strand
CAGATGTTTCAACAAGTGGTGGATGGTGGATAGTATTATCAAATACGTGGAGTCTCAACGTTAGGACTTCAACTTCAGGACCTCAACAACGCGTACAGTTTAAGTGCTGCTTCCAATGGCATTTACCATATTGGTATGTACCCTATCGTCAAAGGGCACTTATAGTGTTTGTTCAAAATTGTTGTGGAATTCATCCGAGCGGGTTTTAAAAAAACAACCATCCAGTTTATCCCGTGTTGACAAGAAAAACAGCAGCAGGAGAAATTATAGCATTACAGCAGCAGCGACAACACCAACAGAAATGAGAATGCAGGCAAGCAACTAATCAGACTTGAAAACGATTGTGTTATTTTGTATCAGATCACCTCCCTTTCGGGAAAAGAGTTAAGTTTAATGAAAAAAAGTTCATGTGATCGTTGTTGATAATGGTGGTGTGTGTTGTATGTGATGGGATTAAAGATGCGCTAAAACATAACAGCAATAGCAGCAACAGTCCTCGGTGTCCTTTTGTGTGTCTGTCTCCGTCCTCCCCCCCCCACTCTCTTTCTCTCTCTCTCTCTCCACACACACACAACACGTACACACACACACACACACATATATATATATATATATAAATAATTATGCATGTATAGATATAGATGGATGGATATATAGGTATAGATAAGATAGATAGAAGAGAGAGAGAGAGAGAGAGAGAGAGAGAGAGAGAGAGAGAGGAGAGAGAGAACGCGTGCGCGCGCACAACTGAACGCACAAACACACGCACGCACGTACTCACGCACCTACGCGGCGTGCGCGTGCGTGCACACACACACACAACACACACACACACACAACACACACACACACACACACACACACACACACACACACTCTCTCTCTCTCTCTTTAATTGGAGCACTCAGAGTGAGTGTTTATCAGTAACAGTTTTTCTCAACCTTTTTGGAAAACTTTGTGTGTGCGGCTGGCTTCCTGTTCGCCCAGTTAGGAATGCGTACCTGACGCTATTGGGTGTTGGCGAATTTTCGTTCTGTAGAGCAACAAGGAAGAGAACATGGGTCCGCCCATCATCATTGCTGGCCCCTAGAAGAGGTCAGAGGACTCCAGCACCTCACTCCCTTTTGCCTAGTTGCCACACCACCTCCAGCCCCCACTTTGAAAAAAAAAAATTGTACTTGCATTACGAAAATATCTTTTGAATGATAAAAGAAACAAGAACCCCTGTCTCTCTCTCTGTCTCTGTCTGTCTGCATGTCTGTCTCTCTCTCTGTCTCCCTCCCTCCCTCTCCTCTCTGTCTCTCTCTGTCTCCCTCCCTCTCCCCCCTCTCGCTCTTTCAAGTTGACCAGAGATCTTTTGGCGAAGATAATAAGCAAACCTACCACCACACAATACACAGTGACACACACTTTTGCACGCTCCTCAACACACACACACAAAACACACACACACACACACCACACACTCACACGCACACACACACACACACACACACACACACACACACACACACACACGCGAGCGCGCAAACACTCGCTCACTCACTCGGCATTCTGATCTGGTCAGTAAAGAATGGACTTACACAATGGCAGCTGAAAGCAAGACAGTAGACTAACAAGAACTCAACACTGTAAAAATAACAGGCTGAGGAAAGGCAAAGCACTAACATTAGTGCTAAAACCACAAAAGGAGGGAGGGGTGTGTGGAGACTATTGTTGTTATTGAGGCTCTAACTGGACATAACAGTCTTACGTGGTAATTACTATCGTAATACCGCTATACTATTGTCAAATGCATGAAAGTTTTGAGCATCAGTTTTGAGGGGTTAACAGAATTGTAAATATTGTTGAGGCCTATGGACAGCATCCACAGAACTCTGAAAGTAACCAGTTTAACCCTTTGACACCCTGTCCACAGCATCCTGTATTATCAACCATGCTAGCAAAGCAAAAACGTAATTATTTGACTCCCTCATCCTATCCACCAGCTCCCAGCAGCAAGCTGGTAGGTAGGGTGAGGGAGCCAAAGGGATACGTTTTTGCACTTGGTGGATAGGGTGCAGGAGTCAAAGGGTTAATCGAAGAATCAGGATACGATTATGGCTCTCAATTGCTGACAAATAGACTCGAATCCTGACCTAGCATAATGTTTATATTTCGAACAGGAAAGATGGGATGGATGGTTGCTGTAGGCTAAAACCTCGGCGTTTGTGCACACACACACACACACACACACACACACACACACACACACACACACACACACACACACACACACACACACACACACACACACACACTCACACACACACACACACACACACAGAGAGAGTCAGTCTTACATATGAGCAACGCATATCTTTTTTTCATCCGGCTCTTGCCCGATGAGAGAGAGAGAGAGAGAGAGGAGAGAGAGAGAGAGAGAGAGAGAGAGAGAGAGAGAGAGAGAGAGAGAGAGAGAGGTTACTTTCTCAAGTTTGCGTCACGAAAAGTTTACACTATGGACCGCCTGTTATGTCCAAGGCTGAAGTCCACTTAACGATGGTGTCTTCACTAAGACCTACGGTCAGTACCCCCAGTTCGCCACTCCCGCTTGACCTCCCTCCTAACTTGTTGAAGTAAACGCGGGTCTTCTTGTTGATCTTACACGATACCAGGCTTTGTTCACCACAGCCCACATGAAATTGTCGAGGCTGGCCGGAGAACGAAAAACCCAAAGTTGGTTTGACCCGCTCAGGCGTTATTGAATTGACACCTTGTGTGTGTGTGTGTGTTGTGTGTTTGTTTGTGTGCGTGCGTGTTTGTGTATATATGTGTGTACGTGTGTGTATGTTTGTGCGTATTTGTGTGTGTGTGTGTGTGTGTGTGTGTGTGTGTGTGTGTGTGGAGAGAGAGAGAGAGAGAGAGAGAGAGAGAGAGAGAGAGAGAGAGAGAGAGAGAGAGATCTATGGACGTGACATAGAATTTTATTTTTCCAACGGTTTGTATTATTAGAAAAATATAGTTTTGAATATAGAAATACTGACTTAGAGGCGAACTTACATAATTATCTGGCCGTTGCTAATCTATGTATCAGTGTATGAAGACAGCTGATCTAGTTTCAGTTTCAGTGTCAGTGTCTCAAGAGAAAGTCTCGGCACTCGAAATAATAAACGCCATATGCACTGACACCACATGATGCTATGTGATGGAAAAGGTCCGAAATGATCGTGGCATAGACCATAAGCCCTCACATAAGCCTCTGCGTTTGCAAGGTCTAGAGGTCCCACCTAGCGAGTGGATTTTATGTCTTCGTATCAGTCGTCTTTTGGAAGAGTCCAGGCTAAATTGAAGCGATATGTATATTTCTATTTGTGAAAAAAGATTAATGAAAAAAAAAAAAAAAAGAAAAACGAAAAGGACCTCCCCCCCCCCCCCAAAAAAAAAACCCAACAAAACCCTCACAAAAAACAACAACTAAAACGCAGAACCAACCAGTCGCCGTGGTGTAGTGGTTAGCGCAACGAAATACCGACTGGAAGGTTGTGGATTCGAGTCCCCATCAGTCCCTTCAGAAATCTTTGTGGGATTTTTCGGCTCTAACCGGCTCCTACTCAGAGTTGGGCGTGCTATGGGCTCATAGGGAAGACTGGGATCACACAGTCGTGTCTCATCCACTTCACGGATGCGTCAGCGAGGGTGCTGCTCAAATCTTGTGACCAGCAGCAGAGGTATCTGTATCTCTCGGGCGTGGTTGACGCCAGGACATATTATGATAGTAAGCGTAGAGTACAGCCCTGTCAAGCAGTCTCAATCCTAGATGGAACTCCACAGCACCATGATTATCATCCTCATCAACGTCATCATCATCGCTTTGTAAAAGATTGTTCCAGCTTCTGTGGCCATTAAGGTGGCATAGAAAATAGGACGAGTAAAGAAACAAAACAAAACAAAACAAAAACAAAACAAAACAAAAACAAACAAACAAACCAAACAACAATAAAAAACGAACAAAACTCCCAAACAAAGTGGAAATGGATGAAAATATAACCAGCCCCCAGTATAAACTGACCTCACCAACGTTCTGTACGATCACATCATAGAAATCAAGTTACGCCCTAACAACACGACAGTCAGCCTGAGTCCGTCTTTTAACACGACTTATCGTCGCCATCATCTCAACTTGTCCATCCTTCCTTGATGACAATAAACAAACAACAAACCAACATACAAAGAAAGAACTTCCGCCAACACACACACACACACACACACACACACACACACACACACACACACACACACACGCACGCACACACGCACACACGCACGCACGCACGCACGCACGCACGCACGCACGCACGCACGCACACACACACACACACACACACACACTCACTCTCACACACACACACACACATATACATACATACATACGTACATACATACATACATACATATATACATATATACATACATACATACACACACGCGCGCGCACGCACTGACAAACACGCTCACACACACACTGGCACACACACACACACACACACACACGCGTCGCGCGCGCGCAAGACCTTTGAGAGGTAGAATGGACTACTGGGTTTGTGGCTTGGCAAAAACTTTTAATGTTTGATAGTTACCATAGCTTGCCTGAGATTTTCAAATGAAAAGAAGCTGTGAAACAGTTGGCAGTTGCCACACCATGTGAGTTAATGAGGTGTTCCATCAGACTGCTGCAAAGGGACATTTTAGTCTGTGAAAAGAAAATACGCTCAAAATGGACAAACAGCGATGGGGGAAATAAAGTGATTGTCTGGTATGTATATTATGCTGAGCATGTATGTGTACGTGTCACAGAGAGAGAGAGAGAGAGAGAGAGAGAGAGAGAGAGGAGAGGAGGGGGCGTTAGACTGCACACAGAGCATGTGATTGGCTAGTGGTAATTAAGTCGAGCAGGAAGGCATTAGTTCAGCCCTGTTTCAGGCATGAGCAAAACCACAAGGCCCATCCATCCTATGGTGCACTGCTAGCTCCGTCCTTTACTGAAAACGTCTTTTTTCCCGTTTTTGTTGTTGTTGTCTTTTTCAGGATCATCGCAATCGCACTTAGGCAGTTTCTTGTCTGCTCACCTTTTCATTTTCTTATCGTTTTCTTTTTGGTCCGATTTTCTACCCAGTTGAATGGTCACAGAAGCTTGGTTTACAATGCTATGATGATGATAGCGATGATGATGATAATCGTGATACTGTGGAGGGCTTTCCTGGAAATTGAGTAATTTTTTTTCCTGACTAGCCCGGTAACTGCCGATTATATCTTTTTAGGTGGGAGCAGCGACGAAAGTCCTTCACACCTGTCTATCCTTGACCAACATTTCAGTTATGCTCCATAATCCATTCCTTTTTCTCACACTGGACGGAGCAGCAGGAAAGTTTCACTCTTTGTCTCCTAATTTTTGTATCTGGTGTTTGTTTGTTTGTGGTCTTACGGTTGACAAAGGCCAGTTGGCCGAAAATTTGCGCCTGTCTTGTCTGGTTGTATTAAATCCACGTTCTTATTTTATTTTCGTGTTTTTTTCGGGTTCCAGTTATGATCCATGTCAAGTTATTGCTCTTCCCTTCTGCTACCACTGTGCATCACCTTGACATCTTTGGTCGTTCTTTCTTACGTTTCTTTTTGTAGCCATAGGAGAGCCAAGTTCTTTTTGTTTTTGTTTTCTTTTGGATAGAATTCTCCTTTTTCCATTACTTCCCCATCTTTTGCGCTGCTTCAGTGTCGTTGATTTCACGATGTTTATTCCAGCTCTTCAACGCACCATCAACCCCAAGTTCTAGAACTAGGAAGCCCATGGGAGCCAGTGATATCAAGCCTCATTAGGGCCACCTACCGGAGGACACTCTGCACTTATGCTGGTTACTTTAGAGGAGTTCAGCCGTGCTTATTCTGATCCAACTTACTAAGGACAGTGCTTACTAATAAACCCCATACTAACGAGAATGATAGCTCGGTCGTGGAGTCAGAATGACTGAACAACGCCCATGACAAAATCTCTGGCCTTCAACATATATCTGATCCGTATCCATCTCATCTAACCGTGTCCTGTCAGTAACCCATGTTCTCCTACTTGCAACTGGCTAGAAATTCCTGGTTTGAGGTCATCTACGATGAGTGGATGCACAAGCTCCTCAGGATTGCTGTGTGGAACGTTGGTAGCTTGTTTGTCTGCACTTGTGCAGTTTTATTTGAAGGGAAAAAAGTTACCAAATATCAGTCGTGAATATGAACGGTGTATAGAGTGAGGTTAGTCGGTCTAGAATGGCCTTTCAAGCTTTAATTTGCCTCTGGTTTTCTAGAGCGAAAAGAAAGGGAATTTTTTTGGTCAAAAGCAGTGGGAAGTCGCAGATATGGTGCTTTTTGGTGCGACATCACATCACGTGATCACCCAGGCACCACCGCTATCAGGTCATTTGGTAATGTAGATGTACTACACAGTAGAAATGGCAATTTGGTATGATGCCTCACTATCAGTCAGTGATTGTTCCTTGTCCATGTTTTCTCTGGAGTATGATCTTCTAAATGAATTTGCTGTCGTTCCTTTATAAAATCAGCGCAAGAACATTCAGTGTGTCTGGTCACGTCAGTGCTGTCTTCCGAAATGTCTGAACGGGTCACGTGTTTCGATTCCCAGTTCATTTGCATGTATAACTTCGAAATGTTCCATATTGTATTATTTATAATTGTAATTTGTAATGTTGTACCAAATGATCGTTGCGGCAGCTGGTTAGTACAATAGGTTGATGATTAAAAGGTTTGTGGTTCAAATCTCCATTAGTTCATGCAGTGTTTGTGTGTGTGTGTGTGTGTGTGTGTGTGTGTGTGTGTGTGTGTGTGTGTGGTGTGTGTGTGTGTGTGTGTGTGTTTGTGTGTGTGTGTGTGTGTGGGTGTGCGCGCGCGTGTGTGCTTTCAGCCTCCTGCTTCTACTTAGAATTGTTCATATTGTAGGCTTATTTGGGAAGATCGGAAATACACGCTCGAGTCTTATCCATTTCACGGATGAGTTGTTGAGGACTTTGCTCATATTTCCTGGCCAATACTACGGATGTCTGTATCTCTTGGACCTGGTTGACGCCAGGATATATATAACAAAAGGAAACATGGAGCACAACAACCGTATCACGTTGTCAGAATACGAAATGGAATTCCACAGCATCATCACATGCCTTACGATGGTTCTCGAAAAGCAAAAGGCTCGAGTGATATTGCTAATTTCAAGCCTGTGCCACCGCTAGTCACAGCAAATGGTCACATTGTGAGTTTTGAGAGAGAGAGAAGAGAGAGAGGAGAGAGAGAGAGAGAGAGAGAGAGAGAGAGTGTGTGTATGTGTGTGTGTGTGTGTGTGTGTGTGTTTGTGATGGAAGAAAATGAAAATTCACGCATTCTGAACCAAAGAAGTCTGCCATACTGTTCCGTCCGTGCTTTTCCCCATATGAAATACTAACAACCGGCACTTACAACGCGAGTGCA
>CM060307.1:42519356-42521856 GCA_030674185.1 Monoplex corrugatus | reverse complement strand
ACACACACACACACACACAATTTTCCACCCATCCCATTCATTACTTGTACACTAAACACGTACGCATGCACATCAACAGACAGAGAGTCTGTGTATTATTGAGTCATTTTGAGAACTTTTTCCCAAGGCAGTTCCCACCATCCCTCGTGCACACATACGCAAAAACACAGACAGATATGCAGAAACGCACACATGCACACACACACACATACAAACACACCACAAAGAGATAATTGTTCAAATTAACGAGGCTTGCGCGTGAACTTAAGAGTGGTGACACACTTTTTGTCATACGCTGACAGAAGCCGGAACTTGGGAAGAAGTCACTTACTATAAGTGAAGAAAGGGAATTGGAATTTGTTCTAGGTGAGTTAGTCGCTTATTATGATTAAAGCAAAGAATTAGAATTGAAATTCGTTTAGTGGAAAAAGTGGTCTATTATACTTTTATAGGGTTGAAAGTTTCCGGCCTTAGGGCGGAAATCCGCCATTTTGACAATGCGGAATAATGTAATCCTTGTATATATATATATATATATATATATACACACACTCACTACCATGTGTGGAGGAGGGGTACGGGTTGTGCTGATACCGACACTCGCTGATAAGTAACATGGCAGCTATTGATATCCAACTATAAACAATGAACTGATGGCTCCTCAAAATCTCTGACGTCTCTCTGCTTTTCTGCTGTCTACCAATTCTTTTTCTTTCTTTTTCCACTTTCTGAGACAGTTTACTCCACCACCGCCGCCACCACCACCACCCACCCCCAACTCACGCGCTCTGTTTAGTCTCAGTACAAGTTGTACATCTGTACCTAGTGACGAACGAAGGAGTCGTGTCACTTGTACACTCACTGATTAAGAGTGACTCACACTTTACTAGCAAAACAAACCTGTTGTAGTCATCTTACCTACCGTGGGAAACGCGTGTAGATCTGAGATGAGAAACGGGACATCACAGTCTGTGCAGTAGTTTGAAAACATTCTTTTCTGCCATTCCGCTCTTCAACAGTTTGTACCGCGAGAAAAACAAGCAGACGAACGCGCAACAACAACAACAACACAACAACAAAATAGGGGGGGGGGGGGGGAATCCAAAAAAACATACCAACAGTCCCTTCACGATCTGTCTCTGTCTGTCTGTCTGTCTCTCGTTCTCGCTCACTTGCTCGCTCTGTCAGTCTGTCTCTTTTCTACAGAATGAAAGCGTCACAACGAGGAATGTAATCTGTAAGGCAGCTGTACATTTAGTTCTCTGTTGTATAATTTGCGTCACTGTGGCTTAAAGAATCGCCATTTTTTTTTTTAAAGCGTAACACTTCTAATTCTCCATATATGCTGACCATGTCAACTGGGCTTACGTTAACATTAATCCGTTGACAGACAGAAAAGAAAAGAACTACTCAATTGGAAAAAAGAATTCTTGTTTTTTTTTGCGTCTGATTGGGCCATGCTTATGTAATTTGACAGCATTAGCAATCTCCCGTAGACATTTCAATCCATCCAAATCTGGAAGATGGGGAGGAAGAAGTAGGAGGTAGGGAGGGAGTGGGGGGGGGGGGCATTCTTATGAAGCTGAAAGACCTCTCATATTCGGGTTTCGTCGTGACAAGATGGAGGATAGGGCCTCCCTCCGAAATAAATAGAAAATAAATAGAAAAATAAAAAAAAATAAAAACAAGACACTAAAGGACCTCCAAACCAATAACACACACACATACTCACACATCTACACAGACACAGACACACACATAGACACACACACAGCACGTACACCCCCCCCCCCCCACACACACAGAGCTACCAAAATCACACACACACACACACACACACACACGAACACACACACACACACGCACACGCACACACACACACACACATTCCACACACACACACCACTCACTTACTCACTCATTCACTCACTCACTCACTCACTCACAGCTAACAAAATCACACACACAATCACACGCACTCACACACAGCTACCAAAATCTCTCTCCCTCTCTCACACGCACACACACACACACATACACACAACACACACACACACACACACACACACACACACACACCACACCACACACACCACACACACACAACACACACCACACACACACGCACACACACCACAACACCACACACACACCACACACACACACACACACACACACACACACACACACACACACACACACACACACACACATACAGAGCTAATCACTAAAACTAACCAACCGACGCAGCAGCCACGTCAAGTAGCACTTGAAACCGACACTAGGACCTTCCGGATACAGCAGCACAGAATGGACAACTTTTCCTGAAAAACAAATTCCATAGTATTTCAATTTGCGTCAGACGACCTAGATCATCCTGCCGATGAAACATTGTCACTAGCGTCGCAGTTTAACCCTTTGACTCCCGAACACTTGTCTTACAGCATCCTTCATTGCCAACCATGCTAGCAAAGCAAAAACGTAACCCTTTGACTCCATC
>CM060307.1:42506856-42514356 GCA_030674185.1 Monoplex corrugatus | reverse complement strand
TTAGTGTTATTTCCTGCCCAGAGTACAAATTGTACGGAAGGGTGGATGAGCAAGTTACATGTAACTTCGTTTCCGGTGGGAATGGAAGGGGAGGGAATGATCATCAGCGTAATATCTTAGCTTAAAAAACCTTGCCAAGACCATCAGCGTCCTTTTCTTCTCTACACATTGACTGGAATGGCTGTTCGTGCATTGCCGGTATCTGCGCCATGGAAGGCTGTAGCCTTTGACGGCTCTGTGCCGCTGGAATCTGGCTTTCAGAGTCGAGAGAGTGATTTGTACCAGTGTGCAGCGGCACTTCCATGTCAGTTTAACCCTTTGTCTCCCGCCTCCTAACCACCAGCATCTTGCATTGTCAACCATGCTAGCAAAAAAACCCACTTAACCCTTTGATTCCTTTACCCTATCCACCAGCTTCCTGAAGGAAGCTGGTGGATAGGGTGAGGGAATCAAAGGGTTAAGTTTTTGCAGTTGGTCGATAGGTGCGGGAGTCAAAGGGTTAACATTATGCTTTAGTGTCTTGAGCCACTTCTTGCCAGATGACTGCCAGAGAGAGGACGTCGACGCCATCCATCTCGAGAGTCAAACCCCATCGACGGTAGGAACTTTAAACAGGGGCTCCATTGTTTCTTTTAACCCTTTGACTCACTCATCCTGTCCACTAGCACCCTGCATCGTCATCAGTGATAACAAAACAAAATCTTAACCCTTTGACTCCCTCACCCTATCCTCCAACTTCCTGCAGGATAGGGCGAGGGAGTGAAAGACTTAAGTTTTTGCAGCTCGTCCATAGGATGCGTGAGTCAAAAGGTTAATAATTGCTTTTGTCTACTGGGTTTTCACGCACGGATTACGAAGCTAGGGTATTTCTAAGAAGTGTGTGCTGTTCACTTCATAGTCTGTGGCATAGATATAAAAGTGGCATAGATATAAATACTAACATAGATTTGGGTATTTAGTGAACTCATGGTCTGATAGACATCGTAATACGTATTGGCCATTTTGTGAGCTTGTGGCCTGGATAAACATAGTAACACAGATTGTTTATATGCTGAGCTCAATGCGCGCTGAACAGGCCATGAGATCCGATCATGTCATCTACTTTTCCTGTCCCACTGTAACTTAAACTTTCCTGTCCCACTTGAACTTAAACTCTCCTGTCCCACTTTAACTTAAAATCTCCCATTACATGATTTAACTTAAAATCTCCCATTACAATTGCAGCATCATGTAATTTACATTGAGCTTTGGCTGTCTCTATCTCCTCATAACTGTTGTCAGTTTCTTCCTCAGTACTTGTGGATGTTGGAGCATATAGCATATACATGGGCGATGTTGATATCAATTGGCTTGTCTTACTAACTAGTAAAACACAGTCTAATATGGCCCAGTATCCTTTGATAGACTTTGAGTTGTTGTCCATTATGATGATACAAACCCTTCTTTCATGTTTGTCTCCTCCAGAACATATACTTTTATGCTTGCCCGATATTATTATGCCTGCTTCCTTACATCTAATCTCTCCTAGTCTTAAAATATTGATGTTCAATTTTTCTATTTCTTTTTTGACATTTTTTCCTAGTTTTCCCTTCTGGACCATTGTTTAAACATTCGATGTTGCAATTCTTATATTTTAAAATTTTGTAGCAGTAGTGTGTCCACATTGTAGGTATCTAGTGAACTCATGGCCTGATAAAGAGAGTAAAACAAATTGGTTATCTAGTGAACTCATGGCCTGATAAAGAGAGTAACACAAATTGGTTATCTAGTGAACTCATGGCCTGATAAAGAGAGTAACACAAATTGGTTATCTAGTGAACTCATGGCCTGATAAAGAGAGTAACACAAATTGGTTATCTAGTGAACTCATGGCCTGATAAAGAGAGTAACACAAATTGGTTATTTAGTGAACTCATGGCCTGATAAAGAGAGTAACACAAATTGGTTATCTAGTGAACTCATGGCCTGATAAAGAGAGTAACACAAATTGGTTATCTAGTGAACTCATGGCCTGATAAAGAGAGTAACACAAATTGGTTATCTAGTGAACTCATGGCCTGAGAAAGAGAGTAACACAAATTGGTTATCTAGTGAACTCATGGCCTGATAAAGAGAGTAACACAAATTGGTTATCTAGTGAACTCATGGCCTGATAAAGAGAGTAACACAAATTGGTTATTTAGTGAACTCATGGCCTGAGAAAGAGAGTAACACAAATTGGTTATCTAGTGAACTCATGGCCTGATAAAGAGAGTAACACAAATTGGTTATCTAGTGACCTCATGGCCTGATAAAGAGAGTAACACAAATTGGTTATTTAGTGAACTCATGGCCTGATAAAGAGAGTAACACAAATTGGTTATCTTGTGACCTCATGGCCTGATAAAGAGAGTAACACAAATTGGTTATCTAGTGAACTCATGGCCTGATAAAGAGAGTAACACAAATTGGCTATTTAGTGACCTCATGGCCTGATAAACATAATAACACAGATTACACTAATTGGCTATTTTGTGAGCTCATGGCCTGTGTCGGCTTCAGCATCGATTTCTGCTAGTTTGGTCACATTAACGCTGTAATACTATACCTTGAAACAAGGCTGAGATAAGTTAAGAATCAGTGCTGGGTAATTGTATGGGAGGGTTCTCCCCCCCCCCCCCCACCTTCTTAAGTCTCTTTCGGCTACCGTTTTCTGTAGCAAGGTGCAGTCTTGACACTTTTTGATCGGAAACTTCTCTGTTCAGAATGATTTTGTAAGTTGATCACTTTTTGATCTCTTGTTTTTCTTATAACAGAAATGTGCTTATCATCATCATCATCATCAAGTGCCTTGCCACATGGCGTTGGATATCATGGCCTTCCATCTGTTTCTATCTCTTGTTGCCTCAAGCACCTCTTCCACCCTCTTTGTCTTCAGCACTCTGTAAGTCCGTCCAATATGTTCTCCCTGGGTCTTCCTGGTGCTCTCTTTCCCTCCAGTTTTCCTGTTGTGACCAGGTGTTCCAATTCCCCTTTCCTCATAAAATGGCCTATAAATATTGCCTGTCTTTTCCTAATCTTCCTTGTGAATGATCTTCTTGTGTCTGCCTCCATCAAGACTGTCTCGTTTGTTTTCTTTGCTGCCCGTGGAACTCTCAGAAATGTGCTACAAAACTGAATTGAAGCGAGTGGAATGACACAGCACTGCTGTTTTACTTCTGTGTGCTGGTGATCTGTGAGGTCATGGCAAACCATGGCGAGTCAATATGATAGCACAGTGCTAGTTGCTTGTCTTCCTGTGGTCTGTGGGCAGCTGCGTCATCGGTGAACATTAGGAAAAGTAAACGAGGCATTCACTTCACGATGTTCGTTCAGAATTGTTACAACACTTATACTCCGGAACTGGTGCTTGGCTGGGAGCTATCACTGGTTGTGGGCAATGCATGTAACCTACGTACATGTATAAAGATCAGCTCATGTCAGCAGTCCGGATATGCCGTATGGTGTCATTGTTTCTGGGATTTTAGATGCTGGTTTAATTACACACAGTGCTAAACGAAATGTAAACTCTTAAGCGTATGGCTCAGAACATACAAATTCGTATCATGCAAAACTCGCATACACGCACACATGCTCTGTGTCTGTCTGTCTCTCTTTCTTTCTGTCTGTCTGTCTGTCTCTGTCTCCCTCTCTCTGTCTCTCTCTGTTGATTGGCTGACTGTCTCTGTCTCCCTCTCTCTGTCTCTCTCTCTCTCTGTCTGATTGGCTGACTGTCTCTGTGTCTGTCTGTCTGTCTGTCTGTCTCTCTAACCTCTCTCTCTCTCTCTCACTCACACACACAGAGGCAGAGGGGAAGAGAGAGTCGAGAGCTAAATAGGTTTCTTCCAAAGCCATGGGCTCATTGTACGGGTGAAGACATGTCCAGATACACATATGTACAGTTGGAAAAACATTAACAAAATGAAATACACGGCCAAATCGCAAAAATCAATAAATAACCAGTAAACAAGCAGAGCAAAAATATCCACTCCCAAGATTATGATGAAATGAAAATAAGTTGGACATAAAATGTGTGAAGATAAGTAAATGAATCAATACAAATATATATATAAAACAAAGGAAACAAAGGAGACTCTTGAAAGAAGCAAACGCAAAAAGAACAGTAATGAAGAAGATTAGGAAAAGACAAGGAACATTTGTAGGCCATTTTATGAGGCAAGAGAAATTTGAGCACCTAGTCATAACAGAAAAGCTAGAGGGAAAAAGAGCACCTCGTAGACCCAAGGAGAGAATATGAGACAGTTTTGTAGTATGGAGACAGCGACAAAGGATATGGATGACCGTAGTCTTTAACGCCATGCGGCAAGGTACAAGACGGTGATGATGATGATGATGATGATATGTTTATATTTATTGATATTTATGTATTATGCGTGTATGTAATGATAATTTTATCTATTTGTTTATTTTGTTTTAAGGCAACAAACAGGAATGGGACAGAAACGGCCAGAGGGACGCAGAGAACAAATCCCATCAGTGGTTTGGGGCCACAGTCGAAAGTTCTGGCGAAAACGGCGTTATTGTGGTAAGTCATTATAAGTATATTATTATTATTATTATTATCATTATTGTTATTATTATTGTTATTGTTATTATTATTATTATTTGTGTGTTCGCCTCTCTTCAGCCTTCCATTTCGTGGTTTGGGGGAAGGGAGAGAGAGAGAGAGAGAGAGAGAGAGAGAGAGAGAGAGAGAGAGAGAGAGAGAGAGAGAGAGAGAGAGAGAGAGGGGGGGGGGGCGTGTATGTTATATGCGTATGCGATTATGCAGATGAAAGTGTGTGCTTATCAAATACGAAGAAAGGGCAGACGATTAACAAGTCTACTAGACATAAGCTAACAGTTCAAACATTTAGGTATAGTACACACCGCTAAACATTAGCGCGTACTCTTTACAAGTAGTATTCCAAGAAAAAGCTCTGAGAAAAAAAAATCGGTTTCAATTTCTACGAAAAAGGCGCCTGGCCATATAAAGTATGGAATTTGGGATTTCATTTTTGAACATTATCATTATAGGCCATTATATGAGGAAAGGGGAATTAGAGCATCTGGTCACAACAGAAAAGCTGGAGGGAAAGAGAGCACCAGGTAGACCCAAGGAGAAAATATTGGACGGACTTGCAGGGTGGCAGAGGACAGAGAGGGGGGGGGGGGTGTGCTTATGGCAACAAGGGATAGATTCATATGGAGGGCCATGATCGCCAACGCCATGCGGCAGGGCATTTGATAATTGTAACGAACTTGTTCGATTGCTTTTGTTTAATAATGCTTGCGCCTTTGTTGTAAGCGATCGAGTGATGTTAGATAGATGTCCTCTTTTCTTAAATTAACCTTTGCTGTAGCTTGCTGTAACAGTCTTACTGAGAGGACTCGTTCTACTGTCCCGTACTAACATTCTCGGGGAGGGGGAGGGGGAAGGGGTATATGACATTCTGCACCTAGTCAGGCGCACGTTTGATTGGATGACAAAGAAAGGGAGCTCACTCTTTTGTGGAATCGATCAGATTAACCCATTGATTGCCGCACCGTCCACCAGCATCCTGCTTTGTCAACCATGCTAGCAAAGCAAAAACTTGTCCCTTTGGCTGGGTGAGGGAGTCAAAGGGTTACGTTTTTCCAAAGCTGGTGGAAAGGGTGCGGGAGTCAAAGGGTTAAGTTTCTGCAATTGGTAGATGGGGTGTACGTGTGGGAGTCAAAGGGTTAAATTGAAATGACTGCTGCTCTTGTTGCTTGGGGTGGTGGTGGTAGGCCTACTACTTGTGGAGTGTGGTCAGATTGACGGTTGGTTGTGGCAGACTGTCATCCAATCCATTGATCACACACAGATGATACTGTATGACTTTGATAGCGGAACACCACTCGCATGCTCTTTGTTCACTCCCACCGACTGTTGCTTCCGGACCGTCATCTGTGAATCAGACGACAGGAAACGAAAGGACTTATCGATAGCATTGTGAGTCACTCGCCACTGACCCCCCTCCCAACACCCCCCCCCCCCCCTCCCCCCCCCCCCCCCCCCGGTGCTTCTTTGTTCCAATTGGGAGAATCGTGAACTGGATGACTGTTGCTTGGTACCCTCTACCGTCCTCCCTCCCCTCCTTCCGCTTATCACTTCCCCACACCTCCTCTTTTCTTTCTTTCTGTTCGTGTTATCAGTCACCCATGAGAGGAAGTGATTAATTTTGATACCGCAGGTTTCCAGCTGTGCTGGCTACGGCGGCTGGCCTGATGCTGTTCTTTTTCATTATAATGAAAATTATGAATAGAACGCTGTCTGTCTGTCTGTCTGTCTGACCCTCTCTCTCTCCCCCTCTCTCTCTTTCTCCCTCTTCGTTGTCTGCTGTCTGTCTGTCTGTCTGTCTCTCTGTCCGTCTTCTCCTGTCTGTCTGTCTGTCTCTCTCTTTCTCTCTCTCTACCTCTTTGTTCGCTCGCTCTCTGTCTGTCTGTCTGTCTGTCTCTTCCCCCCTCTTCGTTGGCTCTCTCTGTGTCTGTCTGTCTCTGTCTGTTTTGTCTCTGTCTCTCTTCCTCTTCGTTCGCTCGCACACTCGCTTACTTGCCATCAGTCCCTTCCTTGCTGTTAACAGAGAGAGAGAGAGAGAGAGAGAGAGGAGAGAGAGAGAGAGAGAGAGAGAGAGAGAGAGAGCATAAAACACATGTGTATTGTAAACTTCGTTGACCAGTACGAAGCTAACGAGTAAACACCCTTTATAGTATTCGTTCAGCTTGTAATTTCACTCTGTGTTATTTGGGAAACGAGGATCACCTCTCTGTGGTATGGTTAAACTTGAAATTTCGGCAGTAAAACCTTTTCAGAAGTTAACTGAATATGCAGACTGCTTGTGATGTTTCTCTGTGTAGTCGGAAAAGGTGAGTTCTTCTTGTAAAACTGACACATTTTTAAGGGTAAGATTGCACTTTGTGTAGTATTGGTCTTTGTTTAGTAATACTAATGACACGTTCATATGGTAGTAGTGTGTCCACGGGAAAGAAAGAATGGTGGACTGAGACAGAGGGTTAGAAAGGCAGAAATAAAGGGAAAAGTCCCGAGTGTTGTGAAGCAAGTGGGAACAACAGTGGAGCTGAATCATACAGCTAATGAAATAACGCATCATATCACCATATGAACAAACGTTGGTATAAAAAGCGAACACAGCGATTTTTCTTCTGTATCGTTGTTCCTGTTTCACGGGAAGAAAATTCTCATCTGTCTTCATTTGCTTTTTACGAGAAGACCACTTGACTGTAAGTTCTAAGGAAACCAGGTTGTTATGGGGAAATAACGATTTGCCAGATTTCCGGTTTTCGTCCATGTACTACTTGAACTCGTGGGTTGAGTCAGATAACGGTAAGAGTTTGTTCTTCTGTTGATCCCGTGTCTGTCTGGAAACTGTGTTTACCCAATTCGCCAGCCCCTTATTGGGCGGGGCTAGTGGATCAGGTGAACTCAAGATTCGTTATCTC
>CM060307.1:42496856-42501856 GCA_030674185.1 Monoplex corrugatus | reverse complement strand
GGTTTTAGGCTTTTAGTCTGAAGCTGTGAAAGATGTTTTGGACGGACGGGATGCGTGGCTGATTAGTTCGTCAATAGGATGTCTCTTTCGTCATTTGTTGGTGTTAGAGCTCGGTTGATGTGTAGTTGATTATTGCTAGAAATATGTCTGATTGGTTGCTAACAACCCCTCCCCCAAAAAAAACAAAAACAAAAACAAAACAACAAACAAAACAAAACCCACAACCAACCAACCAACCAACCAATCAACCAACCAACAACAACAACAACAACAACAACAACATCAAAACCACAGACAGAAAGAAAGAAAAGAAAAGTATG
This sequence comes from Monoplex corrugatus, assembly GCA_030674185.1. Lineage (NCBI taxonomy): Eukaryota > Metazoa > Mollusca > Gastropoda > Littorinimorpha > Ranellidae > Monoplex > Monoplex corrugatus. Next base: position 42,501,536 of record CM060307.1, on the reverse strand, counting down.
CTTGGTTTATTGCATTAAGAATATCTCATAGGCGTGTTATTGGGGGGGGGGGGGGGGGGGAAGAAGGAAAGGAAAAAAAAAGAGATAAGAAATACTGTGTGTTATTGTTGTAAGGATGTCGGGATTGATTGGTCATCAAACAAACAAGTGTACAAACAAATCATACAACAACAAACAAACAAAACGAACGTTACCGCTGTAAAAATTGATAAGGTCATCAGTGCTTTGCACGTGTGTCACTGGTTTATAATTGCGAGATTGACATTTGATTAATTGGTAGGGGTTGTACTATGAAGAGAATCTGACTGATTGATCAGAGCTGTGCAGATGATTAGCTGGGTCTATAGCGTGCATACGAAGTCTAGTTTAGTAACAATAGTGGCTAAAAGAGCTGGTTGGCTAGCGTGTTTACTTAGTCAAGCGTAGTAACTCCCATGTTTTGAGAAGCGCGTGATAACCGGCGCCAAAGCGTTGTAGTTTTGAGTTAAAAGGATATCGAAACGGAAAAGACGTCTGATCAGTTGATTTAAACTCGGGACAATGTTGGGCTGGTCCGTTACAACTTCAAATATGTCTTGCTTATAAGGCGAATTAGTTATTTCCAGACATTGATGTTTGATTGTTCAAAAGTTAAAAGGGCTTCTGATTCGTTGGCTTGATTGGTAGGAACCGGAAATAACGGCAAAATTGAATCAGAACGCGTATACAATGTAACAAGGCAAGACAGGCGCAGGTTTTCGGCCAACTGGCTTATGTAAACTTATACAAAAGAAACAAAGAACGAATACAGGAAAATTCAAGGAAAAAATAGCGAAAACTTCCCTGATGTTGTGTATTTGTTGTCTTTTGTGTGTATGCTTGACAAAGTCCGGCCGGTCGATTTTTTTCCCCAGGCGCCTGTCTTGTCTTGTTACATTAAATACGCGTTCTGATTACATTTTGTTGTGTGTTCTTCTGCTTCCTACTTGCTTGAACGTGGGCAGTCATTTTTGTTCTTGCTTGTTGTTTAGAGCTAAAGGGATGTCTGATTGGTTGGTGAGAGCTTGAGGGTTGTCTGATTGGTTGGTTAGAGTTAAAGGGATGTCTGATTGGTTGGTGAGAGCTTGAGGGTTGTCTGATTGGTTGGTTAGAGCTTAAGGGATGTGTGATTGGCTGGTTAGAGCGAAAGGGATGTCTGCTTGGTTGGTTAGAGGTAAAGGGATGTGTGATTGGTTGGTTAGAGCTAAGGGGATGTCTGATTGGTTGGTTAGAGCTAAAGGGATGTGTGATTGGTTGGTTAGAGCTAAAGGGATGTGATTGGTTGGTTAGACTAAAGGGATGTGTGATTGGTTGGTTAGACTAAAGGGATGTGTGGTTGGTTAGAACTAAAGGGACGTGTGATTAGTTGGTTAGAGCTAAAGGGATGTCTGATTGGTTGGTCGGAATTAAAGGGATGTCTGATTGGTTGGTCGGAATTAAAGGGATGTTGATTGGTTGGTTAGAGCTAGAGGGATGTCTGATTGGTTGATTAGATCTAAAGGGTTGTCTGATTGGTTGGTTAGAACTAAAGGGATGTCTGCTTGGTTGATTAGAGCTAAAGGGATGTCTGATTGGTTGGTTAGAACTAAAGGGATGTCTGATTGGTTGATTAGAGCTAAAGGGATGTCTGATTGGTTGGTTAGAACTAAAGGGATGTCTGATTGGTTGGTTAGAACTAAAGGGATGTCTGATTGGCTGGTTAGAACTAAAGGGATGTCTGATTGGTTGGTTAGAACTAAAGGGATGTCTGATTGGTTGGTTAGAACTAAAGGGATGTCTGATTGGTTGGTTAGAACTAAAGGGATGTCTGATTGGTTGGTTAGAACTAAAGGGATGTCTGATTGGTTGGTTGGAACTAAAGGGATGTCTGATTGGTTGGTTAGAACTAAAGGGATGTCTGCTTGGTTGATTAGAGCTAAAGGGATGTGTGATTGGTTGATTAGAACTAAAGGGATGTCTGATTGGTTGGTTAGAACTAAAGGGATGTCTGATTGGTTTGGTTAGAACTAAAGGGATGTCTGATTGGTTGGTTGAACTAAAGGGATAGTCTGTTTGGTTGGTTGGAACTAAAGGGATGTCTGATTGGTTGGTTAGACTAAAGGGATATCTGTTTGTCGATGGTAATCAGAAGGTGTATGATTAGTCATAGTTCGACTAAAAGCTTATCTTAAGATGGCTTAAATCGAAGAAGTTTGATGTACTCTCGATGCTAAGAGGATCTCTGGATTGGCTTGTAAAGATAAAAGTGAGTCACAAGGAGCCAGATGACCACAGATGAAAGCATGAAATTGGACTTGTTGATGCTTAGAACTAGACGACGTCTGACTGAGTAGTTAGATAAGAAAAAAAGAAATGATGTTTGGTAATGGACTTCATGAAATTAAAAAGGGAAAGAAAGAAAGAAAGAAAGAAAGAAATAAAGATAGAAAGGAAAGAAAAAAAGAAAGAAAGGAAGGAAAAGAAAGAAGAAAGAAAGAAAGTCTCTCGACTTTTTAAGATAGATTTAAATGTGTAAAGAAGGTAGGAAGGTGTACACAGGGGGATGGAGAAAGAAAGATAGGAATTTAAAAGAATAAAGATACAAAATTAAAAATGGTAGGAAGAGATAGATTTAAATGTGTAAAGAAGGTAGGAAGGTGTACACAGGGGGATGGAGAAGATAGATTTAAATGTGTAAAGAAGGTAGGAAGGTGTACACAGGGGGATGGAGAAGATAGATTTAAATGTGTAAAGAAGGTAGGAAGGTGTACACAGGGGGATGGAGAAAGAAAGGGAGAGGAACGTTTAACACAGAAAATAAAGATACAAACAAATAACGAATGTCTAGGAAGAGCATGTCCATTTCATGAAAAATATAAGCAGAGGAGTGAGTTACCAGTTGGACAGGTAGTGATTTGAATCCACACCACACGCACAATGCTGTTGTTTATCGCTGTTTTTTGTCCTGTCTACTGGACAACGAAAATAAGGCAACATTGTATAGTTATGCTTTTCATAAAAATGCGAGTGCTTCCTATGGCAGACTCCTCAAGCGAGTGTGGAACGAAAGGGGCTTGAAACTGGAGACGAAGTGCGCAGTATACAGAGCAGTAGTCCTGACTGCATTGCTGTATGGATGCGAGTCTTGGACTCTCTACTGTAGGCATGTCAAGCTACTAGATCAGTTTCACCAGCGTTGCCTCTGACGTATCTTAAACATCAAATGGTACAACAGAGTCGCAAACGTGAATGTTCTTTTGCAAGCCGAGATGCCAAGCATAGATGCACTGTTAATACAATCTCAGCTAAAATGGTCTGGACATCTCGTGCGCATGCAGGATAACAGGCTTTCAAAGCAGCTCTTCTATAGTGAACTGACAAAGGGCCATCGACCAAGAGGACAACCAAAGTTTCGCTACAAAGACACCCTGAAAAAATCTCTCCAGAAATGTGACATTGATGAAGAACAGTGGAAAATCATGGCCACAAACAGGCCTGAATGGAGGCAAGCTATTCACAAGGGAACAGAAGCTTATGAAAATGAAAGACGAAGCAGCCAAGTGAAAAAACGTGCAGCAATAAAGGCCAGAACCAACTCTATAGAGCGTTCCATTGAGTGTCCAGTATGCGGTCGTCCGTGTGCATCAGACTTTGGCCTGAGATCCCACATGAGAGTACACAAATAAAGTGCTAGATTGGACTTTATCGACCACGATAGTCAACCATATACATAAAGAAAACCCAAGAAATATTAAAAAAGTAACAATGTCCAGGTGCTGTTTTTTCCCTTATCCTCCACCCGTTTCACCAGACATTTGGCATCATAGGTTGCACTGAGAAAAAAATGCCTCTGCCCCTTCGCCACTCCCTCCAGTTAATTTAAAACGATAGGGTTGTAAAACGTAGGCTACCGAGACTAGAAAAGCAGTTGCACGAGAGTAAGGTAAAACGATTTCTTCTGCTGTTTGGTTGATTTCCATATTCACTTTTGCCAATTCGTAAGAGTTCAAAAGGCCAACAGCGTCAGCTACCAGCTTGCCCCACTCCTAAGACACCCCAACATCCCCATCGAGACCAAAGCCAAACTCATCGAGACCATATTTAGACCAACCTTGACCTACCAGTGTCAGACATGGACCCTTACCAAAAGTCTTGAAAGAAAGATCACCACCTGCGAGATGAGATGTCTAAGGAGAGCAGTCAACAAAACCAGACATGATAAGATCAAGAACATCAAGATCAGAGAAATGATTGGAACAACACCAATTCTCCACTACATCCAACAGCAGAGAACCAGGTGGTTCGGGCACCTGACACGCATGGCACCTCACCAGCTTGCCAGTAAAGCTTACAACACAAAGGTGTCAGGGTACAAGGCAAGGGGTAGACCGAGGAAGACCTGGATCGAGGGTGTGAAAGAAACACTGAAAACCCACAACATCCCACTCAACCAGGCCTTCAAACTTGCCGCAGACAGAAAGCTCTTTCTCCCCTCGACGCCCAAGATGGTATAAGAGGACGGATAAAGTAAAGTAAAGTAAGTAAGTAAATTTTAAGAATGACACATGTTCTTGAAACTTGAGTTTTCAATGCTGTTTGGTCTGAGCACATACAACTTTAACAAACCCCATTTGTCCATTAAAGAGATATCAGTTCTTTTTGTATGTTTTCTTTTTCTTTCTT
>CM060307.1:42476856-42491856 GCA_030674185.1 Monoplex corrugatus | reverse complement strand
TGTGGCCACATACACTTATAACTGTGCGTTATGAAATGTGGCCACATACACTTATAACTGTGTGTTATGAAATGTGGCCACATACACTTATAATTGTGCGTTTTGGGAAGTGTGGCCACATACACTTGTAACTGTGCGTTGGGAAATATGGCCACATACACTTATAACTGTGTGTTATGAAATGTGGCCACATACACTTATAACTGGGCGTTATGAAATGTGGCCACATACACTTATAACTGTACGTTATGAAATGTGGCCATATACACTTATAACTGTGTGTTATGAAATGTGGCCACATACACTTATAACTGTGTGTTATGAAATGTGGCCACATACAGTTATAACTGTGTGTTATGAAATCTGGCCATATACACTTATAACTGTGTGTTATGAAATGTGGCCACATACACATAACTGTGCGTTGGGAAGTGTGGCCACATACAGTTATAACTGTGCGATATGAAATGTGGCCACATACACTTATAATTGTGTGTTATGAAATGAGGCCACATACACTTATAATTGTGCGTTATGAAATGTGGCTATATACAGTTATAATGTGCGTTATGAAATGTGGCCACATAGCACTTATAATGTGCGTTATGAAATGTGGCCACATACACTTATAACTGTTATGAAATGTGGCCACATACCTTATAACTGTGGTTATGAAATGTGGCCACATACACTTATAACTGTGCGTTGGAAGATGTGGCCACATACACTTATAACTGTGCGTTGGAAATGTGGCCACATACACTTATAACTGTGCTTTGGAATGTGGCCACATACACTTATAACTGTGCGTATGGAAGTGTGGCCACATACACTTATAACTGTGTGTTATGAAATGTGGCCACATACACTTATAACTGTGTGTTATGAAATGTGGCCACATACACTTATAACGTGTGTTATGAAATGTGGCCACATACACTTATAACTGTGCGTTTTGAAATGTGGCCACATACACTTATAACTGTGTTATGAAATGTGGCCACATACACTTATAACTGTGCGTTATGAAATGTGGCCACATACACTTATAACTGTGTTATGAAATGTGGCCACATACACTTATAACTGTGTCGTTATGAAATGTGGCCACATACACTATAACTGTGTGTTATGAAATGTGGCCACATACATTATAACTGTGCGTTATGAAATGTGGCCACATACACTTATAACTTGTGCGTTATGAAATGTGGCCACATACACTTATAACTGTGGTTATGAAATGTGGCCTCATACACTTATAACTGTGTATGGAATGTGGCCACATACACATATAACTGCGTTATGAAATGTGGCCACATACACTTATAACTGTGCATTATGAAATGTGGCCACATACACTTATAACTGTGCGTTATGAAATGTGGTCACATATACATATAACTGCGTTATGAAATGTGGCCACATGCACTTATAAATTGTGCGTTATGAAATGTGGCCACATACAGTTATAACTGTGCGTTATGAAATGTGGCAACATACACTTATAACTGTGTGTTATGAAATGTGGCCACATACAGTTATAATTGTGCGTTATGAAATGTGGCAACATACACTTATAACTGTGTGTTATGAAATGTGGCCACATACATTATAACTGTGCGATATGAAATGTGGCCACATACACTTATAGTTGTGTGTTATGAAATGATGGCCACATACACTTATAATTGTGCGTTATGAAATGTGGCCATATACAGTTATAAGTGTGCGTTATGAAATGTGGCCACATACACTTATAATATGTGCGTTATGAAATGTGGCCACATACACTTATAACTGTTATGAAATGTGGCCACATACACTTATAACTGTGTGTTATGAAATGTGGCCACATACACTTATAATTGTTATGAAATGTGGTCACATACACTTATAACTGTGTGTTATGAAATGTGGCCACATACACTTATAACTGTTATGAAATGTGGCCACATACACTTATAACTGTGTGTTATGAAATGTGGCCACATACACTTATAACTGTGTGTTATGAAATGTGTTCACATACACTTATAACTGTGGTTATGAAATGTGGCCACATACACTTATAACTGTTATGAAATGTGGCCACATACACTTATAACTGTGTGTTATGAAATGTGGCCACATACACTTATAACTGTGCGTTATGAAATGTGGCCACATACACTTATAACTGTGCGTTATGAAATGTGGCCGCATACACTTATAACTGTTATGAAATGTGACCACATGCACTTATAACTGTGCGTTATGAAATGTGGCCACATACAGTTATAACTGTGCGATATGAAATGTGGCCACATACACTTATAGTTGTGTGTTATGAAATGAGGCCACATACACTTATAATTGTGCGTTATGAAATGTGGCCATATACAGTTATAAGTGTGCGTTATGAAATGTGGCCACATACACTTATAATATGTGCGTTATGAAATGTGGCCACATACACTTATAACTGTTATGAAATGTGGCCACATACACTTATAACTGTGTGTTATGAAATGTGGCCACATACACTTATAATTGTTATGAAATGTGGTCACATACACTTATAACTGTGTGTTATGAAATGTGGCCACATACACTTATAACTGTGTGTTATGAAATGTGTTCACATACACTTATAACTGTGTGTTATGAAATGTGGCCACATACACTTATAACTGTTATGAAATGTGGCCACATACACTTATAACTGTGTGTTATGAAATGTGGCCACATACACTTATAACTGTGCGTTATGAAATGTGGCCACATACACTTATAACTGTGCGTTATGAAATGTGGCCGCATACACTTATAACTGTTATGAAATGTGACCACATACACTTATAACTGTGCGTTATGAAATGTGGCCACATACACTTATAACTGTGTGTTATGAAATGTGGCCACATACACTTACAACTGTGCATTATGAAATGTGGCCACATACACTTATAAATGAAATGTGGCCACATACACTTATAACTGTGCGTTATGAAATGTGGCCACGTTCACTTATAACTGTGTGTTATGAAATGTGGCCACATACACTTATAACTGTGTGTTATGAAATGTGGCCACATACACTTATAACTGTGCGTTATGAAATGTGGCCACGTTCACTTATAACTGTGCGTTATGAAATGTGGCCACATACACTTATAACTGTGTGTTATGAAATGTGGCCACATACACTTATAACTGTGCGTTGGGAAGTGTGGCCACATACACTTATAACTGTGCGTTATGAAATGTGGCCATATACACTTATAACTGCGTGTTATGAAATGTGGCCATATACACTTATAACTGTGCGTTATGAAATGTGGCCACATACACTTATAAACTGTGCGTTGGGAAGTGTGGCCACATACGCTTATAACTGTGCGTTGGGAAGTGTGGCCACATACACTTATAACTGTGCGTTGGGAAGTGTGGCCACATACACTTATAACTGTGCGTTGGGAAGTGTGGCCACATACACTTTAAAATGTGCGTTAGGAAATGTGGCCGTGTACAGTCGTAATGGTATGGTGGGAAATGTGACCAAATAATTGTGTCGATCAAATTGAACTTGATATGCCGTCGGGGGACGTAACTTGTGGGCTATTAGTAGTATTTGTCGTGATTAGGACTATTCTGTAGGGTACAGTTTGTTATGTGTATCTCGTTCCGTAAATGCTGCTTGATGCATGCTGAATTATGTATGTATGATTAGCCGACTGTTTTTCCCTGTGGACTCTTCTGTCTGTTTCTTTGTCTGCGCGCGTGCACGCGTATGTGTGTATCTTTGTCTCTGTGTATTTGTTTGTCTGAGTGTGCTTGCGCAAGCGAGACATACACACACACACACACACACACACGTACACACACACACACACACACACACACACACACACACACACACACACACACACACACACACACACACACACACACACACACACACGCTCGCACTCACACACGTACACACACACTCACACACGTACACACATACGTACACACACACACACTACACACTACACACGTACACGAGTGTGTGTGTGCGCGCGCGCACACACACACACACACACACACACACACACACACACACACACACACACACACACACACACACACACACACACACACTGAGTCAGAAAAATGACAGTGACTAGACCATTTTCGAACGGTCAGAAGTAATTAGCTAAAAGCCTTTTTTTTTTTTCAAACTTGCTGTTGCTTATTTATATATCGTCTATATATCTAAGTAGAATTGAATGTGTTCAAAACCACACGAGACCTTGTGTTATTGGTGTTGCTCAAACTGTAAAAATAATTGATCAGAATGTAATGCTTGCAAAATCATTTATCTATAAATGCAAGTTGACAGATGTGTCCCAAATACACCTATTTTCCACAGACTGCTAAATGTGAGATTCAATATTGAACAGTCTAATGCCAAAATAAACTTTCGCCTGTCCATTTTTCATGCTCAGTCAACTGTATGCTCATGATTTCTCAATAGATAGCATAATTCCGACTTGTGCTTAATACTTGATGTTCACTTTGAAACCTCCAATGTATAAAATGATATGATTTTATTCTGTATGTTATATGTTCTTCGTATATCAACAATACCTTTTCTTATGTATATGAATTGATATCATTTTTGTTACCTCATTTTATGCCAATCTCAGTCTATTGCAAAACAAAACAAAACGAAACGAAATAAAACAAAACAAAAGAATAAAAAACATGTTAAAAAAGAGCAAAATATATATAGATCTCTGAATGTACTGAAAGAGAAAGGTACCAATAAATCCATAATATTAGAAAGTACTTAAGGAAATAAAGAGGAACGAACGGCAGATGCTTTCATTTGAGAGAGATAGATGTAGGTAAGAAAATAGTAGTTGTAGTAGTAGTAGAAGTAGTAGTAGTAGTAGTAGTGCTGGTACTGGTGGTGATGGTGGTGGTGGTAATAGTGTTTGAGATAGAAGGAGAGCAAAAGAGGGATTGAGAAGAGAAAGAAGAGAAAGCACATAATATAATGTGAATAGACGTTAAAAGAAATAACCGAGCGAAGTGTGATGGGTGAGTGTTAACGCGGTTTGGGAGGAGGTGGGGGTGTTGATGGTACTTTTCTTGACGCCACCTTGACACACATCTATAGTGATATAATAATTATGTCGTTTACTTAAACATGAACTGCTGGCACTTAATGACAGACTGCTGCTTTTGTATAGGCTAACAACACGCAAACAAAAGCGAGTAGAAAACAATAAATGATGATGATGATGGTGGTGGTGGTGATGATGATGATGTTGTTGATGACGATGATAATGATGATGATGATGATGATGATAACAGCAAGGAGAGAGAGAGAGAGAGAGAGAGAGAGAGAGAGAGAGAGAGAGAGAGAGAGAGAGAGAGAGCGTGTGTGTGTGTGGTGTGTGTTGTGTGTGTGGTGTGAGCGTGATTACGCCTGCAAGTGCGCTGGCGTGTGTGTATGTGTGTGTATCTGTCTGCCTGCAAGCTTGTATCTGCGCGTTAGGCCGAATGCTTATGTGTACTTTCGTGTATATATGAATGCGTGCACATGTGCGTTAGTGTGTACTTTTGCGTGCGCGCGTATGCATGTACAGTGTATGTATGTATGTGTGTATGTATGTATGTTTGTGTGTGCCTGCCACGTTGTAGCCATGTTTTAATATTTTGTGTTTGTGTGCTTGTGTGTGTGTGTGTGTGTGTGTGTGTGTGTGTGTGTGTGTGTGTGTGGTGTGTGTGGTGTGTGTGTGTTGTGTGTGTGTGTTGCAGGCCTGTGCCCCTCGCTATGTGTACTACTCCAACACGTTAGACAAACGGGAACCGGTGGGCAACTGCTATGTAAACGTCGCTTCCACGACCGACTACAACGTGTTCTCTCCCTGCAAAGATGGTAAGACAACATCGCTCCTGTCTGGCTCCTGGCTGCCACTTTCACATACCTGCGCTCTGCGCTAAAAATATTCTACATTTGTTTTGTTATTTATTTATTTATTTTTTTAACGCATTTGCGCTGTAATGCTGCGCGTGTACAGTACATACACATTAACCCTTTGACTTCCGCACATGCTTCTGCGCGCGTATACACACATACACACACACACACACACACACACACACACACACACACACACACACACACACACACACACACACACACACACACACACACACACGCACATGTTCGCTTTTAAGCCTCTTCTTCCCTCATCCCAACTACCAGCATGTTGCATGAAACTGGTGGCCCGGTTGATGGAAGGAAAGAGTTAAGTGTGTGTTGTTTTCAAACTTTAATCCATGACTGTTTGTCTAGATCTAGTGTTTGTTGATTTGTTTATTTTATTCTGCAGTCGCAGGAACAGAGAGGCCGGACCGTCCCATAACGTTTATGAAATGCCACAACCGCAGGACGCTGATTGTGTGGGTTTCTGCACATAAACAAATGAACATCTGTCAGACCTGAATTGAACAGTTTTATGTTAAAAAAATGTAGGCCTATATTAGATGATACACTTAGTATTGGGATACAAAATCGATAGTAAAGAGACCTCCAACGAGTCTTCATACGCCCCAATGTTCAAGTAGATAGAGCTCCAACAAGGCCTCAGACACCCCAATGTTCAAGTAGATAGAGCTCCAACAAGGCCTCATACGCCCCAGTGTTCAAGTAGATAGACAAATCTCCAACAAGGCCTCAGACACCCCAATGTTCAAATAGATAGATCTCCAACAAGGCCTCAGACATCCCAATGTTCAAATAGATAGATCTCCAACGAGGCCTCATACGCCCCATGTTTCAATGTAGATAGATCTCCAACAAGGCCCGACACCCCATAGTGATCAAAGTAGATAGATCTCCAAACAAGGCACCATCGCACCTGATTAAAGTAGTATAACAAAATTCCAAATAGATGCACTTAGATACCAAATGTTAAGTAAAGATCCTCCAACGAGTCTTCATACGCCCCATGTTCAAGTAGATAGACATCTCCAACAAGGCCTCAGACACCCCAATGTTCAAGTAGATAGAGCTCCAACAAGGCCTCATACGCCCCAGTGTTCAAGTAGATAGACAAATCTCCAACAAGGCCTCAGACACCCCAATGTTCAAATAGATAGATCTCCAACAAGGCCTCAGACATCCCAATGTTCAAATAGATAGATCTCCAACGAGGCCTCATACGCCCCAGTGTTCAAGTAGATAGATCTCCAACAAGGCCTCAGACACCCCAATGTTCAAGTAGATAGATCTCCAACGAGGCCTCATACGCCCCAGTGTTCAAGTAGATAGACAAATCTCCAACAAGGCCTCAGACACCCCAATGTTCAAGTAGATAGATCTCCAACGAGGCTTCATACGCCCCAGTGTTCAAGTAGATAGACAAATCTCCAACAAGGCCTCAGACACCCCAATGTTCAAGTAGATAGAGCTCCAACAAGGCCTCATACGCCCCAGTGTTCAAGTAGATAGACAAATCTCCAACAAGGCCTCAGACACCCCAATGTTCAAGTAGATAGATCTCCAACGAGGCCTCAGACACCCCAAGGTTCAAGTAGATAGACAAATCTCCAACAAGGCCTCAGACACCCCAATGTTCAAGTAGATAGATCTCCAACGAGGCCTCAGACACCCCAATGTTCAAGTAGATAGATCTCCAACGAGGTCTCAGACACCCCAATGTTCAAGTAGATAGACAAATCTCCAACAAGGCCTCAGACACCCCAATGTTCAAGTAGATAGATCTCCAACGAGGCCTCAGACACCCCAATGTTCAAGTAGATAGATCTCCAACAAGGCCTCAGACACCCCAATGTTCAAGTAGATAGATCTCCAACAAGGCCTCAGACACCCCAATGTTCAAGTAGATAGATCTCCAACAAGGCCTCAGACACCCCAATGTTCAAGTAGATAGATCTCCAACAAGGCCTCAGACACCCCAATGTTCAAGTAGATAGATCTCCAACAAGGCCTCAGACACCCCAGTGTTCAAGTAGATAGATCTCCAACAAGGCCTCAGACACCCCAATGTTCAAGTAGATAGATCTCCAACAAGGCCTCAGACACCCCAATGTTCAAGTAACTTGAGATAGACAGAGCTGTAGCAGTAGCAACAATAGCAGCAGCAGCAGCTAGATAAAAGAGCAAACCGAACGAATTTTTTGTATATACGTTTAGAAATGATCAGACTTTTGGCTTTTGTGTCAAGAGTGTTAGGGTTTTTATTCCTGCAACCAATCCACCAGCTTCCCACAGCTTCCTGCAACCAACCCACCAGATTCCACCAGCTACATACATGGTGCAGGCGTGAGAGGGTTAACAGGCCTAGGTGTTGTTGGGAATTCAGAACCGTAATGGTAACATGTCGCCTTCATAGACTTACGTCAAGGTGTATGGTGTAATTATATCGCTCACAGACTGTCCCTTATTTGGCGGAACAGATTGGTATGTACCGTAGAATCCGCTCCTGTAGTGTCCTTTTGTGATGTTTGGAGAGAGAAAGGGAGGCAGGTCGAGAGAGAGAGAGAGAAAGAGAGAGAGAAAGAGAGAGAGAGAGAGAAGGAGGAGAAGAAGAAGAACAACAACAACAACAAAAGAAAAAGAAGAAAAAGAAGAAGCAGAAGAAGAAGAAGTAGCAGCAGCAGCAGCAGCAGCAGCAGCAGCAGCAGCAGAAGAAGAAGAAGAAGAAGAAGAAGAAGAATATATAGAGAATATAAGGGAAAACAAAGAGGGGGAGCTGGTGTAAATGATAATAAAGCAGAAGAACCATGGAGGGGTGTTGAAAATTAAACAAACAAACGAAAAAAAACCTTATTTACGTTGCAGGAAATGTTGAGATTTATATTATATTAAACCTTTTATTTGAAGGGAAAAGGGAAAAAAGCAGGGAAAGAATACTGACCATAAAGCTGAAATATAGAAATCAGAGAATGTTTTGGTATTTAGATTTTGTTTCTTTTATGTTAACCCTTGCTTTTGAATAGAAAATAACGGCATAAAATAGGGGAAGGGGGAGATTTTAAGAACAATGAAACGAAACAGAAACCCACGACGATCAGTGTCTGTATGCGATTGGTGCTGATGGACATTGTAATTACTGTCTGTTTTCACACCAAAAGCATGATTCATGTTCATGTGTGTGTGTGTGTGTGTGTGTGTGTGTGTGTATATAATATATATATATATATATATAATTATAATATATATATAATATGTTGTGTGTGTGTGTGTGTGTGTGTGTGTGTGTGTGTGTGTGTGTGTGTGTGAGGAGAGAGAGAGAGAGAGAGAGAGAGAGAGAGAGAGAGAGAGAGAGAGAGAGTGTGTGTGTGTGTGTATTAACACACACGAAGGAACATGTCCTACATACACATTTTTAATCTGTTTTCTTAAGTGTTCTTTCAGATCCGGGCGGGGGGGGGGGGGGGGGGCGCAGTTTGTGTTTGATGCATCATTTTTGTTTGACTTTTATGCGCTTTGGTTGACCACGGTTTCGACAGATACGCTTGTACGAGTATTACAGTTAATCAGCCTGAAGATTTGGTTCTTTTGCAGGTTTTAAGACACAGGATCAGAGAGGATCTCATCAAGCTTGTAACTAGTTGACCAGTGGCGTAATTCAGTGAAAGTTGTGTCTTTTACAGCGTCCCAGGCGTAGGCTTTATACAACATACAGAAATGTTTACTCGACTACAGCGTGTAGAATTAGACAGGTTGATGTGGATACAACGCATAGAAGATGTGTTGCTTTGCCATAACCCTGTAATGTGCCTCCTGTTTGCCTAAGCTGTCTGTGTGCGTAGATTTAGGATTAAGATACATGTTGGCTGGTACTAATCTATTGCAATGCAGTTTTTTTTGAAATTTATCTAGTGACTTATTCGCGAGTAATTATGGTGCTGCGCTTCATTAGTGCTCCTTTGGATTGAGAATTTCAGGCTTCTGTGTTGGTAGAATAATGCTTTAAATAGTACATTTTCAAAGCACTAATTATTAGCGAGATGCTGCTGTAATGCTGGTTCAGTTGTAAGTTTATTCCTGTTTTAATATCATTAGATTCGTGACTTCAGTCGCTATAAATCGTGTATATAATGTTATATGCTGCTATATTAGTGATAATAAATTTGTTCCTGCTAAAGTTCATTCATTTTCTTTTATGAGTTTAAATACACTACATTTTATAAGGAAGGGATGTAATGACTGTTGCCATGGAGTGCTATACTTCTGCAGAGGGTACCTTCTATAAAGATTGTGTCTAATAAGTAAATAAATACAGTTCTGGTCTGGTTGTCCATTAAGTCGCTGTCCTTCAACATGTTTTCTATTGATTTTTAGAAAATCTTATTTAACTTTTTTTTTATTAGTAGATATACAGTAACCAACAAAAACGTTTGCGTATAAATGGCCAGCAAAGAGCAGAAAAATGTAGCGTATTAAATCAGTTGATGAGTTATGTTTGTGTATTTTTGAACTGAAAAATAATTACTCACAACCTCTGTCGCCTACATTACCACCCATGTGGCATCCACTTCCTCCCCTGCAGCCCTTCCCCCCCCCCCCCCACTCTGTTCTCAGCTGTTCTGTTCCGAATTAAGGCCAACGAACCGTGACAAAGTGTGCAGACACACTCTTAAAGTAAACTCAAATATTTCTCTATGCCAAATAGTCGAAAAAGCCTTGCTTTAGCAGTGATCAAAGCGAAAGAGTAATACATACGCATCCCCAATTGCTTTTTTCATCTTAATGTATTATAGTAAACAACATGACTTGGAGACATCCTTAATAACATTCATACTTTGGTTTGGTTGAAAATATTTTGTTTCCATTTCTAGCGGATGAATCAGTCTAACAAAGAACAGAACAGAGGTCACTGTAAGATGATACATTGTGTATCTGTTTTCAACTGACCAAGGCGGGTAAACATACAATCGGTCTGTTCGGTTCCAGACACAACATTTCAGTTATTCACTTCTAGTTTAATTTTTTTTTTAAAAAGTCGACTTATCCTATTCAAGACAAACAAACGATCGCTACAGATTAACAAAAGTTTTCCAGTTTTCAGTGAACACTCGATTCAGTTCTACTAGATAACATTTCACTTATTCGACCCAGTTCTATATAGCAGTTTATCCGTTCCATGTATACCATGATCTGTCCAGTTGTAGATGAACAGCCAAGCGACCTATCGAGTTCCAAATAAACACGATCATCACACATCACAATAATTTAGTTCCGTTGATCATTTGGCTGCTATTTGTTTTCCGAAGGAAAAAAATCCTAGTGAAATGTAATATGGAGGTCTTTAGCATGCTGCCTTTTCTACTGTGCCGTTTGTACTTGACCCTTTGGTGGGTTCTAAGGGTTAATGAAAGGGATGTGAACGTTGAAAAACAAGACAAAACCAACAAACTGTTGGGCAGCTAGAAGGGCCTTGTGTGACCCAGCAATGAAGTCTTACGGTCTGCGTAGAAGTCATTCTCATGTTTGGTCATTTTGTTCCCATGTACTTAATGATTTTTCTCTCATCCCACACGCCCTACCCCCCCCCCCCCCCACATCTGTCTCCCCTTTCCGTTATGTTGAGCATGTCGGTAGAATGTCATATTCTTATATTCTTTATGAAGATACTTTGCTGCTTGTTTGCATGTAAACAAGTAAAGTTGTCCAGAAAACGTGTCACCACTGCTCTCACTATCATCAGTAACAGCACCAACAACAATTTGTATCTGTGGATATATCCGATTGTCATAATCACCACCGTTGTGTATTTGTTACTGTACTTCTGAAGTTCACTGCATTTGTAACGAAAGGAACACTTTGTATTTAATCAGACAAAATGGAAGGAAGAAGGTTGAAAGAAAAGAAAGAAAGGAAAGGCAAGAAATGAAAGAAAGGAAAAAAATCGGTAAATTATCATTCTCATCTCTTGCTTGTCACAAGCAGCTGCCTACACAAGGAACGTCGTGTGACCATGTAGTCCTAGCATAATCATAATGATTATTCTTCTTGCTGCTAACCTGGGCATCTGGACATCTTGGCTAGGCTTTTTGTGAATGATTTGAAAATGAACTGGGGCTTGTGGTTCTTGTGCTGCCTGTTTTTCTTTCTTTCTTTCTTTTTTCTTTTTCTCCAACTATAGGTGTGATGACAGACACACTTATCTTTGGTTGTTATATAGGTGCCTTGATATGTTTTCGTTTTTGTGTGTAGGACTGCATTTGCCTGTAAACTTACCGTACTATGTTTGATTTTGCAGAAATGAATGAAATTTTTGAATAATTTAGTAGTACTTTGCAGAATATTGTTGTAGTAGTGACGCCTTTGCCTTCTCTTATTGCCAAGTAGTTTGTTTTCAAAATCTGCGCTGAAGATCGTGATTTTTTTTTCAACGTAGATAGAGTTTGTCATCGGTATACAATATGACTGCCTTTTTTTTTTTTTAAGGCATTCGTTTTTATGTTTTATATCTTTGCATTCGTGCATGTTTTTTTTTGCAAATAGATATTTTTCTTGTTTTACTTATTTTTTGTTATTTGATTTTATTTGATTTTTCATTTTTCTTCTTTGTCCATGTATATTGTAACTGATTTAACGAAAAGCAGGAATAAAAGAAAGAGGATGACGCTGTATGAATCGAAAGGGTCTGCAGCGTGAGATCTGATGTGTGAGCCTATGGCGTAACACTTCCATTGCATTGTCAGCAGTTGAAGATGACTAGCACTACTGTGAACACACCCGGTACCAGTCCTTATGTATTGCTCCCTGCACCGTTCACACTGATTTAGCCGCTCTCTTATAGTTATTTGCTTGTTTATTTCTTTGTTAACATATGTATTGACATCCAGCTATGGTAGATGGCAAAGTAGCAGTCTTGCTTGCTGATAGCAGGGATTAAGTTCTCATTAACTCACAGTGTATTCACATTGCATCACTTGTGTTCACTTTGCATTATTGTATGTATCATGCCTTCATAAACCTTCGTTAGTATTCGTTTATAAAAGTATTGATTTGCAGTGTTTGGTTTGTTGCGGTGATATCTGCTATAATTGTGTGTGTGTACTGGTTGGTTTATCTAAACGATGGTGATGATTGCTTTTAGTCATGAATTTTGTGTTGGTGTTTGGTTTGGTTTAGTTTGGGTTTGTTATGGTTTTGATTTAATTTGGTTTGGTGTGTTGTATGCATAATAGTGTACTATATTCGCGCGACGCTATGTGTATGTAACAAGCAGTTGCCTGTGGTGCGTGTTGTTGGGTGATTAATGGTGGGTGCTTGGTGTCTTGTTGCATGGCGGACACACTACCTTTCCCTTTGACCTGTTTAGCTGTAGACAACAATCCCTACGCTGACCAGTATCACAAGCGAGGTTTCTGCATGGCTGGATTCGTGCCTCCTTCTCCGACGTAAGTCCACGTTTTGCTGCCTTGCCTTGACTCAGCACTTGTCAAGGATGTCTATGTTTTGCACACTGACTTCCAACGTCTGTCCATGAACTATGCTTTTTAAAAAACAAAACTTTGATATTTATATTTTTCGGGCTGACTTTCCTTGTCTGTCTAGGAACGATGTTTTTAAACTTTTTTTGTTGTTGTGTCAAACTTAAAAGTTTGTCGCGGGAGTTTTGCTGTCTTGCCGAAGTAAATCGAAACTCTGCGGAATTATTACGACTTTGTTGATAGTTTTCCAGACCTACTTCCATGTCGGAGAGTAAAAAAGGAAAAAACCCAGAACAAAACAAAACATAAATTAAAACCAACCAAACGATCGAACAGGCAAAGTAAGAAACAGAGAAGCAAACAAACAAAACAAGACAAGACCAAAAGCAACCAACCAGCCAAACCCCCCCCCCCCCTCTCCCTTCGAATCTTGATTCGACAAAGTTATTAACGGTTTTTATAGACAGTACCAAATCAAGTAAAAGAAAAGTGCATTTTTGTCCTACTGTTTTTACAAACGGATCTTCCAGGTCAAGTAAGCAAGAAACAGTGTGTCGTGAAAGCCCGTTTCGGTAGATGAACTGCAGTTGCGAACAAACCTTGCGAGTGAAGCTGGCTGATGTTGTTGGACGAGTTCTCTGTGTATTAACCTGTCTGGTCGTGTTGTGGCGTCCCTTGCTGTGGTCCATAAAAAAGCCGCGCAGGTACAATAAAATAAAGAGGCACCGGTTACCGAATCTGTTTGTCATTTACATTGTGAAGAAATAGTTAGTTGAGGGTACAGGAATTGATACCAATGTTAGACATTCAGTTGTTGTAGGTTCACTCGTGACTTGATGCACAATGTGTATGACATCAGAGTTAGTTGTAGGGTCTCATACTGATGCACTTGATGCACAATAGTGTGGTCATGGACTATGCCATTTGTAAATTAGTTGTAGGGTCAGTCATGGACTTGATGCACAATGTGTATGACATCAGAGTTAGTTGTAGGGTCACTCATGGACTTGATGCACAATGTGTATGACATCAGAGTTAGTTGTAGGGTCAGTCATGGACTTGATGCACAATGCTGTGACATCAGAGTTAGTTGTAGGGTCACTCATGGACTTGATGCACAATGTGTATGACATCAGAGTTAGTTGTAGGGTCATCATGGACTTGATGCCTAATGCTGTGACATCAGAGTTAGTTGTAGGGTCACTCATGGACTTGATGCGTAATGGTGTGACATCAGAGTTAGTTGTAGGGTCACTCATGGACTTGATGCGAAGTTGACATCAAGTAGTTGTAGAACTCAGGATTATGCAAGTGTGACATCAGAGTTAGTTGTAGGGTCACTCATGGACTTGATGCCTAATGCTGTGACATCAGATAGTTAGGACACTCAGACTTGATGCTATGGTGTGCATCACGTTAGTTGTAGGTCACTCATGGACTTGATGCACAATGTGCATGACATCAGAAAGTTCAGGACCACCAGCCCAGGAAGGTTTGTGCTCATACGCACGCAGAACATTAGAACGTGTGTAAAGTAATCAGTTAACC
>CM060307.1:42456856-42469356 GCA_030674185.1 Monoplex corrugatus | reverse complement strand
TTCTTTTTATAACCTGCGTCCCCTCTCCCCTCCTTCGTTTTTCTGTTGTTATTGTGTAGGCAGTCAGGATACTGGATTTAAAGTAGTAGCAGAACACACTGGCTTAAAAAGAAAACAAAACAAGGGAACGTAGGTTTGATTCTTGGACCAGACAAGAATTTCCGTCTTTCTAGACCTTTGAGTATGGTCTGAGCTCTTGAGTCTTTCAGACGAGAAGATAAGTCCATTTCTGGTGCCGTAGTGCAGCATGGTCGAATGCATTATATAGGAACAAAGAAGTGGTCTTTGGATACATTTTTCTCATGTCTACGTTTTCCCTTTAATAGAAAAAAGTTATTGCATGGTGTGAGGTTCTGTTCGGGAGGGCAAACTGAGCGAAAAGTACACTTCACAGGGAATATCCTCTCAGACAATATGCAAAAATGCAACACGGCACAGTACAGTGTAACGCAACGGCACAACTCAGTGCAGTACAACCCAACCGAGCACAACGCTGTACAGCAGCACCACACAACGCTCTATTGTCCCTGTTGGACATTTTAGCTTCAGGTCCCCATCCACGTGATGTTGTCATTCTTGGCAAAGTTCCTTTGGGGTCTAACTAGTGGAAAACCTGTTGGGCCAGGAACCAGTTTGAGGACGTGTGTGTGCTGTGTGGAAAACCTGTAGCACAGGTGCCAAGTACTAATCCCCGTGTCCACGTTACATGAAACCTGATGACGATGGCTCCCGCTGTGCGGTCTGTGCTTTGCCTCTCCCCTCCTTTTCCACCTCCGCCTCACGCAGGTCCTGTAACCACAGAGGTTTTTGTAACGTCTTTGGCTCTTGTCCTCTCTCTGCCTATGTACCCAGGTCCTGTAACCACAGAGTTTTTGTAACGTCTTTGGCTCTTGTCCTCTCTCTGCTATGTACCCAGTCCTGTAACCACAGAGTTTTGTAACGTCTTTGGCTCTGTCCTCTCTCTGCTAGTGTACCCAGCCTGTAACCACAGAGTTTTGTAACGTCTTGGCTCTTGTCCTCTCTCTGCCTAGTGTACCCGTACCTGTTTCCGTTCCATTCCACCCGTCTTGTCGTAAACGTCGTGAAAGATTCTACCCTTCTGTGGAACGAAAGACTCTTCGTTATTGCAGCTCGTCCAGTCCATCATCCACTCCTGAAAAAGCAAACGACCAAACTAAACCAACCCCCCCCCCCTCCACACATCACACACACACCACACACACACACACACACACACACACACACACACACCCCACACCACACACACACACACACACACACACACACACACACACACACACACACACGCACGCACGCACACCACACGCACGCACCACACACCAAAACTCTAGAAAACAAAAAATAAAAAAAATAATCAAGTAAGCAAAACGAAACAAAACAAAATCAGATAGAAAACACACACTTGCACACACAAACTTAAAAACCAACAAGCAAGCACACAGACAAACAAGAAACAAAGAAAGACTATGGTAATAATAATAACCTTTACCGTTCTTCCAACTGGCTTTCCCATTTCTTTAAATTTCTTGTTTGTATCTCTGATTCAGGAAAAGCCCGAACACAAGAAGCAAGAGAACGAAGAAAAACCTTCCAGTTGTTTAGAAAACTCAATAACAAACGCTTTGAAAACGCAAGCGCGTAATCACCTGTCTGAATGGCTTGAAAATTACACTACAGAAGAATCAACCGCATAAACGTTTCTTGGTTGGTTAAGTTTTGGAGTGTTTTATTGATTTCTATGGAAAACATGAACACTAGACTTTTTAATTTAAATATCCACATCCCATGAGTATGAATAATATAGGCTGATTAACTTATTGTGTTGGAGCATGGAACTCTTCTGCTTGTAAATATCTCACGCCTCACAGCAGCTCCGATGTTATCATGCCACAAAATATGAACTCTTGTAAAATGGATTTTAATGGAACTTTGCATTAAAAGCTGTCAGAAACAGACAGTTGGTCAGCAGAAGAGAGAGAGAGAGAGAGAGAGAGAGAGAGAGAGAGAGAGAGAGAGAGAGAGAGAGAGAGAGAGAGAGAGAGAGAGAGAGAGAAGAAGCAAACCATCAAGCAAGCAAGCAAGCAACCAACCAACCAAGCAACCAACCAGAAATCATCCTGCTTTAACATCACCTGCTGCTGAAGCGTAGTGGTTAGCACACTAAATCAATGACTGCAGAGTTATGTGTTCGAATCTCATCAGTTCAAATGGTTGTAAGTTTTTTTGGTGGTCCCATTCCAGAACTGAGCATGCTGTGGACTGTGTGTATGTATGTGTGTGTGTGTGTGTGTGTGTGTGTGTGTGTGTGTGTGTGTGTGTGTGTGTGTGTTGTGTGTGTGTGTGTGTGTGTGTGTGTGTGTGTGTATGTGTGTGTGTGTGTGTGTATGTATGTGTGTGTGTGTGTGTGTGTGTGTGTGTGTGTGTGTGTGTGTGTGTTGTGTGTGTGTGTGTGTGTGTGTGTGTGTGTGTGTGTGTGTGTGTGTGTGTGTGTTGACTATTGCAATTCACTCCTGTCTGGTCTTCCTGCCTCCACCATTCACATCCTGCAGCGCATTCAAAACAATGCTGCACGCCTGTACTAAAAAAGAAAAAAGCTGACCACATATCTCCTCTCCTGGCACAACTTCACTGGCTCCCTGTATCAAAGCGCATACAGTACAAACTAGACACCATGTGCTACAAAAGCCTCAATTACCTGTCAAGCCTACTTGAGATCTATGTTCCCTCACGTACCCTCCGCTCTGCCTCCGATCCTCTGACTTTTCGCTTTCCACGCACTAAGCTGAATACCTATGGTCCACGAGCTTTCTCTGTTTCTGGTCCACTTTCCTGGAACAAACTTCCTCTCTCAGTCCGTCAGCAACCTACTTTTGTCTCCTTCAAGTCCGCTCTCAAAACTCACCTTTTCTCCTCTGCATAAAATCCTGACCTCACTCAATCCCCTCTGCAGCCTGTCTCCACTCGGAGGGGAATCACATTGTAATATATAATTGTATGGTCTGAGCTCTTGAGTCTTTCAGACGAGAAAATAAATCCATTTCTGGTGCCGTAGTGCAGCATGGTCGAATGCATTATATAGGAACAAAGAAGTGGTCTTTGGATACATTTTTCTCATATGCTCTCTATAATTTTCCATTGCTTTTATTCTTTCTCCCCATTTTAGCCGTGTGCGTCAGCGTATTGTGTGTGTGTGTGTGTGTGTGTGTGTGTGTGTGTGTGTGTGTGTGTGTGTGTGTGTGTGTGTGTGTGTGTGTGCGCGTGCGTGCGTGCGTGTGTGTCTGTTTTAGCGCTTAGATTTGATTTTATCAAGATTTTGCGCTATACAAATAAAGTATTGTTGTTGTTGTTGTTGTTGTATGTGTGTGTGTGTGTGTGTGTGTGTTTTGTGTGTGTGTGTGTGTGTGTGTGTGTGTGTGTGTGTGTGTGTGTGTGTGTGTGTGTGTGTGTGTATGGTGTGTGTGTGTGTGTGTGTGTGTGTGTGTGTGTGTGTGTGAGTGCGCGAAAAGGACAAGACCCACATTTTTAAATTTCCATATTCTCTGTATCTGGTTTTATCTGTCTGTCTCTCTGTCTCTCTGTCTGTTGTTCTCTCTCTCTCTCTTTCTTTCTCTTTCTCTGCCTGTCTGTCTGTCTGTCTCTTTCTCTCTCTCTTCGTCTCTCTATCTCTCTGTCTATCTGGCTGGCTGGCTCTCTCTCTCTTTCTCTCTCTCTCTCTCTCTGATAATCATTGTTCAGAGAGAGATATATTTTCAATGGAAAGTCCCAGGAGATTGGGAACTGGAAAGACAGAAGATTTCACAGATTAAACGTGTATATGTTTAACAAGATGATGATAATAATATTAATGAAAAGCAATGTAATAACATTTGGTTTCCTGACTCATGTGACGGCAGATTTAGATGGAGGAGATGGATTGGATTGGGCTTATCGGAGCTTTGGATTTTTTGGTTTTTTTTGTTTGTTTGTTTTTACTTCATCCACTCAAAAGTGAGTTAGTGTATTAATTGCATGAGACATGAGTATCGTTTTAACTTCTTGTTGGTAAAACTGTGTAATTCAGAACCTTGAGAAAGGTAAAGGTGAGAGGGTTGTGGCTTTGTTGTGGTTGTAAGGTTCATGTCTTGGTTTTTGCATTTGTTTTTTTTGTGTGTGTGTGTGTGAATCTGCTGTGTTTTGTGTAGTGTTGTATTTTGCCCCACTCACGTTTTTTTTTTCATGGAAATTATGATTGCACGTTAAGGCAATTCAGGATCGACTGTCATGGAACGATTTAGTACTCGGCGCGGTCATTGTGCGCTACCATACGTACGCTTGAGATGACGTTAGAATATGTTGGTTTTTGTTTGTTTGGTTTTCTTTTTATTTCTTTTTTTTTCTTCTTCTTTCTTTAGTTGTTACTGTTGTTATTGTTGTTTGCAGGAGTACGGTATGGCTTTATGTGTTTTCTGCTGGGCACTAAAATCCCCCTTTTCTTCCAGCGTTCCAGCTTTGCAGAATCTGTTGTTTGGTGGACATTTTTCATCTGTAGTTTTCGTTTATATACTTGTTGTTTTCGTTATGTATGAGAGTAAATATATTGTTTTATTTTTTTCTTAGGTCCGTCGTCCTTCCAGTTGCAGACAGCTTCTTGAAATCGCAGTTCTCTAAAGTTTTTTTTTCTATAAACTTTCCCCCCCTTGGTCTGAAGGGATCATGAATACGCGTCTTTGCATATTATGTTGTTGTTGTTGTTGTTGTTGTTGTTGTGTGTGTGTTTGTGTTAGTACAGCGTCGATTGTGACTGCAGACGTAGAAGTATTTAGAATGACGTCACGATTCCTTTGTAAAGTGACGAACTATATACTAGACTAAAAGTATTTGTGATGATTCACTTCTATTCATACGATTAATAACTGTTTTATGACATAACCCTTTGACTCCTGCACCCTGTCCATCAGCATCCTGTGTTGTTAACCATGCTATCAAAGCAAAAACTTAACCTTTTGACTCCCTCGCCGTATCCACCAGTTTCCTGCAGGAAGCTGGTGGATGAAAGGGTGAGGGAGTTAAAGGGTTAAGTTTTTGCAGTCGGTGGATAGGGTGAGGGAGTCGCAGGGTTAATCTGTCCTAGTCCGGAATGCAGCCTAGCATGACAAGAGCTTAGTTTATTTCAGAATATTTTTTGGGGAATTAGTGTTCATTCCACCTCTCAGGCATTATCTCTTTTGTTTCGCTTGTTTACTTGTTTATTTATTTGTTTATGTATTTGTTTATTTATGTTTTCTCTTTTCTTTATTTGTTTATCTATTTATGTTTTGCAAAACAGCCAGCAGTCTAGCAACCCAGTGGGAATATCATCGTCTATAGCTTAACGATATTGATGCCTCGTAAATCTATTACAGCAGTGGATATTTTTTCTCGCTTGTTTATTTACTTGATTTATTTATTTACTTCCTTGTCTGATAGTGTGTGTATTTATTTATTTATCAACGTATTCATTTCCTTTGAGTTTTTTTTTTTTATCCCTTTATTATGTTGTGCAGTGCTCTGTCGTGGCTGTTGTAGCGATATGATAATGACATTTATGTGCGTACGTGGCAGGTTTACCGGGCTTTCATAAACAGGGTGTCTGCCAGGCGGGCTTCTCCGTGTCCATTTCTAACGTGAGTGAGCATCATCAGCTTTGACGGTCTGAGATCGTTCGCATGGTTTTTGAGATAGTCGCTGTAGTAGCTGGTTTTTGCGCTGCCTGCTCCTCGTCTTAATATCTTGAGCTTAGCCACACGCTCGCAAGACGGCCTCTTTTTAATTTTCTTTATCTCACGCACAGACACACACTCACACTCACACACATACATACAGCAGACGCCCCCACCCCATCCCACCCCACAGACAGACACAAACAGACAGACAAACGCACGCACGCACGCATGCACAAACACCAACACACACACACCTAAAACACACACACACACGCGCGCGCGCGTGCGCGCGCGCGCACACAACACACACACACACACACACACACAACACACACACACAAGCACGCACGCACGCTGTTATTTTGCAGGAGGGGATTTCATGTTTTTTACTGATCACCATGACTTCAGTCTTTCTGCTGTTTAGTTCCAACCCCTTACCTTTGCTTTCTGTTTCTAGTATATTCACAAGGTTTTGTAGGTCCCTTTCATTTTCTGCAATTAGCACGGTGTCATCTGCGTACCGAATATTGTTTATCATTTTCCCTCCAACCTTTAATCCAGGGTCTTCTTCTAGGTTTCTCATGATGTTTTCGCTATATAGTGAAAACAGATCTGGTGACAAAACACAACCCTGTCTGACTCCTCTTTTGATGTTTTGAAAAGAGCTTATATTGTTTTCTATTCTCATTGCAGCTGTTTGTTCCCAGTACATATTCCTGATTATTCGTAGATCTTTTCCATCGACATTGAGTCTCTCCAGTTGGTTGATCAATTCTTTATGTCGTACCCGATCGAAAGCCTTGGTATAGTCAACAAAGCATAAATACAAATCCTTATTCATCTCAACTGACCTCTCTATGATAGTTCTTAGGATGTATATGGCATTAATAGTTCCTTTCCCCTCCACAAATCCACACTGTTCTTCTGCTATTTCTCTTTTGATTCTATTCCTTGTCCTCATCATGATTATTCTTAACAGGATTTTTGTTACATGACTCATCAAACTGATTGTGCGATGGAGTTCGCATTCTATAGCCCCTGTCTTCTTTGGAAGTGCAATGAAAATTGATTTTGACATATCTTTGGGGATTTTTCCTGTGTCATAAATTTCATTTAGGAGGACTTATTTTTTCTATGCCAAATTCCTCCAGGGCTTCAATCATCTCTGTAGTAATGTTGTTGGTCCTGGGGCTTTTCCTGGTTTCATCTTTTTCAGTGCTGCTATGACTTCATCTTTCATTATGGGTGGTCCTTCAAAGTTCTTTTTTATAATGTGTTCTTCGTTTCTGTCATCCTCAAAAAGGTCTTTAATGTTCTCTCCCCATCTGTCTAATACCTTGTCTTTTTCCATGATAAGCGTGCCATCTTTTGATTTTAAGCAACCAGTTGATGTGCATGTATTTTTCCTGTGAACAATTTCTTCAATTCGTTGTACATACCCTGAGGATCCATTTTGTGTCGTTCTTCTATCTCTTTGCATTTTGTTTTCAGTCAAGCTTCCTTAACTTCATTGCACCTATACCTGATTTCTTTGTTTATCTTCCTGTATATCTCCTCGATTCTCTTTGCCTTCCTCCTTTTCTCCATCAGGCCCAAAATTTCATTAGTCATCCAGCTCTTTTTTGCTTTTCTATTTGCCTTAGGGATTTCCTCACAAGCTTCATTTATAGAACTTCTCAACTTTGTCCATTGTTCCTCACTGTCACCAACGTCTTCCAGAGCACTGAATTTGTTTTGAACATGTACATTAAATTTTTGACGTATCATTTCATCTGTCTTCAAGAGTCCAAGGTTTAGTTTGATGTTGCTTTTGGTCTGTTTCCTTTTCCTCAATTTCAGCCTAAACCTTCCCACTACCGGATTGTGGTCACTGTTGCAGTCTGCGCCTGGTAGTGTTTTTGCTGACAGTAAAGAATGTCTAAATCTTTTGTTGATCAGGATGTAGTCAATCTGATTTTTGGTATTATCTCCTGGACTCATCCAAGTCCATTTTCTTCTGTTAGGCTGCTCTGTTGCAATGCATATCATTTTCCAGATGGGCAGGTGACCCAAACTCGTGCCCCTGTTTTAACACACCTCCCCTTTCTTCCCATCCCTGTCTAGAGACAGTAAAGCAATGAGGGGGAGAAAGTGGGCACCACCCTCATGATGCTGGTCCCGTGAGAAGCTGAGGTTTCTGATTATTCAGTCTCCAACATTTTACTACCATATCTTTTGTTTGTAAACCCTGCATAATTATATCCCTTTACAGGTAAAGCATTAAATTACATCCCACCCCTCTCATCATGCTAACCCCCGCAATAAGTTGAAGTTTCGGCCACCCAAAGACGTTATGAATAGAATTTTTGCGGCCACCTCACTTCCCTACGACCTCAGGGTCATGATAGAACTATTGCGTTTACATCGAACTCAGGGTCATGATAGGATATTCCGTTTACATCGAACTCTGGGTCATGATAGGATATTCCGTTTACATCGAACTCAGGGTCATGATAGGATATTCCGTTTACATCGAACTCTGGGTCATGATAGGATATTCCGTTTACATCGAACTCTGGGTCATGATAGAACTATTGCGTTTACATCGAACTCTGGGTCATGATAGAACTATTACGTTTACGTCCTGGTATGGGCAACCATTTATTCTTTCATTATGTTCTTATTGCCTCCAAAGACATGTCATTCAGTCTGATGCTATATCTGGCACACATTCATTCCCGGCAAAGAATATCATTTCCTTTGTTACATTCGTCTAGCCCCCCCCCCCCCCCCCCCCCCCCCCATATACACGCACTGAGACAGTGTCTTTCGTTTTCATGTTTTTTACATTCGTCTTTTCCGCGCAAGCATACATTTATACGTTTTCATTTTGTTACCGCGCATCTATCCTCTATACTTACAGTCAGACCATGTCCTTCATTTCATTTTGTTATCATCTGCCCATTCTCCCAACAGGCTGTAATTTATTGATTTTGTAGCCAAATGCCTTTCCCTTATAGATAATGTCCTTTATTCTGTGATCAAACATAGGCGGTATTAGGCGTTCTGCTGCCACAGAGCATTAACCCGTGTTCCCCACTGGAGAAAGCTTAATTCATTCTGTTATGACGTATCCATTTCCCCACTGTTGTTATTCGTTCAGTTGGCATATGCCTGTCATCTTCAAAGAACGTTATTTTATTTTGTTGTCAAGCGAGTAACCCCACCCACCCCCACCCCTTCTGGCGATGTTTGATAATCTGATGCCATTCGACTATACCCCCATCCTCCACAGGAAATGTAACACACTCATTTACCACTTAACCCTTTGACTCCTGTACCCATCCAACAACTACAAAAACTTAACCTTTTGACTCCCTCACCTTTTGACTCCCTCACCCTATTCGCCAGCTTCTGCAGGAAGCTGATGGTTAGGGAGGGAGTCAAAGGGTTAAGTTTTATACCCTTGACTCCTTCGCCCTATCCAGAGGGAGTCAAAGGGTTAAGTTTGTGGTTTGCTAGCATGGTTGACAATGCAAGGATGCTGGTGGACAGGGTGCGGGAGTCAAAGAGTTAAATACCTCCAACTCGGTCGCCTATTATTTTTTCTTTTCGTCATTTTTTTTTTTTTTTTTGGCCATGTTTATGTCTGTATGGTGGCCGTTCACAGGTAGCCCTCCTCAGTCGGAGTCTGTCCCTCCCTCCCTTCCTCCCCTCGTTTTTCTTTTCTCTGTGTATGTTGGCATCTGCATGGGTCTTTGCTTTTTTAGAACTGAAACCGCCACCCAGCTTACATTGAATTTTTGCAAGTAGGCTATAACGTCAACCGAAAGTGCCCTTAAAATATGGAATGCATTTTGTTTTTGGAAAGTGCGCTCAACACGAGCCGACACTGTTTTGTGATGTCAGCAGAGCAAGCTGTGTGTGTGTGTGTTTGTGTGTGTGTGTTTGTGTGTGTGTGTGTGTGTGTGTGTGTGTGTGTGTGTGTGTGTGTGTGGTGTGTGTGTGTGTGTGTGTGTGTGTGTGTCTGTGTCTGTGTGTGTCTGTGTGCGCGCGCGCGTGCTTGTCCGGCCAACCGGTCGCATGTTACATAGTCTTTTTTCCATGCTAAGCATTGGGTAGTACACGCGGCCATCTTCTAGAAGTGTGCATGAATTTTGAGCTGTTTTTCCAACAGTTCAGCCCAAGGGACGTAAACGTAATGTGGCAGGGTTTAAAAAGGAGGCAGCAGGAGACTACTCATCTCTATGGTTTGTCCCAGGTGGAAGATGAAGACTCCCGCATTTCTTTTATTCATTTTTAAAAATGTTTTTATCCATTCATATTGTAACAAGTATTTTAAAAAAAATGGGAGTTAAAGTTTGATTATTTAACGTCAGCACTTACATCCCCACACCCCTGTTATCAGAGAGATAAGCATTGAACTGGTTGTGTTCATTTTCACAGTAAGGATTGATCCTCCTTTCGCTAACACCCCCTCCATTTTTTTTTATGGTCGATGATTGGAACTGGAATTTGGATTTAGTTCGAGAGGGATTCATCGCACTGGGACAATTCCGTATGCGCTTTACCCAGATCAGCCAGCGATTAACTACCAGAGTCCTTGAGCCTGCGCAAAATCCTAGTATAAGCCCTGTCGAGGTCTTGAAATGGGGAGAAAGGATTGAGTGTTGGAGATCCATCCCACCTTAAGGCCGGAGGGGTGGCGGGGGCAACCCATGATATAATAAGTCGACACCATTTGATTGATTTAAGTGTTTAAATGGAAAACATGCCAGTTTTTATGTTGTGGCCTGGGGTTAAATTTGAGATATCCTGTTTTGAATCCACGATTCGACCGAAAGAATCAGTAACCATGCATTTATCACGATTTATTGAACATCTACAGAACATTAATGTTTATAGCCACCATGAAAATGGATAGAATCCTGGGCAAGCGTGAGATGTTTATTTTGATAAACTGCATTTACACCGTCAGGACTTTCCACCATCCCAGTTTACAGTCTGATTTTGAGTCACCCACCATTGGAAGCGAAAGGGGTTATGCTACGTTTTGTCTCCTCCAATTGAGGGTATTTAATTAAACAACTTGTTATGTCTACAGGTCTTTTCCTCTACAGGTTACTGAAAGTAGAAAATGATACTGTGTCTTGTGTGCTAGCCTCCTGATTGAAGACTATTGTGAATTATGGCCACCATGGTACCCTTAAGAAAATGCACGTATCCTTCTATCACTAGTTAGACAGTCAAGAATTGCTGTTTGATGCTTTTAGTTTTAATGACAAGCATGAAATACGACATGGTTCGTGGTTTGGTTTGCTGTGGTTGTGTTAGCCTATCTAATTAAACAAATTGGTCAGCGTTTGTTCAGACGCACGTCTGGGTCACTGTGATACTATCACTGAATTATTAATGAAATAACTGTGTTTTTCCCGTCACTAGCCAGTATTATGTAAATGACTCGTATGTCTGCAACCAGTACAGCTACATCCGCCTAGAAATACACAGGTTATTTGTATTCATTCCAACCAGTATCGGCCACTCGTACTTGGGACATTTTAATGCCATACTGACCTATGTTTTGCCCACTTCAGCAGAAAATGGTATATATGGGGATCTTCAGGCCAAACGCATGAATGATTATAGAAATAGCTGTTTGTCTGCGTTATGTTCATAATACTCTGAACAGAAGAGATCATGATTGTGATAATTCAGTATGGTAAAGACTTGACCTTGAGTGGTAGCCTTTCAGATAAAAGTCGCCAATGCAGATCGCAACATGCTGTCAGCACATGTTAAAAACAACCCACGATTGTATCGGCCACTCGCACTTTGGACATTTTAATGCCGTACTGACCTATGTTTTGCACACTTCAACAGAAAATTGTATGGGGATCTTCAGGCCAAGTGTGTGAATGATTATAGAAATAGCTGTTTGTCTGGGCTAAATTCTCTAAGATTTCCACTTTTATTGAAAAAATATACACCCAGAAAGAAAAAAAATCTGTCATTACACTGATGTAGAGCACTGTATGCAGGGAGAACGTGTGGACTTTCACACGGAAACAGATGTCACAACGTCTTTAACGCAAACACAACAGAACACACACAATATAACAACAACCCCAAAACAAAGCCGTCCCTGTTAGACTTGTACTGTAGCTAAAGGTCCGCCATGTTTGCCGTTCTTACTGTTGGCAAAGTCCCTAGGGCATACAGGACTTTGTAAAATTCGTGTCAAGCCGGGAACAAGGTTAATTTACGAAGCTTTACTGTAGGCTACCGTGTGGAAAAGGTGAAGCACAGGTGCCAAGGACCAACCACTGTGCCCACGCCACGTCAGACATGATTACGTATACAGGCAGATCCCTCTGACTCCTGCCTTGTTTTTCTTTGCTCCCTACCCTAATATCTGTCTCCCTCATCTGTCTGCCTCCCACCCACAGGTGTCTATAGCGTGGTCTTCCCACTCGTTCCTTTCTACAAACGGTTCAAGTCTAGCCTACTGAAAAATTAACATTCTATTCCTTTTTCGGTGTGGGAGACTTTGATGAAGTGACGATTTTCAAAACAAGTGTGACTGCCCGCGTTCAAGTAGACAGGAACCAAAAAAGAAAAAAAGAAAAAAAAAAAGAAGAAAAAAAAAAGAAGAAAAAAGAATAAGAACGCGTATTTAATACAACCAGACAAGACAGGCGCTTTGTTGATTTTTTTTTCTCACCTGAAAGGAGTCTTAGTCTTCATTGAAAAAAAAATCCCTTCAGTCATTGTTTAGAAGGAATCTGCATCGAGTTCCACAGAAAATCTTAAAGTAGACTT
>CM060307.1:42444356-42451856 GCA_030674185.1 Monoplex corrugatus | reverse complement strand
AATTAGACAATAAATGTTAAGCAATCAGTTTACAAGTATACTCTGAATGAAAAAATGTGTGCAATAAGCAAACGAATGTCCAGGATGGAAATAGTAAAGGAAGTAGTCTTCAGAAGAAGCCCCAGTATTGGTCAGTGATATTCAAATAGAAAAAAATTCTCTCGTCATATCATAGAATGTTATTTACCAAGCATCAGTCATTATCTTGTCTTATCGTGACTTTGAGACACAGCGGCGTTAATACGATACAGTGGGAATGGGTGCTGAGGTAACGTGAGGCAGATGATTGTCGAAGTGCCGATCAGTATGTTTATATCTATGACCTCGACCTCAGCTCGGTGTCTTCAGGCAGATAGTATCCACAGAGACTGACATGTATCAAGTTGCCGTGTGTCCAGCACCCACCCAATAGACAGACGCTGATTATCATTTATCCTGTTACCTAGCGCGTGTTCCCAGCTCGTGAAGAAGACGAGATTCTGTCTTTACATTTCCATGGCAGTGCGTTCACCTCCCTGTGACCGGAGAAGGGAGCATGTTTTTTTTTCTTCATTTAATGTCTGCTCATATGAAATATATGAGATATCAAAAATGAGTAAATAACTAGATAAATGAAATAAGTGTTACGCAACGTTACGATGTAAACTCTCGTTTGAGTAGATATTGATTTAAAGGGCCAGTGGGTCTTAAAAAGAAGAAAAGGGCACAGTTCTGTCACTGTGTATGTGTTACTGTAGTTATTTCGACATGTTACCTTTTTGGTTGTCACTATGTCTGTATTATCTTCTTTCTGTTCGAGTAAGGGTCGTGTATAAGACTGAGTCTGTGTTTGTATGTCACCATTTTGTTCCAATGAAGGTTCTGTGTCATGATGTCTTGTGTGTGTATGTGACATGTATGTATGCATGTGTGTATGCTTGCATAACTATATGTATACATGTTTGTGTGTATGTATGTTCTCTTTTTATGTAGTCATGCATTTATGTGTGTGTCGTGCCGTGTTGTGAATACGTACACTGCGATGCCAAACGTGTGTCTGTGTAAGTTTTCTTCAAGGCAGATTCACTAAGGAATGTTTGAAAACCAGTCTTGCCGTGGTGTCACCTGAATGGTTTTGTAGCTCTTTTGAATAAGCAGATAGCCGCGCTAGCGCCGCAAAGATACAGAATCGAAGAGTTGTCACATAAATACCAGTACCAATACAAAGTATACTTTTCTCTCTGTCTTTCGAATTTTGTATAAGCATTTTGATAGGACGTGATCTGATCGGTTCTAGACGTACCCCAAACTGTCGCCCATGGATCAGTTTTCTCTGTGACTTGAATATAGATCCTGAGAGTGAGTATTAGGGTAGGGTTAGGCTTAGAGTCAGAGTTGAATTAGCATTAGTGTAATGCAAAACAAGTGTGACTGCCCGCGTTCAAGCAAACAGGAACCAAAAAATAAAAACCACGAAAAAGAATAAGAGCGCGTATTTAATACAGCCAGACAAGACAGGCGCAACATTTCGGTCAGTTGGCCTTTGTCAAGCATAAGATCACAGACAAACAAACACCAGATACAAAAATTAGGAGAAATAAAGACTGAAACTTTCCTGCTGGTCTGTCTTTTTTTCTCCTAATTGTATCTGGTGTTTGTGTGTTTTTTTCTGGTTCCTGTTAGCATTAATATAGTCAGAAGAAGTGAGGTCCACCTCAAAGTGGTGTTATTTGCAGTGTGTTCGTGGTCAAGACCCTCAGACGTGATGTTCAGTGTCGGATACTGTTTAGGTCCCCGTCTGTCCGGCAGATCTGGTGCAAAAACACACAGCTACACTTTACTTCTTCTGACAGCACGAAAGCTAAATTATCCCACCCTATGTTAACAATAACTCTAACCCCATACCTCACTTTCATCCTTGGGGCTGGCAATCGAGATAAGAACCATGGGTACGGAGTAGGGTAGGGTTAGAACCAGTTTCCTCGTTCTTTGATTTAACGTCTTTTCATTTTGAGTTACCTGGTAATCTTTGTGCAAAATCCAAGAGAAACCCAGTAGTCAATTTAGGGAGCTTATGTCATTCCATATAATTAGGTCTATTTATGGCCGAAGTCTCGCCATTCTGTTGATTTCACGTAGGCCTTCCACACTTCGGTGAAAACAGGATACATAAAAGAATAGATTTCTTAGCGTCGTATTTCCCTTTTCTAGTGATCCACCAGTTTTTATCTTTCGTCATTTCGGAGGCCTGGAGCGGCCTTTCTGGGCAGGTTTGCTTCTGCACATTTTGTGCGTGATTACGCGGCTGGAGTTCACTCTATTCTGACAAACACAGTGGTCCTTTAATTAACCCTTTGACTCCTTCACCCCGTTCATCAGCATCCTGCGTTGTCAGCTATGGTAGCAGAGCAAAATCTTAACCCTATGATTCCCTCATCTTAGTCACCAGCTTCCTGCTGGAAGCTGGTGGGTAGGGTAAGCCAGTTCAAGGGTTACGTTTTTGCAGTTAATGGACAGTGTGCGGGATTCAGAGGGTTAATCCTAAATGCCATGCTCCTATCAATCATCCTGAGGACCGGTCATCTGTTCACAGAGAAAACCGATTGCGCGGGTGAGGGTTTGGGGTTGGGCTGGGATTAGCACTAGGACTAGGACCGATTACGCCGTATCCTTATCTGAAACAAAATTCTCTCGTTCTCCTTTTTTTAAAAAAAATAGATGAAAAAAACAAACAAACAAACAAAAAAACCAAATGAAAATGGGCTATCACTCGCTGCATTGTCTCCGCTATCCATCTTGCATGATAGCCGGCCGCACTAAATCATTGGCACGATGACACCCCCTTACCCCCTGTCCTGCAGCCCCCTCGGTCAAGTGTTCCATCAAGTTTACTGATTGTGCTTGTTCTACATCCGAAGGGAAAAAACACCATAATTGCAGGAAAGGGGTGTTTGCTAAGGGCGGCCGTTGCCTGGCTGTGTATAAGGTCATTTTGATATGCACACACCAACGTTGGGTTTTTATGTTCAGATAAAAAAAAAAATCAATGTGCACCTTTCCTTAAAAGGTGTTGCTACTGTGGGGAAATAGAAAAAAAACAAGGCACACCACTACTGCTATCAACGACAAAAACAACACACGTTTGACTTGGCGCTGTATATGTTTGTAGGTATGAGTGTGTGTTTATGTCTGTCTGTCTGTGTGAATGCATGATTATACATTGGCATGTGTACATGTTGTATGCTGTGAAACATTTATGTACAATGAGGTAAAACGTATATAGGGGATTAGAAATGGGGAGGTAAGATCGAGAAAGTCTGTTTATGCTCGTACTTGTTGTATTTTATTCCTGAATCTTTCTGTACACTTAAAAAAAACTCTTGATTAAAATGTATTTTCTGAAATTGAGAATAGATGTGGAGCTTCAAAAACCCATGTACTACTTGCAATCAAGATTTGAAGCTGCGATTTGTGATGCATCTTACCTACGTGTATAACTTTGTATCCTGATCGTTTTTTATGCTTCCCCAGTTACACGCACACACACACACACACCTCAGACATAAGTAGTAGAAAATATTTGCATTGGTTGTGGCGTTTCAGTGTGTTGGGCTGTCAAATGTAATGCTGTAATAAATTGTGTTGTTTCTGCGTGTCAGTCATTCAGGCAGTTCTGATTGTTTCCTGTCATTTGGCAAACAGTTACCCACAGACTTTAATACAACACGATACAGTACAGCATTATGTGATGTATGTTGTAGAGGATATTACAGAGTCTGTTGAGAAATTCATGACTTGGCACATAAAAATCATAGCACCACATAAATCATTAGAACAATGCACACACACACAACACGTACACACTCACACACACACACACACACACACACACATACACACGCAAACACACAGAGGTAGACATATAGGCAGACAATTAAATACACACAGACGCACTCACGCGCGCACGCGGGCATATACACGCGCGCGCTGGCCGTGTACAATATTGCATGCTTATATCCCGAACTGTTGTAATCAGTTTCTTCTGATTGTTGTACGCAGCTGAGTGAGTGTATATATGCTGATGCTCAGATCACCCAGCAGCCTGTTTCTTAGCTGCAGCGTTCTGTTTTGTGTGTGTGTGTGTGTGTGTGTGTGTGTGTGTGTGTGTGTGTGTGTGTGTGTGTGTGTGTGTGTGTGTGTGTGTGTGTGTGTGCAACTGTAATAGAAACGTCACAGAAGAAGCCGTTTTAAGAAGTTGGGAAGTGTACTTTCTGTACTTGAACGATAACTGAGATTGGTTCAGTAGAAAGGAAAATGACCTGCGTCTGGGAAAACTGACTCCTTGTGGGTCGGCAGTTTGGAAACGTCTGGTAAAAGACAATATCTGTTTTTGTTAAAGGACAAATCCGTTTTTTAGGAAACGTCAGTTAATTCATTAGAACACCGCAGCTAAGAAACTGCTGGAGGTTTAAACCCTTTCACTCCCGACACCAGAGAGGGTGAAAGGGGAAGTCAGCTTGCTTTGAGTCCTTCGGGTCTTTCTTTTTTTATATTTCTCATGATAGATGTGGTGATGGGTCGTGTTTGACTGTTGTGACGGTAGCCTGTCTAGATGGGAGTTGTGGTGACTGTAAGTGATGTTGTACAGTAGTAAGTAGTATGTGATCCGTAGCTTTGGTTTTGGTTATGACAAGTGTCATAATATGTGCCGTCTGCCTGCCTCTCCTCGTTCTGTCTGTCTGTCTGTCTGTCTGTCTGTCTGTCTCTCTGTCTCTCTCTGTCTCCATCCCTACCCCCCACTCCGTCCTTCCAACTTCACACCTCACTTATCTTCACTGAATGTGATTCAAGTGGATGTGAGTGTGCGCGCACGTGTGCGTACACATGTCACTCTGCCCAGTGACATAACTGTTTCAACCAGGATGTCTTTCCTGGGAATGAGTGGGCTTTTCCCTTTCCCAATTAGATTTTTGAAAAATGTGTTACGTGGAGCCAGTTTAGTGTATACATCCATCTTGAATAGATCCGTTTGAATGTACACAATTCATACTGAGACTCCCAAATGTCAGCAATGTATCACAGATATATCAAGGATGAGTTTCAACTAAATGTTGGACTGGCTGGGAAAAAGAAGCAGTCAGACAGAGGGGGAAAGAAAGAAAGAGAGAGAGAGAGAGAGAGAGAGAGAGAGAGAGAGAGAGAGAGAGAGAGAGAAGAGAGAAGAGAGAGAGAGAGGAGAGGTTGTCTAATAACTCTGAGGTCGTCAGGGAACCTTAACTTTTCATGAAGCCAGTAATATCACAACGGTTCCCATCTCATTTCTATCGCTGTTGCAAATTCCCCAACCCTTAGCAGTCTAGCAAGCTGTTCACAGTTGGTTGGACTGGAGCACGGCTACTTCCCGAAGGCCATAGCTTGAGATCTTCCTTCCCTGTCAGACTCCGTCTGTGAAGTCAGATTGGAAGAGGGGAGCTTCTCTTCTGCAGCCAGGTGTGCCAGTGGTAGTGCCAATAGTCAGTAGAACTGAAACAGGATTATCAAAGATTTGTGGGCTGTTGACTGTATAATAGTCAGTAGAATTGAAACAGGATTATCAAAGATTTGTGGGCTGTTGACTGTATAATAGTCAGTAGAACTGAAACAGGATTATCAAAGATTTGTGGGCTGTTGACTGTATAATAGTCAGTAGAATTGAAACAGGATTATCAAAGATTTGTGGGCTGTTGACTGCACAGTTTCTTTACCGGGGTTGGAACACAGGTCCACGAGTATTTAACCCTTTGACTCCTTCACCCTGTCCACCAGCATCCTGCATTCTCAACAATGTCAGCAAAGCAGAAACTTAAGCCTTTGATTCCCTCACCCTATTCACCAGCTTCCAGTCGGAAGCTGGTGGATAGGGTGAGGGAATCGATGGATTCAGTTTTTGCGGTTGGTGTATAGGGTTAAGGAGTTAAAGTTTAAAGTGCATTTTATTGGTTGTTTGAAGTGCAGTGATCGATAAAGTCAACTTTATTTAATTTTGGTAAGATTTCCCCCCTCTTTAATTCTTGTTTAGTGACAGAATTCAGTCGCGATTGGATCAAAATTTCAGCAAATGCGACTCTGAAATTCTCATTGAGACGAGCCTTTGTGATTACGTCACAGTTATGACTCTGGCTACTCTTTGAAGCCAGTTTCCCCTCACCCTCCCCCCCACCCCCCACCTTCTTAGTCCTCTCTCCCACCCCTGTAGCCCACAGTGTCGCTCCACTTCGTTATTCTTTCTGTGGGCGAAGCCTCATGACAGATGTTTTCAGCCTTTGGGGACTCGGTGCATGTGTGTTTAGTTGATTAGTGTGCGAGTGTCCTTGTGTTATCATTGTCGTATTCGGTCAGTGCAAAGCCCATTGTAGAGTTAGAATAGGATCAGAGACATGAACAGAGAGACCGGCGACTATAAACGATCGCACGCTGATCGCTGCCTTGCTTTTGATTGACGCTAACGACACCTGAGTGAGCGAATACGGTGTGATGGTCGTTGTAAACATGAGGATAATGATGGATTAATAAGTGGCTAACGGACAACCTGAGTGAGCGAATAACGGTGATGATGGTCGTTGTAAACATGAGGATAATGATGGTTAATAATAAGTGATGCGCAAGTACTTCATGTGAAGTTTCAGTTTCAATGTCAATTTCTCAAGATGACGTCTCTGCGCTCGGAATGAATTCCATACGCACTAACATCACAGGTGCCATGTGACGGAGAAGATCCAGAATGATCACCGGCACAAGCCTTGAGCCTGCACATAAACCTATGAGCCAGCCAGGTCCTGAGTTCATGTGAAAAGTGTGCTCACTGCACCTGACAGTAACAGACCCTGTTGGCTCAGTGGGTTAGAGCGCCATGTTGATGACACAGGGATCATGGGTTTGATTCTAGGGTAGGCCAGGTTTTACCGGGGACAGATGGGATTTCTTTGGTAACAACGTTGAATCAAGATCTATGTCTCATGTACATTCCCAGCCCGCAGCCTAAACACTGGTCTGTTTGCCGTCCATCGTAATGCTTACATCATTGTGGTCTGTCAGCCTAACGTTTCATAGGTCCCCCCCCCCCCCCCTTCTCTTCTGTTCTAAGACCTTTCTAACGCATAGTGTTTCAAGTCAAGTCAGATGACCTTTATTATCTTAAATTTCGTTACATGACGTTTTGATTTCATTACATGGCGTTTTTATTTCGTTACATGGCGTTTCGATTTAGTTACATGACGTTTCGATTTCATTGCGTGACGTTGTGATTTCATAACCTGACGTTTTGATTTCATTACATGACACTTTGATTTCATTACATGACGTTTTGATTTTATTGTATGACGTTATGATTTCATTACATGACGTTTTGATTTCATTACATGACGTTTTGATTTCATTATATGGCATTATGATTTCTTTACATGACGTTTTGATTTCATTACATGACATTTTGATTTCTTTACATAACGTTTTGATTTCATTACATGGGCGTTATGATTTCTG
>CM060307.1:42369356-42434356 GCA_030674185.1 Monoplex corrugatus | reverse complement strand
TAGATATTTCAGTGTACCAGCCTTCGTAGATATCTCAGTGTACCAGCCTTCGTAGGTATTTCAGTGTACCAGCCTTCAGTAGATATCTCAGTGTACCAGCCGTCAGTAGATATCTCAGTGTACCAGCCTTCGTAGTATCTCAGTGTACCCAGCCTTCGTAGGTATCTCAGTGTACCAGCCGTCAGTAGTATCTCAGTGTACCCAGCCGTCAGTAGGTATCTCAGTGTACCCAGCCGTCAGTAGGTATCTCAGTGTACCCAGCCGTCAGTAGGTATCTCAGTGTACCCAGCCTCAGTAGTATCTCAGTGTACCAGCCTTCAGTAGATATCTCAGTGTACCAGCCGTCAGTAGGTATCTCAGTGTACCAGCCGTCAGTAGGTATCTCAGTGTACCAGCCGTCAGTAGGTATCTCAGTGTACCAGCCGTCAGTAGGTATCTCAGTGTACCAGCCGTCAGTAGGTATCTCAGTGTACCAGCCGTCAGTAGATATCTCAGTGTACCAGCCGTCAGTAGGTATCTCAGTGTACCAGCCGTCAGTGGGTATCTAACCGTGTTCAGAGTTGATTATGATAACGCAGCGAAGTAGAGGAGATGGATAACCACCCAATTGTGCTGGGCAGCCTAGACATAAGTTGAGGTCTCTACCACCTCACTCTCCTACGACCTTTGGGTTATTGGGCGCGCAGGTGACATTCCTCTAGTACACACTGATTGTGTGCGAATTCTTTTTATCTTGTGTACTCACATCTAGTATACTACACTTTGTGTTATGGAAGTCCTGTGGAATTAATCGTATCACGTTAACTGTTGGTTTGTTTTGCTTGTTTGCTTATGTGTTTCTTTATATCTGTCGAACTTGTTTGTCTGTTTGTTGGTTTCTCAATAATTGTCCTCTAGTCGGCTGCTCATTTACTGAAAAGAAAAAGTGTCCCCTAAAACGAAAAATGTCTCTTTCTTTATTTGTGCTTTAGAAACTTGTGGAGGTATCATGTATCAGTGGTATTGTAAAATTGCAGGAAAACGTGAAAAAGAAATTAGGTAAAAAAAAAAAGTGTATTCTACTGATGCTGATGTAAAAACATCTGCTAGTTGAATAAAGTGCAAATGCAATTTTCGGAGACTGGCTTACTTGGTATATTTTTGCGAACATAATTAGCTTCAGTAACTGAATTAAATGTATTTTCTTTCTTGGTGATTCCATCCTCCTCCGCTTCCTTCCTCCGAAATCCACAGCTCCCCCTCCCCCTCCCCCTTCCACTGACGTTCTTGTGGTGGTGTGTGATGTTTGTTATACAGTCACAGTCGGTGTACATGCAAACTCACACATCCTCTGATCAGTTTATTCACGGAAAGACACAACTATTACTGCTCCCGCTGCTCCTGCTGCTACCATAGACATAAACAGGGAGGGGGACTGGCACTATAGCTGAGTTGCACCCTATGACTGGGTTGTCTTTGTCTCCTTTTACCAGGGGGCTCGTGAGCATTAAGAACGTGGATGTGTCTTTCAGCTTGCTGTTGTTACATTAAGTTTGTGACTGATGTCTGTTAATAGAGTATTTGGCTGTATAGTACACATGTGTTGTGGTTGATTCCGAGAAATACACTCAGCGGGGAAAGATGTTTCTCAGATAGCATAGACGCTCACAAAGGAGCACGAACAGACACAGACACACACAGACGCAGACACACACACACACATCATTAGTATGGCTGTTCACATGTTTCTCTCATCTGGGATACAGTACTAAAGGAAGGAAGTTTTTAAGAGTGGGTTCTTTTTTTTTCGGAAGGCGATATTTTGGTTGTTTCTGCTGGTAATTGTTTTTCGTCACACACACACACACACACACACACACACACACACACACACACACACACACACACACACACACACACACACACACACACACACACACACACAACACACACACACACAAAACACACACACACACACACACACACACACACACACACACACACACACACACACTCTGTGTGTGTGTGTGTGTGTGTGTGTGCGCCTGCGCGTCTGTACGCGCGTGTGTGTGCGCGCGCGAGAGAGTGTTTGTGCACCTAGGTACAGTCGTGACTACACTCGTGAAACTGATTAAACATGACTGCTTCCACTCTCCAATGTCTCTTTCTTATTTTCCCTGAACAACTTACCAATTATTATCACCAT
Organism: Monoplex corrugatus; assembly: GCA_030674185.1. Classification (NCBI taxonomy): domain Eukaryota; kingdom Metazoa; phylum Mollusca; class Gastropoda; order Littorinimorpha; family Ranellidae; genus Monoplex; species Monoplex corrugatus. The sequence continues at coordinate 42,432,171 of CM060307.1, read as the reverse complement.
CATATATGGAATCCTATGGAACCCTAGAGAGACCAAAAGGGGAAGTGGAGAAAAAGACCAGACAGAATTCTGACTTCAGATGATTTCTTCAGTAAGACCGTGGCCCTTCCGAAGGGGATAACAAAATCAACGAAATAGCGCATTCGTACAGACAGTAATTATGCTGTTAATACAACACGTCATACATATTTGACATTCAGACTAATGCACAACAAAACAGTAATCAACTATAAGATGTTACCTATATGCGTTCCGCATTTTGAGAGCTTTGTACCAATAGATGGCAAGCCATTTGGCGTATTCTGTTTTAACATTTGCCATTATTAGGTTAACCTTTGACTCCCTCACCCTATCCACCAGCTTGCAGGGGTCAAAGGGTTAACACTGCATTAGGAAGGTTAGTAGTCGGCTGGGTTATGAGCAATATGAACCTGAATCTGAATTAGGAAGGTTGTTTGAAACATTTTGATGGAATCAATGAATCCCTGAGATCACTCAGGACAATAATTCATAATGAAAGACAGAATGGTCCTCACATTCACGCATGTTGATATTGGGGATTGGAAAATTCCGCAAACACCCACCCCCACCCCCATTAGGCGGGAGGTACGGGAAGGATCGAACCAGGACCTTTTGATTGGATTTAAAATAAAGTATTGTTTTATCTAGTTGATAGACAGCTGAGCGTTTGGGCGTTGACTGGGGAGGGGGGGGGGGGTCTGTCATGTGAGACGAGTTTGTCCAGAATAGCTAGTAGTGTTGTGATTCAGACCTTTAATTATTTATTTATTTACTCTGTATGTATGTTCCTTTTTTGAAGGTAAGATACACACATACACGTCATTTATTGTAACCAAGGCTATTCCGGTGGTAGGCTGTTAAAATACAGTAGTAAATATAGACTAGGTAGAACGTAGTCTAGGTAGGGTCTCAGGACCTGGCCAGCTCATGGGTTTATGTGCAGGCTTAAAAGGCTTGTGCCATGATCACCATATACATGACACCTGTGACGTTAGTGCATATGGAATTCGTTCCGAACGCGGAGACGCCATCTTGAGAAACTGAAACTGAAACTAGAGAATTGATTGGAATTGTCATGTCTTATCCATGTGACGAACATACAAGGTCACGTGGACAGGAGAAAAGGAGATAGATACAGGGGGAGGATGGGGAGAGAAAATTTCCCATCTCACGGGGAACCAAACCCAGACTTGTTCGCATTCCACATTTCTCAAAACGCCTTTACTACTGCCCCCCTCCCCCCCCCCCCCCACACACTCCATTTACCAGCAGCTATTGATAGGAAAAAAGAGGACATCACACAGAAGACCTCAAACGAAGAGAGACGAGATGAGTAGTGTGCAACAAACATTATTATATAAGGGGAAGGTGGTGAGTCGTAATAGATAGACAGATAGATAGATAGATAGATAGATAGATAGATAGATAGATAGATAGATAGATATAGATAGATAGATAGATAGATAGATAGATAGATAGATAGATAGATAGATAGATAGATAGATAGTAGATAGTAGTAGATAGATAGATGATAGATAGATAGATAGATAGATAGATGATGATAGATAGATAGATAGATAGATAGATAGATAGATAGATAGATAGATAGATAGATAGATAGATAGATAGATAGATAGATAGATAGCAGATAGAAGAAAGAAGAGAGAGAGGGGGGGATATCAAAGATTTAGATCAAGATGGAAGGAGAGAGAGGTAGTAACTATCGTGAAGGCAGCGAGAGAGAGAGAGAGAGAGAGAGAGAGAGAAGAGAGAGAGAGAGAGAGAGTATCAAGACTTAGATCAAGGGGAAAGGACGAGAGAGGTAGTAACTATCATGAAAGGCCAGCCTGAGAGAGAGAGAGAGAGAAGAGAGAGAGAAGAGAGAGAGAGAGAGAGAGAGGGAGAGAGAGGTGGTGGTGGTGGTGGTGTGGGAGAGCTTCACCACGAACTGAGTTCTAAGTCAGGTCTCGGCGTTTTGCTTGTAAGGGATGTATGATGGTGATGGGGTTGTCTGTGGGACTTTGAAATGATTTTATTAACTTTTCTGCTGTCGAGTATGTCGATGGAATTTGAATTTAGTAACGATTTTCCTTTTGAAAACGAATTTAAATACAAACATTGTTATAAATCATTAATGTTCTGGTATTATTTAAAAAACAAACAGTGATATCGAAGAAACACGTACATAATAGCAACATGTGTGTGTCAAAATATATTGTGGTTACATGCATTGTTTATCATGCAACAGAAAGAGATTGATATTGTTGACAAGACCTCCGGAAAAAAAATAAACCGGAAATATCGTTCACAGCAGTACTTCACATGATAATGTATCTGTTTCCAACGACAAATCAGCCATGACCGATTCATTACGTCTGTATATTTGATAGATTTTTGTATGGAAACCTGTTATTTGAAAATATGTATTTAAAAATTTTTTTGTATGGGGACCAGTCGTATTTAAATTTGTGACATGTCGTATTTGTTATTGATGTGGGTTTTTTTTCTGTATCAAATACGGTTTTTAAGTACCTTTTGAGACAGTTTTTTTTTCTGTGATGCCTTTTCTGTATATTTACATTGTAACTGTGGAAGAAAGAAGATTCTCTTTGCTGCTTCAGCTTCTAATGAATGCCTATACAGCTCGAGAGCCCTGTGTGCTTCACAGAAATGACAGACGGACAGTCAACCGTTACCACTGTGATCACAGAGGTCTAATAAGTTTGGGGGTTACCATCTTTGAAAGCCAGTGTCTGGTATTGACCGATTTTAAAACGGTTTTCAGCTTTCACATTTTTTAAACAACGTTTCCTCAAGATACGAACACCATGATATGACTTTAGACTGGTTTTGTTGTGGATGGTCAATGAGTTTGGCGATGCAAGCCATAACTGATAGCACGAAGCCTTTTGTGTGCAAATCCCAGTAGTGAGAAAGATGGACGGCAGGCTACATAGGTTCGACAAGCGAGGGCTATAGATTTCCCTCAGATGGGAACGTTTGTTTGGTCGGCTGGGGGCAGGAACGGGGGAGTCAGGTCTCTTGTCAGTAATAGGAATAGACTGTGTTGGGATGAAAGACTGTGTTGGGAGAGGGGTTGGAAAGAGGGAGAGAGACAGTCTGCGTCACTAATAGTAACACAACAGTCTGCAATAACAGACAGTGTAATAGCAGTCTGCAGCTGTAATGGTATAACACAGTTTGTACTGTCCATTTTGCTGCAGCAGGCGGTTCACATATGTGAGCCCTCCTCCAATGTTTATTTATTTGCTTACAATGAATGAATGGTGGCACAACATTTCAATGCTTTTCTTTTAGACTGTTTCAACATACGATTTGCACTAGCAGACAGACAGACGTATGTAAGAAGCTAAACAAGTTTTGGGACAGACCTGTGCAGGGCATGTGATTACTTGATTGATTGATCAGCCGGTTGATCGTTATCAAACCCATATATTTATTTATTAATTTTGTTTGTGTGTATATATCGTACCTATTACTTATCCATGCCTTTTAGTCTATTTATTAAACAGATTAGTTTGATAGTCGTGCAGGAAGAGATGGGTAACGGTTTGGTCTTTTCCCCAAAGAATTGGGGAACCTTGCTGCCTCCATAGCCTAGCTGGCTCAGATAGGGGGGAGGAGTATTGATTGCGGACAGGACGGGACAGTTAGAGTGTGTGTGTTTGTGTGTGTATGGGGAAGGGGGTCGCTCGGTAAGCACCTCTGAGAACTAAGAGTGTCCCGTCTTGAGAATCTGGCTTTCGTTTGCACACATAAGTGTAGGATGGTAATCGCAAACAATGACACAAGCTTGCAGGCACACACATAGACAGAAGTACGCCGGGCCACATACACACAGATACACGGACAGGCACACACACACACAGACACACGTGCACATAAAGGCACACGCAGGCAGACAGACAGACAACAACACACACACACACACACACACACACACACACACACACACACACACACACACACACACACACACACACACACACATATGTATATATATATACACACACACACATACACACACTCTCACACACACACATACACTCATACACACCTAAAATACACACATACATGCATGCACACACACAAACACACACACACACACACACATACACACACACACACACACACACACACAACACACACATACACACACACACACACACACACACACACACATACACACACACACACACACAACATACACACACACACACACACACATAACACACACACACACACACACACAACATAACACACACACACACACATCACACACACACACACACACACACACACACACACATACACACACACACACACACACACACACACACTACACACACACACACACACACACACACACACACACACACACACACACAGGAGAACAGTCTGATTTTTGTTTTCTTAAATTTTTGTTACAGGTTACGCCAGTGCAGTGGGAAAATTTGATGGAGATGATGTGGATGGTAAGTGTTTATTCATGGAGTAAATAATTTGAATAAATAGATAATGATAACACTAATAGTGATCATGATAAAAAGAATGAAATGTGACCCGTTTTCACAAAAGGGGCCAAAGGTGCTGGTGTCAAACCAAGCAAGTAGCCCAGAAAACATGTGGAATGTCAGTCTGAGTGATTTTGAGATTTTGTTGTTGTTGTATCTAATAACCCTACATTTATCATATAGTGAGAGTTGAGAGTAAAGTTTGTGCCAGGAAATTATTAAAATGACCTTTTAAAACGATATATATCCTTCCAAGCACACCAGTTTATTAAGCAAAACTCAGAATTTTGCAGTTTCATATTCAGTTTCATAAGATGATATCTCCATGATTGGAATAAATTCCACATGCACTGACACCACTGGTGCCAAGTGATGGAGAAAATCTGAAAAGAAGAAAAACTTGACCAACCAGCCAGTTGAATCGACAATCCCTACGAGTTTGGCAAAATGTTTACTCTTTACAGGAGTCAGAACTGTACAGGGCCTCAGTGTACAACAGCGTTGTCTGCAGGTTCAGAAAGTTTGAGAAAGTTTTAACAATGATAGCTAAGGAAATAAACTGGACATCTTAGTTCCTGCCTTAAGGTGCAATTTTCTCAAAATGGCCACTTCTTCACCTGCCCTGTTAAATAGCTGTAACTCAGGCACTAGTGTTGTTAGAGATTTGAGCTAAACGCCATTGGAAAGAGCATTTCTTGTACTTTTCTTCTATATCCTCCAAAATTGATTTTAGCCCCCTTTTGTGAGAATGGGTCTCAAATGCTAAACTGCAAATCCCCAGAAGTGGACTGTGGTGGATATGGAAAGCAACCATACATGTAAAAGTCCGCTTGTATATTGAGAGTGTACGTGGGAGCTGCAACACAGGAATGCAGAATCTCCCCGTGAGGATGCCGGGAGCTGTCTTTTCTGTCACTCTCTTCATTTCTGCCTCACCTCGCTGCTTTCTGTCATTGCCACCTTAATCATTTTCTGCATTGCTTGTTCATTTGCATTTAAGTTTTCCGTAAAACCTTAATACTTTCTGTCTGTCAGGATTGATAATTGGGTATATATATGTATTAGTTGCATTTTTAGCTCACAGGAAATGTGAACTGCCCTTTGTGAGAAATTTATCAGTGTATGTGTTTTGTTGTCCAGGCTTTCTTTTTTCCCCCAGGGTCATCAATATGTTGAGATGCATGTGTTTAATGTTTGAGATGGTTATCGGCCTGATGTGGCTCTTAGCAGTTGTCTGGGCTTCAAACACTAATAATGATAATAGTGATGATGATGATGATGATGATGATGATGGCAACGATGACGGCGATGATGACGACGATGACGATGATGATGATGATGATGATAATGCAGAATATTAACAGTTAACGGTATACATGCCTCCTAATCATCTTACAAAACTGATCTCATATTATATCAAGAGAAATGCCTCTTTTAAACTGAATGATTCCACTGGAAAAGTGATACATATGGTATTACATTTGAAGGTGTGGTAGAATAGGATATGATGGAGTGCCATAAGTGAACAGCTAGCTCTTGAACCAAGTAACCAGATATTTTTGTATATTTAAAGGAGCATGATTTTTATATGTTTGTGTTTGGTATTTTGTTCTCTGTTGCAGTATGAGTTTGCATGGATATACATGTGCATACATGCACTCGTACACACACACATCACACAGCATACCACTTTTCTCACACGGAAAATATAGATCACATGCTCTCTCTCTCTCTCTCTCTCTCTCTCTCCCCCTTCTCCCTCTCTGTCTTTACCCCTCTTCCGTCTCACTCACTGTATAGACTTAACAGTTTTACATTGTTTATTACAACTGCAGGAATGACTTGTATTTATATGTAATTGCAGATTATGCAGTCGGTGTTCCCAAAGGTGCTAGTCATCTTGGCAAGGTAATCCTATTTTTGTTTGATTTATAGATAAATGGATTGATTGATTGATTATTAATGGATGGATGGATTGATTGATTAATTGGTTGGTTGATCAATGATTGATTAGTGAAAAAAAGATAAAACCATGAATGAATGAATGAATCTGTGGATAGATCTAGTGATTGAGATTGCGTGTAATTCTGATTATCATTTGTCATTTTTATGTTCTTGGTTTTCTTGTCATGAGTACAGAATGTGTGATTCTGATAATAATGAAGTGTCATATGTTTTTTCCATTTTCTCACATTCTCTTGTACACTGTGTGTGCTGTTCTTTGCATAATAGTAGATACACATCGTTTTCTTCTTCTGGGTTTGTCTTGTTGAAGTTATGATGTCATTTTGATCACAGTATTGAAGTGTGTGTTATTTTTTTTCTTTTTTCTCAGGTTGTCTTGTTCACACAAGGTCTTGCTAACATCAGCACAATTGTTGGGGAACAGGTGAGTGTGAATTAAAGACATAGTCTAATATTCGGCTGTGTAAGTATGGTGTGTGTCTATGCTGTTGTTTGTGTGGTGTTTTTAAATCTTTCTGAATGTTTGTAGTGTGTGTGTGTGTGTGTGTGTGTGTGTGTGTGTGTGTGTGTGTGTGTGTGTGTGTGTGTGTGTGTGTGTGTGTGTGTGTGTGTGTGTGTGTGTGTAATAATATGTAAATAGTAGGATGAGGTTACAGGTGAGAATTTTATTTTTTATATAGTGTGTGTGTGTGTGTGTGTGTGTGTGTGTGTGTGTGTGTGTGTGTGTGTGTGTGTGTGTGTGTGTGTGTGTGTGCAATAATATGTAAATAATAGAATGAGGTTACAGGTGAGAATCTGTAAAGAAAGGTTTTGCACCATCTGTTTATCAAAGAATGAACTACCAACCTGGCATCTGTTCATCTTTTTTGAGATATGGGTGATAGGTAGGTCTGTGTGTTTTTCTGAAAGGAAAGAATTTGGGTTGTTTGTACAAAAGGGTGCAATGCCCCCAGAAGAGACAGGGTGGGTTCATTGCCCTTTCCCCCTTCTCTTCGTTCAGTTAATCATGCTTGCATTGCTCTCTCACTTTTTTTTCTGTTGTGCAGTGTCCTTTTTATATCTCAGTCCTATTTGCTTATGCGATGTTCATGTTCATTTCGTAACTTTGTCACTTGATATCTTGTGTAATTATTTGATTTGCGTCTTTCTCTCTGTTTCCATCTTTCAGCATCTTTCATCTGCCTGGATATTCTTTTATTCTTTTTTTTCTGTTTCTGTTATTCAGTCTCATTTTCCATTCATATTTCTCTTAATCTGCTTAACTTTTCTGTGTGTTGTTTGGTCTTTCTGTCTGTCTCTTTCTCTGCTGTTTTCTTTTTCTTTTTTAAAGACAAATTCATGTTTTTTCAAAGTCTCTGTCTCTGTGAGCTCATTTTATAAAAAATGAATCCCTTTCATTTAAGTATGCCCCCCATCTAGAGCAACATTCTGTATCTGTAGAGTACATTTGGATAGAAGTCCACCCAAAAAGGACCTCACCAGTTTTAATAGGGTTCTGCTACAGAAAGCTGGCTGAACAAATAAGGAGGGTGGACTGTTTAATTGCTAACAGACCGTATATATGTCTCAAACATAGAATTAAAGAAACTCATGTCGCTGTTACAGGCTGCAGTGACTATTATCCAGTAAGTGTAACCTATCCAAATGATGAATGAAAGTACCCAAAACTGGACATACAATGATCAGATGTTGCTGCTTCTCCAGATTTGAAGAATTGTTTTTAGAAGACTTATACAACTGACAACTTTCTTTTGTTTATAACAGTACTGATCCAGAAGAAGCTATTAATTGACTACATTTAACAAAATTTTTGATAAACATTAAAAACAAAAAGAGGAAACATATTGCCAAACCAAAATAGATAATTAAAGAAGCTATCTACTTCAGAGTTGACTGAAAAGAACATGGATACCATAAAGGAGTCAAACTAAGAAACCAAATTAACTTCCAAAAATGAGAGGAAAAAATCAAAACCTGTTAACAATAAAATTGACAGCAATAAATCAGTTAACGAATAAATAATCTTCAACAGACTTGTCTGTTATTACCGTCGAATCTGCTGATGAACTTTAATCCTTTGACTCCTGCACCCTATGCACCAGCAGCAAAAATTTAATCCATTTGACTCCTTCACCATATCCACCAGCTTTCTGCAGGAAACTGATGAATAGGACGAGGGAGTCAAAGTGTTAAGTTTTTGCAGGGCAGTAATGTAGAGGGTGAGGGAATCAAAGGGTTAAGTTTTTACAGGGCAGTAGTGGAGAGGGTGAGGGAGTCAAAGGGTTAACAGCCATTTTTCAATTGTACAGACAAAACAGTTTCCACAAACTTGTCAAAATCTGTCAATCATGGTCCAGTGCAGAAGTTTTATCATGATAAAAACATAAAAGAGTAATCAGATATCCCACCTATGACAATTTTAAAGAAAGTTTCTTGTGAAAAGTTGTCATGTCTTTTCCTTGTTCCCAACAGATCGGTGCCTACTTTGGAGCGGCTCTAACTGTGGCAGACCTGAATAAGGATTGGTGAGTTGGACTGGCTTTCTTCTATCTTGTTTTAGTCTATTGCTTATACAAGCCATGCTTGCATCCGTCTCCATCCCTGCCTTTATCTCCTATTCCTCTTTCTCCATCACCACCACCATTATCATCATCATCATCATCATTGTGATCTCCATCACCATCCTCCTCCATCTCCTCCCTTATCTTAGTGGTCTTCTTCACCATCATTATTACATGAGACCCAAAGAAAGCATTCAGAATGTAAATCAATGCTTAGTTTATTTGCATTGATGCCTTGTTTGTTTGTAACAACTGACTTGACCTCACTTTCTGCAGTAAAGTCAAAATGATCGTATACTAATGAGCATTCAGTGTAATCTCTCCCATTGTAGAGTCTCAAAAGAGTTCCACATTGTTATTTTCCACATTGTTTCAGTGACAAGTGGATACAAGGTTAGACAATGGTACTTAAGGAAAAAAAACTGTAGAACCTCAAGGCCTTGTTAATGCGTAAGCTTATAGCGTGTGCCGTAGATAGTTGTATTTTGTGTCTTTTCTTCTTGGTCAAAATAATTTACCTTGTGAAATTCGAGTTACTTTCTGTGGGGAAAGCACAATGCCATGACATGGCATCATGTGTTAAGACCCTTTTACCTGTACACATTTTTTTTTATTAGCTTGAATGTGAATTTTTGTCGTAGAAATTTGCCAGTGACATTTCTTGCTGTCATGGAACTGTGACATGCGCTGAGTTCATGGTACATTTGAGACCTCAGTCTGTTGTCGTATCTGAAAAAACAAGCGCCTGGACCACTACTCAGTATTAATGTACAGGAGAAGACAATCCCTGTCTGACCAGGGATCAAACTGAGGATCTCTAATTACTCAGGCAGGCGCTTGAACCAACTGGGCCATTGTCCTACTTACTTTGTATCCCTCCACTTTGTAGCATTGAGTACATAAAATCATCCAAGCACTGTCATGATATCCAAGGTGATACGGTACCCTGCCTATCCTCCCTCTCCAGAGTTGTCTGGGCGTAAATGCCATTTTTAGAAAACTGAAAACAGAAGGCGACTGAATAACTGTGGTTTGCATGTTTTAGGTTGGATGATATTGTTGTGAGTGCTCCATTCTTCAGTAACTTTGACGGGGATGAGTATGAAACAGGACGTGTCTACATCTATTATCAGACACAAGAAGTGAGTCTTTGATAGTCGTAAGCAATGTGTGGTGTGTGTGTGTGTGTGGTGTGTGTGTATGTGTGTATGTGTGTATGTGTGTGTTGTGTGTGTGTGTGTGTGTGTGTGTGTGTGTGTGTGATGTGTGTGTGTGAGCATGCAGGCATGTATGTTGTGTTGCATGTGTCATGCATGTGCATGCTTGTGTGTGCGTGTGTGTATTTGTGTGTGTTGTGTGTGTGTGTGTGTGTGTGTGTGTGTGTGTGTGTGGTGTGTGTGTGTGTGTGTGTGTGTGTGTGAAATTATTAGCCCAATGTTTTGTGTCTTGTGATGTTGTATTTTTTCTTTACAATTTTATGCTATCTAATTTCATTTCGGTAACCGAGCATTATTCCTGTTTCCCCCTGTTTGTTTGTTTGTTATGATATCCGCATAGTCGGCACATGCTTGACAGCCAAAAGGAGAACCAACTCAGACATTGACATAAGAGTTCACAGTGGCAATGTTTATTCATTAATAGATTTCTTGAAACAGAAAAACAAATGTTATTTTGTCTGGAACCAAAAATAAGAGAATAGTTGAGCACAATATATGTCGCAGAGTAAACTCTCAATGTTTATCATCAAAAGACAGAGTTGTCACATTAAATATGCTTTGCAAGAATCAACTTACCACCTATCAGCCATACACATTTTTGTCATTAAAAACAACCTCAGAGAAGAAACTACAGAGCACAAAAATTTACTGATCTCATTGGCTTTTTGTGGGTTTGTTCAACTTGCCAAGAAAATCGCAGATATCAGCATGAAAAAGATTCAACATTGTACTCTTCTTCATTCAAATAGAAATGAACAACACTGTAAACACTTAAAATCACTTGATAAAATACAAAACTTAATAGTAACTTGCCAAATTACCCTATGAAACTTAGAAATTGATATTAATGGATAATAAGAAACTGGCAACTGTTACCTTATTCATTTAAGCTCTTATTTATTGATCTATAATTTAATTTTAAATTTTGTGTTGCATCATATGATCGTTGATTGATTTATTATTTTGTTTTTTGTATTTTTTCCAGCATGAATTCAAGCCTCAGAAACGAGACATCCTTGATGGCAGAATGTCAAAGTCTCGCTTTGGACTGGCACTGACAGCTCTTGGGGACATCAACTACGATGGTTATGATGGTCAGCAATTGTTCACACTTTCACTCCTTAGATCAGAATTTTTTTTGTATTAATAAACCTGTAAACTCCCTCACCTTATCCACCGGTCCTCCTGCTGTGATGTCCTTCCTATCCTCTCAGCTTCAGTAGAAAGAAATTTCAGTTAGATTAGGTTAAGATTTTGTACTCCATAGCAAAGTTTATCATTGTAATATTGCATCATCCATATTCTCTTTGTTTGTTTGTTTGTTTTTTTTTCTATGGGTTTATTATTTGTTCAGTTATTATTTGTTATTTGTGCTGTTTAACTATTGGAATGGAATTTCGCCTTGGACAACCGCTTTGTCACCATGAGTTCTTTTACCTTTGCTAAGTGCATGTTGCACATGAGATCTTGTTTATCATCTCATCTATAAGACCTACATCCTGACCACTATGCAAGGTCTTTCGTGTGTGTGTGTGTTGTGTGTGTGTGTGTTGTGTGTGTGTGTGTGTGTGTGTGTGTGTGTGTGTGTGTATGTGTGTGTGTGTGTGTGTGTGTGTGTGTGTGTCTGTGTGCGCGCATGTGTATGTGTGTGTATGTTTGTGTGTGTGTGTGTCTGTGTGTGGTGTGTGTTGGGGGGGGGGGGGATGGGGATTCCCTGTTCAACCATGAATCAAACTAAGATCAAACTAGGATCTCACTTTCAGGATGCCTGAGCTGCTTTCTGCTGGATGTTTGAGACCTGGATAGAGGATTCTGTCTGCTGATGCATCCCATGAAGAAGATTATCATGTTGCTGTAATGTCACTCAATTGTTGTATAGACATATAGTTAATCCAATTACTTTCTCTTTGCCTTCACAACAGACATAGCAGTGGGTGCCCCATTTGATGGGGAGGATGGAAAGGGAGCAGTCTTCATCTACCATGGCTCCAGCAAAGGCATCATCACGCAAGTGTCACAGATTGTGGAAGCTAAAGATGTGGACGCTGGTTTGTCTGCTTTTGGTAGTGCCTTGTCTGGTGGATGGGATCAAGATAGAAACCTCTATCCTGGTAAGTTTTTTTTTCTATTGTTGTTTTTCTCAAATACTGTTTTCTGACAGAAGAAAAGCGATGATAATGATATGTAGTAAAGTCCAGCAGACTCTTTAAGTACAAAGTCTGTGAAAAGGAAAAGAAGCAAATGAAGAAATGGGCAAACATCTCAGAGTGGACTGGAAAGAGCAGTGCTACAATCCAAGCACTTGCCCACAACCATGAGAGGTGGAATCAATGGGTGCAATATTCATCAGTACAGCACCCCTGTGACCCTGACAGATTGTAGGATCTGTAACTCTTAACTGCCCATTACACCCACATGTATGCAGTACAGTAACAAAAATCCTCCTTAGGTATCTTTCCGTGTCCATACTGCTCCAAATCGGGTTATATTTCTTCATCTGTCATTTTCTGACTGCATTGTGTGTTGTGTGTAGCCTGGTTATTTTTCATAAATAAGAGAGGTTAATTTGGATTGCACTGTCATTGGAGAAGATAGTAGCATTTGTGTGTACAGCATGTGAATGTGTGTGTGCAGGCATATATAGGATTTTTCTTTTTCTTTCTTCTTTCAGACTGTTTCTTAAGGTAAAAAACAAATCAGATTTTGCTGTTTATCTGCTGTAATAGTAGCAGTGGTAGCAGCAGTAGTAGTAGTAGTAGTAGTAGTAGTAGTAGTAGTAATAGTAATAGTAGTGTGTGTCCATGTACAGATGTACATATTTAGTATCATGATTTCAGTTCACACTATTTGTCTCAACCTTTTTTGTTTTGTGATTTTTGCAGACATGATTGTTGGAGCATATGATTCTGATCAGGCTGTGTTTTTGAAGTGAGTACTTTTTTTTACACAGTATTTCATTGTATTCTTCTATATCATGTTGTTTTATAACAGTTAGTTTAATTTTTTTTTCATCACATGAGATGAAAAAGAACCAAACTATCAACAAACCAACCAACCATTTAATAGCACATAACTTGACCATTTCTTACAAGTATATAAACTCATCTGATGAGGAAGATCATGCTAACTGCAAAATACTCAAACCAACCAACCAAGCAAATAATTGAGACTGATTTATTAAGCAAGATATTATGCCTGTGGCATTTAGCATTCACACACTTTCATAAACAGTTAAAATTCTGTCCAGGAAAGGGGGGGGGGGGGGGAAGGTCTAATGATAGTATATCATTGCATAAAAATCTTCCTTATTTTGAATTTATATAATTTCGTTCCTCCCACACTCGTTTTTTATTTAACTGGTGATTGTTGGTAGACATGAGCATGCTGAAGACAAGTAAAGAATGTAACCATCACAGTTTTCATTTCATTTTTTCTTTTACTAGTTGTCAAGCAGATCAGTTAGGGCTTACATGGTATTATACTTTGGTTAACACATATAGAAAGATCCCATAGTTATGTTAGCACTTGTGTGAAAGATTCTATGGCAGTGAAGATGCTCTCCCTAGAAAATTCCTGGAGATGTTCACTTTTGACAGTTTAATAATAACAAAAACAATAATAATGCATAATAGACAAGAAATAGAAGCTTTCCTGGGAAAAGAAGGAAAGGAATAGATAAAAATGGTGCCTTTTGTTAGAGGGAGCAGCCCACAATATAGGCAGAGAATTTCTGTTGTTCGGGAAAAAAAAGGTGAGGCAAGGTGGTGGGGGAATGCGAGCAGAATGCAATACAGTACTTTGAAACAATACAGTACAAGGGAGACCATTTATTGTACGAGATTGCCATCCCAGGGTGTTGTTTAGATTATTCTTGCAGTACATGTGATATCATGCAGTACATGATAAAATATTTCATTACTAACAATTTTTTTTGGTCCGAAAGAAAACTTGAGCGTCAGGGACCTTTTACCCAGTTTTTCTGTACAAAGTTGAAATGGTTCCATAAAAAATTGTTGGGAGCAAATTGTAATAGTTTTCATTAAATATCCTTTTTTTTGCCTCCTCTCAGTGGCAAGAGGAAGTGGCCATGGTTGTGCAGAGTCATGTCTTCCATTCTGACAGCACAGATTTCAGTCTGGCTTGAGTAGTGCACGTAACCTGTGAATGGGCATCTGGCTCAGTTGAGAATTGTGGAAAGTGTAGCAGGAAGGGAGAGGATATGGGCACCATGCTCATAATGCTGGACTGATAAAAATCAAGGTCTTTTCCACCTCTGTCCCCAGTAGCCTCAGGATTATGGGCCAGCCTTTACTTTTCACTGTTGAGGATGGATGGGATGTAGTAGTGGATAAGGTAGGCTACTCACTCATCAGCTGAGTGAGAATGTTGCTAATGATGGAGTGCTTTACTAGAAGGAATGTGACCAGATTTGTTCCCTGGTTTGAACATGCTGTCCCAATCCATCCAGTTGTAAATGAGTGCCTGTCCTTCTTTTGTGGTGGGAAAGATAAAGCAGTGAGGGATAGGAGGACATCACTCTGATAATGCTGGCCCTGAATGATGTTGAGATATTCACTACTTCATTCCCCTATGATAACTCAAATTATAAGAAAATATGTTTGCCTTTTATTAAACACATATGCAAGCATGTGGTCCTTTCCAGAACACGACCTGTGGTGAAGGTGTATGCCAGCCTTCGCATTGAACCAAGTGACATCAACCTGGAAGACAAGACATGCTCTCTCAGGAATGACATACGGGTTCCTTGGTAATTGTTCTCTTTCTCTCTGTGTTGCTGTCCCTGTCTTTGGTTGTTGTCATGTTTTGTTTGTTGATTCATCATACTGTATATGATCATAAGCTTAGCAGTGCTGGAAAAGTCATGGTTTTAGATAACTGGCTTTTGTTTTTAGTCTTCATAATGCTGTAAATATGATTGTTATCTTTGTAATGCTGTAAGTCGTGGTTTTAGGTAACTATTCAAATTTGACTTTGTAATGATGCTTGTGATTATAATCTTTTAACACTAAAAGAGTCTTGGTTTTCTTTAAAGCGTTTCTAGTATTCCAGATTTTGGTATGATCTGTCACAGAGAATAATAGGAATTCACAGGAATAAAAGTAATTCAGTAAAAAAAATCAGTTGGATTGTGGTGGCATGAGATTACTGCAAACATCTTTTTTGTCAGAGCATTCGCGCATACATATTAAAATGGAAAATGTAGAGAGTGAATGAGACTGAGAAGCGCAAAGAGAGAGAGAGAGAGAGAGAGAGAGAGAGAGAGGGGGAGAGAGAGAGAGAGAGAGAGAGAGAGAGAGAGGAGAGAGAGAGAGAGAGAGAGAGAGAGAGAGAGAAAGAAAAAGTACCAGTCTTGACTACTTTGTAGAGCAAGATTGTACATAGCAAACATGGCTTTTGGAAATACCACCTTGTTCGTACAAAGAGGAGTTCATTATGCATGATAAACAGTTTTGTTGATTCTAGACTGTATTTTACAAGAGGGAAAGAGAAGGAAATGGGCAGAGAAAATAAAAGTCTGCTATTGCAGGAAATTTCGTTGTATAGACAGGTTTGTTATAGGTGGACAGCACTGTAGATATCTCCAGGGCACAATTCTGGGTATAGTGATATGGAGAATGTACTGGTGTAGATTGTATGTGAATGATTATGATTGGTGTAGATTGTATGTGGATAATTATAATTGATGTAGATTATATGTGGATAATTATGATTGATCTAGATTGTATGTCAATAATTATGATTTATGTTTCAGCATGACTGTGTATAGCTGTTTGGAGTATGATGGTGTTGGCATTCCTGATGAGTTGTGTAAGTTTGTATTTACATTTATTATATTTCACAATTTGTAATGATGGATTCACAGTGTTTTTTTGTTTTGTTTTGTTATTTTTGTTTTAAGCCTAGCCGACTCTAAGGAGATGCCCCTGGCATTGACCTCTCCGTCCAATTTATTGCACACAAGAAATGCAAATGTAAACATAACTAAGGACAATAAAACATGTAAAAACAGGCCTGAATTACCTAATATAGCTTCCACATATCCCATTTCCCTAGAGCCGAAAATGCACTTAATACACATACCCAATTATCAGTCCTAAGGAAAAATACATAAGACTTTATGGAACACATACAAGTGAATGGACCAGCAGGCAGAAAATGATGGGAAGAAATGACAGAAAGCAAATGAACAAGGTAGAAGCAAAGAGAGTGAGAGAAAAGAAAAAATTTCTAGCACAGAATTTCCAGAAGGTGGGGATACTGTTTATACTGAAAGAGCCCCCAGCATCCCCATGGGGGAGGTTCTCATTGTAAAATTCGGGCTGTGGCATAGAGAATGTGTTGTCACAGTGCAGTCCAGTCTTTTCTTTCCCTTCTTTTAGTATTTGTTGAGCTTTTGAAACTGGCATTTTACAAAAAATATTCTGCTAGGAACGACTTCCAGTATGCCATGAGTTCTTTAACATGTGCTTAGTGCATGTTGTTCTCGAGATTTAGGTTTATTGTCTCATCAGATTTTAAAAACTTCTGGACACTTCATTACTAAAGGGTAGTAGCATTAGGTCTTACTGGACCTGTCTTATAGCTAGTCCTTGCTATTTTACATGTGTGTGTGTTACACGTATACATCCATTCATGTGTAATGTGTGTGTGTTTGTGCTTATGTGCGTGCATACATGCGTGTGCGTTTGCATGTATACATGAGAATGTATATATGCACAGGCATGCATGTGTGCAATGTGTATGTCGCTGCAGATGTGCATACTTTTACGTGTCACTGGATGTATGTATGCGAGCACTTGTTTGATCAATATTTGTGTGAGCAATATTTGTCTGTTTAGATTTTGATGCTGTCTGGGAGCTGGATGTGCTTCAAAGGAATCTTACTGTGGACGAGCAGCGAGCCTATTTCATCAACGAACCAGACACCTACCTGGAAAATAACACCTATAAGCTCACTCGCAAAAATGTCATGTGTACCTCCTTCGATGTCTATGTCAAGGTATTTCATGCTTTGTATATATCTAGGTACTTCATGATTTGTATCTGTCAAGGTATTTCATGATTTGTAATCTGTCAAGGTATTTTCATAATTTGTGTTTTTGTCAAGGTATTTCATGCTTTGTATCTGTCAAGGTATTTTCATGATTTGTGGTTCTGTCAAGATATTTTATGTCTGTCAATTTATGTTATTTCCTGTTTTCCATGTTTATGATAAGGTATTCATGCCTTTTCTCTCTAAGATATTTCAGGCTTTCTCTGTTCATGTTGTTTCATGCTCTCTCTGTTCATATTTATTAAAGTCTTTTGTGATTTCAGTGTTAGGAAGAGTTTGTGTTGTGGTTTTTACACTTGAATTAATTTTGGAAAAATGATTTATATGTATGTTGTATATGTGTTGATGTTAAAGTATTCATGTTGTACTTTTCATTGTAAACTTTTTTTTATAAGAAACATGAAGTTTGTATGTGTGTGTGTGTGTGTGTGTGTGTGTGTGTGTGTGTGTGTGTGTGTGTGTGTGTGTGTGTGTGTGTGTGTGTGTGTGTGTGTGGTTTATGTGTGTGTGTGTGTGTTTATGTGTGTGTGTGTGTGTGTGTGTGTGTGGTGTGTGTGTGTGTGTGTGTGTGTGTGTGTAGTAGTTGAAAATTTAAGGAAGCTGGTGGGCAGGGTTAGAGTGTGAAAGGGATATACTTATGTGTCTGTACTCTTTATGTTTTTGTGGATGCAGGTTGATATGCTTGACAAGCTGACTCCAATTGCTGTGGATTTCAAGTTTAAGCTTCATGAGGAGCCTGCCAGCGGCCGGAAGAGGAGAGACATGACACCTGTTCTGGACCAGTACATCCCTACCTCAGTTCGCACAGAGGTACTGAAAACTGACATCACAATAAGGCAGAAGAGAAAATGAATAATTTACAGGTGGTACAGAATAAAAACCAGTACATGGATGACTCATAGGATGAGCTCGTGCCTTCAAATCTGAAAACCTGGGTTTGAGCCTGGCTTACAGAAATGTGTCTGTGGCTTTAGTCCTCACAGCCTATTTGTGTGTGTGTGTGTATGTATGTATGTGTGTGTGTATATATGTAGAGAGAGAGAGGTAGGTAGGTAGGTAGATGGACTTTAATGAGCCTAGATCAAACAAAGGATGGTCCAAAGGAAGGAACTCCATTATAAGTCATTATGGTTCTTGATTAGTATTGTTGAGACATTCTGAGCTGCAATCCTACATGTTCTTGAATGTGAGAGTGGACTTTCACTTCAGTGGCCATTAAGGCAGTCATACTGTGTTTCTATGGGGTGGGCATGCTGGGGTGTTTTGTGTTTCCATCAGTTGACAAGATATACAGGATCTCTGACGTGCGTATTTGTTGTTTGATGTACACAGGAATGGTGGGGGTGGTGGTGGTTATTTTGTGTTTCCATCAGTTGACAAGATATACAGGACCTCTGACGTGCGTATTTGTTGTTTGATGTACACATGGGGGTTCAGATGCTAGCAGGCTGGTACATAAATTTCTCAGGGAGATCGGAAAAATGTCCACCCTGTAACCCAGCAGATTTGAAATGAGCCTTCTGTTTGCAGGAGCAATGTTCTGGCCACTCAGCTGTCATATCCATCATCCATCATGCTTGACTGATGTAGACAGGACAGTTATTACGTAAACTAGAGCAACGGATAAACAGTTAATGAAATGAAGAATATTCTCTTTTAATCCATGTCTTTAGCTTGTGTGTACATGTTCATGCATGTGTGTTTGGATGTGTGTGTGTGTATGTGTGTGTGTGTGTGTGTGTGTGTGTGTGTGGTGTGTGTGTGTGTGTGTGTGTGTGTGTGTGTTTGTGTGTGTGTGTTGTGTGTGTGTGTGTGTGTGTATGTGTGAGTGTCTGTGTATGTGTGTGTGAGTGAGAGTGAGTGAATGAATGATGAATGAAATGAATGAATGAATGAATGAAAAGAAGAAAGAAAGAAGAAAGAAAGAAAGAAAGAAAGAAAGAAAAAGAAAGAAAAAGAAAAGAAAGAAAGAAAGAAAGAAGAAAAGAAAGAAAGAAAGAAAGAAAAAAAGAAAAGAAAGAAAGAAAAAGAAGAAGAAAGAAAAGAGAAAGAAAGAAAGAGAAGAAAGAAAGAAAGAAAGAAAGAAAGAGAGAGAGAGAGAGAGAGAGAGAGAAGAGAGAGAGAGAGAGAGAGAGAGAGAGTCACTCATTTCACCTGTGGAGTAAAAAATCATGTGACCAGCAAAGAGCATGGACATCGCAGGTGAGTCTGTTGGTAATTTTGAATGGCAACAAATGTCATGTTGAAGTCTGGTTCATATTTGCTGCGTGTGAGATGTCATGAATGAATTTGTTTGAATGAGTAATGACCTGTTTGGTTGACTGGTTTGCTCAGTGTGTTGGTTTGGTTTGATTTGGTGGTTGTCTGGGTGTGGCCTTTTTTTTTGTTTTTAGTGTGTAGATGAGGGGGATGTGTGGAAGCAGGCAGATGACAGTGATCAAGTTGGTAGTAGTGGTAGTTGAGGGGGGGGGGGGGTTGTTGGGGATGGAGGGACATAAAAGCTTAGTTTTGTGCTTTTTTAGGGATGATTCGAGGAACAGAAATTAGAAATTCTGTTTCCTCATCACCACATTAAATTTTACATAAGTAGGCCTACGTGCAGATGTGGGAGAGTTTCTTTTTGTTTTCTTGTAGTGTTGGAGGAAAAGAATATTGTTACATGTCTGATGGACAGACATTACATAAATGATTCACTGGTTCTTTTAAATGTCTTGTTTTGTTCGGCCACTATGTTTGAAAAACAATTTGGATATGTATATAAAATAACAACCATCATCATTTTGTGTGCAGGCTCATATCTTGAAAAAATGTGGAGCGGACAAGAAGTGCATTCCAAACTTGGTGCTGAAATCATTTAGGTAGGTTCTGCTGTTGTATGGTGAATCATCTGTTTGGTGTCATGTACTGTACCATGTCAACTTGATACAAACCCAGACCAGTAGGTTTGCTTCACTGGCCCAGAATTTTCAAAGCTAACAGCAGTCGTAAGACAGATTCAGTGTCTTGTTGTCTGCTAGCCAGTCAGTGCTCTTCTATTTTGTTGTGTGTGTGTGTGTGCGCACACGCGCGTGTGCATGTATCTGTATGTGTGTGTGTGTGTGTGCATTTGTGTGTGTGTGCATATGTCTGTGTGTGGGGAGAGAGAGAGAGAGAGAGAGAGAGAGAGAGAGAGAGAGAGAGAGAGAGAGAGAGAGAGAGAGAGAGAGAGGAGGGAGGGGGGTTATTGCTTTAAAAAAATCCTATACCCATGCATAACACTTAAAAAACTGATACTCACGGAATATTTCACTGTTGATTTTCCATGCATCTGCCTCAGCCCCCATTGGCTGCCTTGGACTGTTGTTCACACAGTATATCAATTAGCATGAGAGCAGGAAGTTCCAGCTAATCCATTGTTGAGTTATGGTTGGCTGTCCATGAACTTAATTCCTTTGCTGACAAGTTTCTAATTGTAAAACACTCATCAATGCAACGTCTTTTTCAGTCAATGCTTGGCAGAACTGATCATTCAATCTGTGTCAGAATTACACGATGGGTTATATAGGCCTACTTCCCAAAACTCAGTGAAGAGGTGAAGGGCTTTATATCAACAGTCATGCATGAAAGTCAGCTATTGGTGCAAACCATATTACTGTGTGTGAAATTGTTTTAACATGACTCTCAGTGTTGGCCAAAGTCACCTGTGGCATGAACAGTAGTGACTGATGTTGCCTATGGTGGTGAAAGAGTCAAGTGCTTGGCGTACCTGTTGAAGATTTTCTATCAAAAGTAGTGACAGTGGTCAAAATGTTCACAGTGCCTGTGTGCATGGATTGGGTAGAATTGAATATTGAAATATTCCTTTTTTTTTTTTGCAACAGGCAATGGCACAAGATATTATGCAATCATTTTTTCACAATTTTTCAAAGACTTATCAGAAACAAGCATGTAAGAGGATTTTATGTGACACAACCAACAGTTTTACTGCAACAGTCAAAATTAGTGCCTGCTATGCAGAGGACTTTACTATATTCTCTCATTGAAAGGCTAACAGCCCAGACTATCAGTGAGAGTCTAGTGGCGAGGAGAAAAGAAGTTTCTGTCCAAATAGGATTCCAACCCCATATCTGTGGCTTCTCTGGCTACCCAGGTGGGTGGGTACTTTATCCACTGGTTCATACACGTGTACAATTAAACATTAAAAGAGTATTGCTATATTAAATCACAGGTTTTGTTGTTGTTTTTTCCTTTTTTTCTTTCCTGATCGGTGTTGCTGTACGAAGAGGACATGTTTTCCCTGTGGAGAGTAACACACACTTTCACGTTTTTTATTTTATTTTTATTTTTCATTGTACATGTGTTTACTAGTTGGCGTCATGTATGTTTGCAGAATATCTGCAGCTCACATCGTTGGCAGTGGCACAGCCCTGGAAATTATGGTCATCGTCGAGAACCTTAAAGAGGATGCCTTCAATACCAAGCTGTTTATCACCCTGCCTCCTGGCGTCAGCTATAGGAGTAAAGCTGCTGTCGTTTCCGTAAGTTTTGTTTTAGTCTTCATTGTCTGTGACGTGGTCTCGCTGTTGGTCTTGTCACTTTGGATGGGTGCAAATGTGAAATCTTATTTAACTTCAATTTTCTGTGCTATGAGTGATTTGTGTTTGTTTGTGTGCATGTATGTGTGTATGTGCGTGTGTGTGTATGTCTGTGTTTGTGTGTGTGTGTGTGAGTTGGGTGTGTCTGTATGTCTGTGTTCGTGTGGTGTGTGTGTGTGTGTGAGTTGGGTGTGTCTGTATGTCTGTGTTCGTGTGTGTGTGGCTGTATGCCTGTTTTAGTGTGTGTGTGTGTGTGTGTGTGTGTGTGTGTGTGTGTGTGTGTGTGTGTGTGTGTGTGTGTGTGTGTGTGTGTGTGTGTGTGTGTGTGTTACATGACTATATGTATTGTATGACATGGAATTTTCCTGTTTTAAACTATGTTTTGTCTATCACTAGTGACTGCAAGCAGTCATAAATTTAATTTCTCTTTTTTTTTTTCCAAAGAAAATGGGAGCTTGCTTGATAATGACTGGAGGCATGTGTAGATCAGTCTGTTATCAAAATGTATTAACAGGAACATCTCTGGTGTTTCTGAATGGATCTGTAGCAAATTTTGGTCAAAGGCGCCGACTGTTGAGTAGTTACGGATGCATAAGTTTGGAAGTCATGATGCCACGGGCAAGTTACATAGACCAAAACAGTGTCTAAAATCAGCACTTTTTGTGGATGATATCTGAGCAACTATTTCTGAGGAACTTATGCCAATATTTATGCTCTGTTTTCATCGTTGTGACATTCTACCCTTGTCCTTGCTTCAAATCAAGTTTCATTTTATCCAATGTTTCTTCAAGATTACAGCGATTTTGAAATGCTGATTTTGGATTTTCTGTAATAATTTTTGTATGAAAAGGGAGATTGTTGAAATGGCTTAGCCATCTTTTTTTTAAAATATTTTTTTCATATTATTTTTATAAGAGAATGAAGTTGTATGAATCTGAATTTTTGTAGTATTTGTTTTACATGACATCAGCCTTTTTCCTGTCCCATGAATTTAAAGAATACACATAAAGGTCTCCATGTTTTTTGTTGTCTTTAGGTGGTGCCTGTGGGATGTGGCACTCTGGGTAACATTGTTGTCTGTGACATGGGAAACCCTCTGCCATCAGGGGAAAAGGTAAGCATGGATTGTCTGAGACTTTCACTGGTTTGTCGTGTTTTTGAAGTATACATTGAAGTATGTAGGTCTACCTCCATTTGAAGCCACACAAGCTTTTCTTTTGAGGTGTCTTTTGTCTATATTGGATGAAAGGTTAGTACTAATGTCGGTTGATTTCAGTCAAAAATTGCATGACAGTCATTGACTGCTTATCCCCCTTGCCTAATCATTGACTGCTTATTCTGTTCCCCATTTTGTGGTTCCACCAAATTGATGAGTTTTGTGCTTTATGGTGAATAGTGTCTTGACTAAAGACATTTTAAACAACGATTCCACAGCTACATGTTGAAAAGATCTCATTACCGCAGGCTGACAGAAATCAGTCCACATCATGTTAACAGCCAGTAAACTATGCTTGATACGTCTTGCTTATGTAAAGCAAACTCTCATATTGAGACAACAAAGATAAGTCTGAATCTGCCTCCTTTTTCATAAGAGACAGCTTGAGAGTGCAAAATGTGTAGTGAAAGACAGCAGAAAGTGTATTCTGTGATTTCATCTTGTTTTGTTTTGTTTTTTGGGGGATACCCACAGACTTACTATCTGTGAACAGGGACCCCACCTGGAGAAGCTTGGTTTGTTGCCCAGGGCTTCTGATGGCAGGAACAGATTGTATTTACTAGTCTGGCTGGCTCAGCTGATAGAGGTGTGGACGTAACATCTGATTTCTCTATCCCTAGCTACAACATGAAAACTGTACAGTTCACTGCTCATCTTTATTGCCCCAGTCATTCTATTTGTATCAGCTTAGTGTTTTATAGGTCTTGTTTTGCCCTCCTATCCCTCTCCCTTTTCCCCTTCCATTTCTGATTTCAAGACTTTGCATGTTTTGTGAAAGCTCAGCAGATTTGCTGGCATATTAATTTAGAAGCTGTAACTGTGGAAGTGTGATCATTCCTATGCAAATTTCTGTTTGTTTTGGTTACAGGCTCGTTTCACTCTGCGTGTATCTGCCCAAAGTGCCAATGAGACCACAGACTCATTGAAGTTTTACCTGGTGGTGAACAGGTGAGTCAAACATTAAAAAATATGAATGAAAGTTAGGGTTGTGTACAGCCCCTTAGGTTGTGTGGGATTGTGGTGCTCAAGATCTCAGCTGTACTCTGGGCCAGCATTATGAGAGTAGTACCCATCTCTTTTCTGCCTTACGATCCCAAACATGGAGAAGGGACAGGTACCCTTTCACAGCTGGGTGACCTGGAGATCATATGCACCGAGTTGTTCCAGTGTTAGATATGCAGTCAATCTGGTAGAAGGAAGCTCTACCTATATGTGAACCAGGCCCTCTCTGTCAGAGTACTGTATCAGACAATCACGAAATGTCATCAAGGCATAAGGGTTGTTTTCTGACTCTGCCATTTACAGTGTTGTCAGTCTCTGCAGATTTCTTTTAAGGTTTAGAATGATGTTGAACACAATGAATTTGCCATAAGAAGCCTGAAGAAGACCCTGATCTGATAGAGTTGAAAGCTTATGGATGACAACCAAGAATACTTCTGCAGGACAGGATGTGAAGAAGAAACATCTGGAGAATGGTGGCTATATTTGTGTCCCTTTGGTAGAGTAATCCCTTTGCAGAGTTATTTGAATGCTGTTGGGATTGATGAGAGGGAGTCCAGATGTGCGTAATGTGAGATTGTTATTGTCATTAATGATGGTTTGATATTGTTATCGTCAGTGCTGGTATTGTGATTGGTATCGTTAATATTTTTACCATTGTTAGAATTGTGGTTAATGTGTAATTGTTCAGTTTTGTATGTATGCTTTTTGTCTTATTGATGTACATATGCTATGTGTACGATTCATTTCGTGAAGTCATGATCTCTTCATTAATATGTAGATAATGTTACTTAATTAACATTCCCAAAACCAGAATAGTGAGAATTATTATATCTTCTCAAATGTGTTGTTACTGAGTGTATCGCTGATTAGAATGCTTACCAGATAAATCTGATTAAGTTGCAGTTTGTTGTTTGTTAACTCTTTCATTCCTGCACCTTATTTACCAGTTTTCTGCAATAAACTTGTAGATTGGATGTGGGAGTGAAAGGGTTAATACTGTGCCTTTTCTGACTCTAATTTATGGTGATCATGTTTTCTTTGTCCTTAATGCAGCACCAACCCTGAAGATCTTCCAGACACACAAGACAACAGTGCTGAAGTAGAGATTCCTGTAACTGCATCTGCTGATATCACCATTTATGGGTAGGTACATGGACAGGCATGGTGGTCAGATAAATAATCATTATACTTCTATGTGGTCAAATAAGTAACTGTTATACTTCTATGTGGAAGGTCCTCAGTTCAGTCACCTTTATATGTGGGATGCATGTTTAGAAAGTAGTTCTGGAAAGTAAAAATAATGAATATGAAACAAATTGTATGTAGGAAATTAGTCTCAGTTGGAATAATACTATTGATGTAACATGTTAGTGTCAGCATCAGTGGGGAGAAAATTTGTTGACTCATGCTTTCTGTGGTTGCCTGGATTTTATGGTTTTGTTTACATTGATGAGTCATCTGCAGAGAAATGAACAGATTCTATGAAAATTAACAGTCACCTGATATTTTTTCTAATCTCCCACCTCCACACACACACATACACACACACACACACACACATGTACACACATGCGTGCACACACACACTCACACACTTAAAAAAATCGTGAAAATTGAGATTTTGTTTCCAATCAAGTTGTCACCATCATTACTGGGTTGTCTGTGAAACTTAATGAGCTAAAAGTCATGTGATACATGTTAAGCTGAGATGATATGTTACTTTTAGAGTAGTGACCTATGAACTACTTCATGAAGCATGTCTTTAATGACAGGGTTAATAAACTTAACTCTCTTTTCCACTAGTAAATTGAACTTGACTTTGGTAGTATGTATTATGCTTCCATTGTTTGTGCCTTGTACTTTTTGTAAATGTGTAATGTGCAGTGAGTCCTAATGAATTTGGAGAATAGCACTATGCATGATTTAGTTTCAGTTGTAAGTTTTCTGAAGACAGAATTTCTACTCTTTGAATGAATTTCACATGCAACAATGCCAGAAATGCCATGTGATGTGAAAAAAGATCCCAAGTAATTATAGCATAAGCCACAGGCCTGGCCATAATAAATCTTACACATTGGCAGGATCTCGCATGAATGATTTATTATTTACATTATGATCTTCAGTTAATCAAAATGTCTTGTATGTTGTGCAGAGGGTCCAAACCAGAACAACTGATCTTGAACACCAATCAGGTGGCTCGTTCTGGAGTTGACTTTGACCAACACGTGGAACATACCTATCAGGTCTGACACTTTTTCTTTGAGTCTGGAGTGAAAACAATAAATGTTGTCTATAGACCTGAGGCCACAGAAGAGTAGGATGGTAGAAACTGCAGCTTTTCTTGGGTCAGCATTATGAGAGCAATACCCATCCTTCCTCCATGCTGCTGTACCTTCACTAACCATGACCAGGAGTGAGGTACCCATCCACTGTTGGATGAACTGAAGGCCACACTCATAACGTTTTTCTGGAGTCATATTCTAACTTGAGTAGTTAGATAGGAAGGCGAAAGCTCTACCTTTATGCCAACCATGCTTATGAGTCTTGAGTAAAATTCCAAGAAAGATATATGTTTTGAGTGCAAACAATTTTAAGATTATCACATAGGCTGGAAGCGCTTGAGAAATTTGAAGTATTATGTGCGTAGATGCGTACAGTGTAAGTGCATTTGTGACATTTTTGCATTTGTGAATGATAAGAAAGTGACCATTTGTGCACATGTAACATGTGCATTCTATAACTGACATTAGAAATAAAGGAACTTTACACGAGCATTGCATGTGGACTTGTATTTCCTTGTCATTTGAACTGCATATCTGAGAATTGTTTAACTCACTCGCTACGTACGATTATGGCCCTTGCCATTCCCCTGATACACACCATTAGTATAGGTCATGAGAAAAATTCTCAAACAAACAAATGAAAACAGAGAGGTTGAAATTTGGCAGGTCATATATTAAAAGATTGGTGTACAAAATGCTGAAATTTCAACTGTCTGTCATGGTTGTTGAGTAATGGTACAAGTAAAATTAGAGAAATTTTCAGGTGAAATATGTCTTACAAAATACAGTCAGGTCAATACATCAGTTCCTACAGTCACATTTTGAATAAAATTTCATAAAATCCAATGTGCACACACTCCATGTGCACTGAAGGAAGAGATTGTCTTGAACAGCGCTGAGAAGTTGAGTACTGTTCAGCCATTTGCTTTTCTGTTGTCTGCTTCGCTGTAGAGATAGTGGATTGTGAACTTTGCACTGTCTACACACCAACTGCAGAGTACAGTGATTTTCTGGCCTGAAACGAGGCTAAGAATGACTAAAGAATCTATTTCTGGCTATTAGTTTTGGTTAACAGAAATACTGAAAGCCTCGTGAATTTTCAAAATTCAAGTCAAATTTCTCTGACGCTCGTAGACAAGTGTTGTTGAGACATGATCGGGAAATCCCAACGCTCGTAGCGAGAGAGTTAACTTAGGGAAAAAACAGTTCATGTCAAAAGTATGCTTGACACGTTTTACACTATGAACAGATCATTTTAACTCTTTCATGCCTTCATTCTGCTCACCAACTTCCTGCATATGGGAAGGAATTGAAAGGACTAAACTGTGATTCTCTCCAATTCATAGGTTCAAAACCTGGGCCCCAGCTCCACCAAAGAGATAAAGCTGCAAATTCTGTGGCCCAGTCATGATCGCCGTGGTAATCCCATCCTGGAACTGGTAGGCAAACTGAAAATTAATGGCACAGGAACCTGCAAAACTCTTCTGATCACACCAGACAATGCCACTGTGAGTATTTCCTTGGAATGTCTTAATTAGAATGTCTTGATGAATAAACGATATCAACATAATATGCTTCATTCAGATGGCATGATAAATTGAGGTCCCATATACAACATGCACTTAGGACACAAGTTAAAAATATCATGGCAACAAATATTGTCTTTGGCAAATTTCTGTAGAAAAATCCACTCTGTAGATAAGCAGTAGTACATGCATATGGAGAAAACAGGAGAAAAAAAATTGAGGCACCTTACTATTGCAACATGGTTTTGGCAGGGAGAACAACCCACACTTCAAAGAGAAAAGTTCTGTCAAGACAAAGAAAGACTAAAGAACAAACAAGGTTTGAGCACTAAGTGTCTTCAGTGAGCTATTATCAAGGCGAAAAGAGTGACTAAATGACCATCAGACAAAGGTGACTGGTGGACGTGGAATCAGCGGCACAGCAAAGAAAGGTGCCATGAGGCAGATGAAGACACCACACCAAGAGGCAGTTGAAACATGTCTGTTAGTTTCTTTTTTTTTTTATCGACAAGAGCAGAAGCAGTTACCAGGCTACATTCTGAAAGAAAAGTTTCTCTGTTTTTGGACATTTGCTTTGTATGTAGGCTACTGATGTTTGTTTGATTTCACAACTTGCAAATATTGAGTTACTCATTATCAGCAGCACCAGAGAGCTTTGGGAATATGAACTATATTTTATTTTATTTGTGTGTTTGTATGGGTGGTTGCATATTTGCCTCAGCATGCCTATGTGTGTGTGTGTATAAATGATGGTTCTTTTATTTTCATGGTGTATGTACACTAGTGTGTATTTATGTATGTGTGTTGATGTGTGTTTGTCCCAGATCTGGAATCAGAGAAGCCAAGGCATTTTCATAAGGTGGCAAGCGTGGTCATGAAGATTGAGGGAGGTGTGGGGATGAAGGGAGAAGGGATGGGTGGTTGGGTGTTGATTGGCAAGTCACTGTAGCTTGGATGGTTCATTACTGTTTAACAGAACAGGACCTCGGGCTTTGAGTGCTATTATTACATATTCTTGTTTCAGTCAGGCCTGGAGATCACAATGCTGATAAAACTCTTAATTTCACAGTTGTATAGAGAATTACTTTTATTGTTCTCTAGTTTTCCCAGCAAGTTCATGTTTCTCTCAGTCTTAGAGTGTGTGCTTTCCCACCCTTTGGGATTAAGAAATTTTTGGCTTCCTGTCCTGGTTGACACTGAAAATTTTCTCTTCCCTCCATTAGAACTTGAGTAGTGATCTGATGAGTAAATAAAGAACCCTTGTGCATTGTGCACTACATACACTAAAAAGGACAGAAAGCACCTACTGCTGTATTCTGAGGAGGCGGAGTGATGCTGTTTTCAAACACTAGTCTGAATTTCTTTACAATACATTGAAATACAACATGTAAAGCATTGTATTACAACATGTAAAGCAATACAATACAATACTTTTTACTTATTTTCCTTTGGCCTCTCTAGAATATTTGATGCTTTTTTCTGTCTGGCAGAAATATGGATTTGCTCAACGAGGTGAGGGCAGTCTGCAGATTGTCCTGCCCAGTGATCAGGATGAATATGAAAATCTAAAGAAAGGCGATACTGTTGTACTGGTGAGTTTCAGCTTCAATAACTCTATAAAGTTTTAACATTTTTAAAGTATTTCATGATATGTCAGAATCTATGGCAAGCATATACCTTTGATTTATGGTACATTTTGTGATGTTTACGGTTTTGCGTAGGCTTAAGGAGTCTGCCAGATTATCTGGGGCTGGTTTGAGTTGGGTGCTTATAGAATTGACTGAGTGTTATGGATTCCTATTCAACAAGTATAAACTTGTGTTGTTTCAATGTCAGATGTCACATTTTTGTGTGTGTATGTTGCAACTTCTGTGCCTCAACAGTGGCGTTGATCCCACAACAATGACACACTACAAATTTCAAGTTAATTCAGTCAAAGTTGTAGTGCTAGGAATCCCATGGGAGCCAGAGCAGCAAGATTCTGCACTGCTGCTGGGTCATTTCAGTGGAGTTCAGCAGTGCCTGTTTTGATTACACTAAAGTCACAATCTGGTATGCCCCCTACCAATGACAGTAGTCACTTAGTCACAAAGCCAGAGTGAGACACATCCCCCCCCCCCCACCCCCTGCCCTAGGTAAGGAGACCATCACCACAGCTCTTCAACAACAGCCTCATAAACCACTTGAAAGATTGCAACTTGAATCAAACTTATGCATGGAAGCAGCTGAGAAAATCAAAACTAACAGTCACCTCAAGAAGACTACAAGGTCATGGACAATTTTCACATTACTACAGTGATTGTTTCATGATGATGAAGATGATAATCATGATGCTGTGGAATGCCATCAGAGATTGAGCCAGTATTTCAGGGCTGTTCTGTGTGTTTATAATCAGAGTAGGTCCTTGTGTCAGTTAGGCTTGAGAGATACAGACACCTGCTATTTTGGTAAGGAAATTTGAGCAATATTCTCAGTGATGCATCCGTAAAGTGGATGACACTGACTTTGTGGAATCATTCTTCCCAATGAGACCATGGCATGCTTGGCTGTAGGTAGAAGCCAGTTAGGGATGAAAAATGAGGTGGTTTTTTTACCAGTGGGAGTTCAAACCCATGTATGTCATTAAATGTTATGTCTGAAACAATTTTGTATATTCAGAGTTCACGAAATTCACAGTCTGGAAAAGTGTTGTTTATGGATTAAATATTGTTAAAGTTGTAGAATTTTGTTTTAAACAAACATTTCTGAATAAAGCTTGATGTCTTGTCTGAACTTTGATTTGTTAAGAAAAGTATTTATCTT
This sequence comes from Monoplex corrugatus, assembly GCA_030674185.1. Lineage (NCBI taxonomy): Eukaryota > Metazoa > Mollusca > Gastropoda > Littorinimorpha > Ranellidae > Monoplex > Monoplex corrugatus. The sequence continues at coordinate 42,401,395 of CM060307.1, read as the reverse complement.
CAAACAGTTGTGTATGAACTGCCAACGATTTATGTCAGACGTCTTGAGAAATTATATGTTGCTGAATGTGTGTGTGTGTGTGCGCGTGCGTGCATGTGTGTTTAAAATCTTTTGTGGGGCTGGAATATGGAATTAAGTGTGACTGAACTAAACATGTGTTACATAAACATTCTGCAGTTTGTTCTGTGAAAACTGATTAGAATTTTGTTTGGATTATTTTCTTTATTTTATATTTATCATTATTGCCATTATTATGACTGTTTTTGTTATCATTTCTTGCTTTAGTCTTTTGTAACTGCGTGTGTGTGTGTGTGTGTGTGTGTGTGTGTGTGTGTGTGTGTGTGTGTGTGTGTGTGTGTGTGTGTTGTGTGTGTGTGTGTGTGTGTGTGTGTGTGTGTGTGTGTGAGTGTGAGGGTGTGTACATGTGTGTGTGTGTGCACATGTATGCTAAACATATGTGTGCATGGGAATATGTCATTTGATCTGTGTAACTTGGGATCATAATAATCAAAAGGTTTTGTAAATTGTACAGGGATGCAGCAGTCGTAGATGTACAGTGATCCAGTGCATGGTTGGATACCTGAAATCAAATGACAACTTTGTCATTGCCATCAAGTCCAGGCTTAATGTGCAGAGTTTCTTGCGGGTGAGAAGAACATGCAGATATAGTGTACTGATAAATGTTATCAGCATGCTTTGTTTTATTCTGCTTTAATGATATGTCAGAAATAATGAAAAATAAAAAAAAAAGCATTTTTCATCAGCTTTTTGCTATTTCTTTATTCCTTCATTTATTTGATGCCTCAGGTTGTTAATTAGATTGTTATTTATTTATGATTCCTATATTTATCTATTTCTTTGATGCCTCAGCAAAGCTTGACAGATCATAGAGTTGAGGACAACATTTTGTATTTGATTAATCAGTTTTTCTCAAGGCCAGTGTTATGGGAGCAATATCAGTTTCCTCTCCCTCATTGCTGTCCTCTCCCAATCCTAAACAAGGCTGTATATCAGTTCACACAGCCAGCTAAGCTGGAAGTCATACGCACAGTTTTTTTAAGTCCGACTTGAACTGGTACAGTCAAACTGGTTAGAGGGAACTCTGTCTTTATACTAGCCATACATCCACTTTGCCAGAAATATAGAGAGACCCCCAAAATGAAGTAAACATGTACAGATTATAGAATTGGTGTACATCAGGAATTTGGCAAATGGTGACACAGTTACGATTTTTATGTCAGCCAAATCTAGTGATATTACCAATGCAAAGCACTTTTCACAATTCAATTAATCGTCAAGGAGGACAATGTTTGTTTTATACACCACACTGAGCACTCTTGGAACATTTAATATATGCACTCACATTCTGTGCAAGATCTAGTACATTTTTTTTTTTGCATTGGGTGTGCCATTGTGTACACGTACAAGTACAGGCAGGCCTACATTTCATAGGATGGATGATTAAATGTGTGATTATTTTAATGTATTTGATATACACACCCGTTTCTGCCTGTGAGTGTGCTGTTGTGTATACCCACAAGTACATTTGATAAAATGGATGATTAAATGTGTGATTACTTTAATCTGTTTGCGTTCAGAATGGCCAGAGTTAGACCATTATTATGTCAAAACTGATTTTGAATGCTTTGCACACTTAACCATATTATATCAAACTGATCTTGAATGTTTTGCACACTTAAAGTGACGGTGCTTAGGGAATCGTCATGCCTGGATGAAAATGTACAGAACATAGAGTAAGCCCAGTGTATGAATAACAATTCGTACAGTTGCACTTTCTGCATGATTGTCAAAATAATCAGTCACAGAGAGCCTTTGGCAACAGAATGTTCCTGGTTGAAGTCATACATTGTCTGTGTTGGCAGAGACGTGATTTACATCTTTAGGCATTAGTGTCAGCCAAGCAGGTGCGGTCAAGGCTTCCCCAGCAATGATGGTGTTATGTATGACTGAATTAGCATGTGCCTTTGAAGCCCTCTGGTCAGGATTCAGATGCAAAAGAGTTACTCACCCAACGCTTTAGTAGCTGGGCCATATCAAGTCTGAGATTATCAAAGAGGGGTGTATTTCATACTGATTATAGTGTTATTTGTTGTATATGAAGATGTCATACAGACTTTGGAGTAACATGGTCTTGCTTCTTGGATGGACAGTCAATATGGGTGATACACACAGTTCAGTTCAGTGTAGCCAAACATTTTATATCACATCAGTATAGCAGTACCTTTTATGTCTTGTCACTGTTGCAACATTTCAATTCATACCAAAGCAGCAGAACACTTTATATCACACCAGTATAGATAGCAGTTACATTTTAAGTCATGTAATTATAGCAGTACATTTTAACTCACTCGCTATGTACGATTATGCCCCTTGCTGTTCCCCTGATACGCACCATTTGTATAGGTCATGAGAAACATTCTTATACAAATAAATGAAAACAGAGTGTTTTGAAATTTGGCGGGTCCCATGTATTAAAAGATTGGTGTACAACATGCTGAAATTTCAACTGTCTAAGCCTCATGGTTGCTGAGTAAAGGTACAAGTAAAATTAAAGAAATTTTCAGGTGAAAATGTCTTACAAAATACACAGTCAGGTCAATACATCAGTTCCTACAGTCACATTTTGAATAAATTTCATAAAATCCATCGTACACATTCTCCATGTGCACTGAAGGAAGAGATCGTGTTGAACAGCACTGAGTTGTTGAGTATTGTTCACCCATTTGCTTTTCCGTCGTCTGCTTTGCTGTGGAGATAGTGGGTCGTGAACTTTGCACTGTCTGCAAACTAACTGCAGAGTACAGTGACCTCATGGCCTGATTCGAGGCTGAGAATGATCGAAGAATCTATTTCTGGCTATTAGTTTCGGTTAACGGAAATACTGAAAGCCCCGTGAATTTTCAAAACTCAAGTCGGATTTCTCCGACGCTGGTAGACAAGTGTTGTTGAGACATGATCGGAGAATCCCGACATCGTAGCGAGAGAGTTAATTCATGTCAGTGCAGTAGTACATTAATTTGCACATCTTCATGGCAGTGTATTTTAAGTTATATCTGTTTAGCAGTACATTTAGTTTATATCTGTGTAGTAATGCATTTAGTTCAGTCTGTATTACAACCCATTCATTTATGCACTAACATGTTTAGGTAACATATGTACAGTGATAGATTTATGACATCAGTTTAGCAACACATTTAAATCACTTTTTTAAAATCAAATATCTAAGGGACCAGAAAATGAATATTCTTAAAAATTTTTTCAGCAGTTGGCTTGCTCTTGACAGGAAAATATGTTATGGCTTTTTTCTTTACATGAATCTGTTGTTTATTTTAAAACTTTAGTCAAAGACTCAAATTTCATTCACTACACATGCACACATTGATGCATACATCTAAATATGAATCTTTTTCCCCACCAACTACATATGCACAGGCATACTATGGATATGTTCTATCTCTTTCCATTTAAAATAATAAAACAAATTTCAAAATGAAACTACATTTAGTTTTCAACATAGAAATGTGTGTCTGTCAAAATGTTATGATACCGTATATTTTGTTTTTTTTCTGCATGCTGTCAGCAGATGGACGATGAGGTACTTTTGTTATTGTTCTGTGTATGTGTGTGCATGCATGTACAGTGTGTGTGTGGTGTGTTCGTTCTTTGATTTAACGTCTTTTCACTATAAGTGATATTAGACGTACAGTGTGTGTGTGTGTGTGTGTGTGCGTGCGCGCGTGTGTGTGTGTGTGCATTTGTTTTGAGTGCTTAATGTGTGCCTTATTTACATGATGAGCATACGTTCACAGTCAGACATGCCAAGGCTAACATATGCATGTTTTACCATGTCATATCAGCACTAGGTATACCTTGTCTGCATGTCTTTTTAGCTCTTTTATATATACTTTCACACATTCATGCACATATTTTATTACACTCCAGATACACACAGATTGAATACAGTAGCTATGTAATGTGTGAGAGGATAACAAAAGAGTGTGGGCCTTCATATTTTGCTATGTTTTTGTTTCAGAGAAGAGACAATGCACAGGCCTATCTCATCCGTTCAAGTGCTTCGGCCCGTATCCAGTCACTGCCTTATAAACTGGCCTCTGTGAATGTGTCTCGCTTCGCCATAGCACGAGAAACAGTGAGTTTGATTTGAATAGCTTTTTTACAAATACAAGATGCTATGTGTTTACAATAATTTCTGATATCAGAGCAATTTTACGATAATTTCTGACATCAAAAGATGAAAATCTGAAATTATTTGTATATGAGTACTCTGTTTTGAATGTGTGTATGCACACGTCATATTTTGTGGGTGTGTTGCATGCTTACATATCACAATTTGTATGTGTCTCCGCCACAACTGATTGATTACTGTTGTTAGGAGTCAGCTTTTGTAGATGGTGTCTTGTGACTGTTGGATCAGAGCAAGCAAATGATGAACAGCACTGAAGTGACCTGACAGCAGTGCAGCCTTCTTTGGTTGGTGGCTTCATTGGTGGCTTGATATGACTGGTTCCTGTGGTCTTCCTGGGAATAGGACTTGAACTAAATGAATTTGGATTTGGTGGTGTTTTGAAGGTCGAGATGAATGGCCTGGAAGGAATTCCATTTAGTCAGGTAGAAGATGGGCCAAGGGAAAAAGTACAGTAGAACACTGATATAAAGAACAACCCCAGGCAAAAAAAATAGTTCTTTATATCAGTAGTTCTTTATTTCAGTCAAATCTTTACACACACATTTTATCCCTCACACAACCCCCCCCCCCCTTCCCACTGTTTATCCACGTCCCCAAAGCCATTATACATTCATCTAGAGTCCTAATTTCTTGCCCACGGGTGAAAAAAAATGATGTAATGTCAGTTTGTTTTTTTCCCTTTTCGCTCGATTCAAGAATGAATTTCTCCATGTCCCCTAAAGTGTCAAAAAAGGTTTCTCCGCCATTCACAATACAAAAGTCCCTAAGAGTTTTCAAACACTGTTTGGCTTCTGCAGAGCTCACAGCCTTGAGCTGCTCTGCAGGTGCCTCGTCCTCTTCTTCAGGAGGCACAGAACTGGAACCAGCAGCTTTGACTTGGTCCACAATTTCCTGGTCCAAAAGCACTGCCGATGTCTGTGCTTCACTGTCAATGTTTATAAATTCCTCTGGCGTGCACAACTGTGCAGGCGGAAATAGGGCCGCCAAACAGATTGTCATTGTCTGCGACACTTTCTGGCACTGGCACCGGCACACTGTCTGGACTGCTGACATCTGCAGAGGGCAAGGGCACTACTGTGAAGCCAGCATGTCGCCAGCAGTTGCTGATGGTGGACTGTGAGACGTCCCTCCATGCGGCCCTCATTGTGAAGAGAGCGTCAATCACGGTGATGCGCATGCTGCTGGCACTGCCACCAGCATCCAGGTGGGCGAGGTACTGGTGCAGTACACTCTTCCTGTACAGGCGCTTGAAGGCCTGAATTATTCCCTGGTCGCAGGGCTGCAGCACGCTTGTTGTGTTGGGAGGCAAGAAAACCAGTTTCACTGCTAGGAGACCTTCAATGACTGGATGTGCCGGGCAGTTGTCAACCAGTAGAACTATCTTCCTCCCGCACACACCATCTTCCTGTCCAGCTTCCTAACCCACTCCTCAAAAATCCCACTCAGCATCCAGGCCTTCTTGTTGGATGTGTAGTCGCACGGAAGGTTGACGACACCTCGAAAGCAGTGAGGTTTCTTGGCCTTCCCAATAACTAATAAAGGCAACTTGTCACTGCCGTCCATATTTGAAGCGATGAGGACGGTGAGGTGGTCCTTGGGCTGCTTGTGCCCGTGCACAGTTTCTTGTTTGTATGCCAGGGTTTTGTCTGGCAGACAGCGATAGAACAGCCCTGTCTCGTCTGCGTTGTAAATGTCTCGTGGCTGGTACTCGTCTAGAAGCTGTTGTAGAACAGTCGAGCGCCAGTCAGACATAACATCTTGTTGCACAGCCGCCGATTCACCAGACACAACTTTCTGGGCTATTCCGTTGCGGCCTTTAAATCTCTGAAGCCATCCTGAAAGTAAGGGCATATTAATTGTTAATTGTAGTATCAATACAAAAAAATGACGTGTCGTCTGTTTTGGGCCTGCCTGATTGTTCTTTTTCCTCCTCCTCCTCCTCTTCTTCTTCTTCTTCTTTTTGTGATTCTTCAAATGATTGATAAATCAAAACAAAGGGAACAGTTAAAATTCTAATACACTTATGCTTACCAAAATCAAACACAAAACACACACACACACACACACACACACCACACACACACACACACACACCACACACACACACACACAACACACACACAGCCAGCCATACACACATTAGTCTACACACACTGCCATGCACAGACATTTGCCTACACACACACACACAGTGACACACACACACACACACACACACACACAGCCAGCCATACACACATTAGGCCTAGTCTACACACACTGCCATGCACTATGCACAGACATTAGCCTACACACACACACACACACACACACACACCCACACGCACACACACACACACACACACACACACACACACACACACACACACACGCATTCACACACGCGCACGCCATGAATAGAGATCTACATTGTAGACCCTATAGATCTAATCTAGATTCTAATTCTAATCTAACATTACGGCAACAAGAAAATGGTCACACGTCCATACACGCAAACACACATTTTACTTATGTAGAAGAAGTAAAGACAGAGAAGAGAAAAGAAATGTTGGATCTAAGAATGAAAAGAGTTTTGCTGCTTTTTTGTATTCTTACCTGTGTTCGCCGTAAACTCAACACCCAGCTCTGAAGCAAACTGGTTCGCCTTTTCCATCAGCATCGTGCCTGAGATTGGTACGCTGCCAGCTCTGTGGTTCTTAAACCATTGGATCAAACACTCCTCAACATCTTCTAGTTTGGATTTCCTCATCTTTTTACGTGATGGTTGGAAAGAAGCTGACATTAGTGAAGACTCGATCTTTGCTCGATCCTTCAACATCGTCGACAGTGAAGACTTTGCCATGCCGTATTTCTTACAAATGTCAGCTTTTGAAATCGTACCACTGTCTACCTCACGCAACACTTGCATTTTAAAGTCCAAAGAATACGACATTCTCTTTTTGGAGCTCATGTTGAATGACGAGTTAGGGAAAGCAGGCTACTATAGATTTACTGTAGAAATTGAAATCACTTCTCCACAACTTTTCACAACAGCGCCAAGTGAGATGAGAGATAAGCTAGGCCTGGACTAGGCACAGGAGGCAGAAAGAAACGAGAGCAGCAATGCCATCGATCGATAATCTATTTTTAGATCGCCGTCATGAATAGGCGCGGGCAAGCGAGGCATTGTGCGATAGTGACCACTGTCCGTGACCAGGCGAATGTGGCCAGGGGGCCGGCCACGTGTTTTCAGGCCCACGTGGGCTAGTTCGTTACTTCAGTCGTGAACAAAGAAAAATAAGACCTTGGTGGGCAAAAACATGAGTTCGTTACAGCCGTCAGTTCGTTAACGCTTGTTCGCTAAATGCGTGAAAATTTAATTGAAATAAAGAGACAAATAAGCGGGGCACAGAAATGCGTTCGTTATTCCCGTCAATTCGTTTCAAGCGTGTTCGTTATAAGTGTGCTCTACTGTATTTTGCATGTAATAACATTTTCAAGTATATTTTTATGATGTAAAATGCTGTATATAAGCTAGGGAAAGCATGGTAAGAGTTGCCTTTGAAATCATTACTACCCATAATTAAATGCATCTGTTTGTTGTGCAGATTATCACTACTGTAAACACTGACCGCTTGAAGCCAGGATCAAAGAAGGTTGAGGTATGGGTCATCGCCCTGGCCATTGTTGGTGGTATACTCCTGTTGTTGTTGCTGGTGCTGCTTCTTTGGTGGGTGAGTATCCATAAGAAACCTAACAGCTGCTTTGGTGGACAGGGAGAAGGGGAGGATGGTAGAAGGAATAAAAATTTACCTCAAATCAGTGTCATATTGGATGAATATGAGTGGGTCTGCCATATTGAGAGACTGAAAGCAGAAAAGCATCAACAAATGGAGATGATATTATCTGTTCTGTTGCAAAGGAATCTTCTTGAGTGAAGCACAGGCTTCTTTTCCCAGGAAGAACGTGTCATTGTGCTACAATGATGCCCCCACCCAGATGTTTCTCCCCTCCATATTGTGTTCTTGCTTGTTTGTATTTTCATTATCTGTTTTCATGTTTTTGTGTATATACATTCTTAATGTATTTTTTTAACATAATTTTGCCACAGGCATCTTCATAGATTCCTGTTCTGCACAGATTGAAGAGTGTCAGTTTCTCTTGAGATTTTGATTCATCTCATTTGATATAGGCCTACTTGCACCCAGGTCACTAAGTTCCAGTCTAAAGATGTGTCAGAGGAAGAACAATTCTTGCCTGATCTCGGAATTGAGTTGGCATCTTATGTGATTCCTCTGATAATCATTAGGCTGTTGCTTCACTCTGTATACACATTGCTACATCTGCCGAGTTTGTTTCAGTCTTGTAGTCCTAATAAATTTTCTTTTTCATGATGGATTTCTTTTGCTATGGGAGTGATAAAGGGATTGAATCTTCTGGATCCCCATACCCATCCTTCCTGTTTTTTCCCCTCCTGAAAAACTTTGCAAAAACTGTCTGTGCTTACAGTTTCTTTTACCGTTTATCTGTCATTAGCTCTTTCATGAATAAATAAACTTTTCTGCTTAACTCTTTGGAGACGCGCCCTAAAATGGCTGCTGAAACTCTCGAGACACACATTTTTTGGTACTTTTTAAAAAATTATGGAGAATATCCAACAAGAATAAACCTTTAAAAAATTATGGAGAATATCCAACAAGAATAAACCTATCCTGTTACATATGTTTTAAATGGTCATTATATCTGCTTTGTAACTGTGCTGACAGCTTGTTTATGCATGCTTTCATTTTTTTCTGGTTTACCATTGAAAAAGGCATACAAGTAGCAAAAAAGAAAAGTTCCGGATGTACACACACATGACTTATCAAACTACTGTAATCCACTTGACGTGTCACAGGATATACATTCTTCACGGGAAGTCACTATGAGTTCTGCTTTTATGAATGATTAAATACAGGCGTAGAGTCTTTTGACTCTTCAAAATTTCTTTGTTTTGGGTACCGTGAAAACAAGCCAAAAATAGAGTTCCAACAGTCTCCTACGGTCAAAGGGAAAGAAATCTACTAAGAAAAATGGTTAAACTCTGCTGTCAGTATAATCGCCCTTATTGTAGTATACACGTAGTCTCAGTAAAAAAAACAGCATAACATCTCTGCAGCTGTAGCTGCGGAGCGTCACAGTCGAGACACAGAGCTCCGCAGCTATTGTTGCGGAGCGTCACCATCGAGTTAATGTTCTCAGTCAAGAATGGCTATACGTAAACTACCGGTATCCTACATATCTAATGTTGCTTGTTCCCTGTGCTGCTTTTTTGTCTGAGGAGGGGTGGGGTGGGGCTTAACCTAGAGAGACCTATGCTGCTGCTTTTTTGGGGGGGGGGGGGGTAGGGGGGGTTTTAACCAAGGCAGAGCATCATAGTTACTTACATGCTTGTTTGTTTCAGTGTGGATTTTTCAAGCGAAGGAGGCCAGAGGATGAAGGATATATGGTAGCAGGAGTGACATCTGCCAACGACATGTACAACTGAAACCACGCTCCAACCTGGCATATTTGTTACTAATGACAACCATCGTTAATGTTATCGGTGAAATGCGTGACATATCCATCACCGAGGTCACCATGTCAAGGGAGCTCACCCTGTGATATGTAAATTGCCCTTGTCAAACGCCGCCATTGCCTTTTACCACATACTTTGAAAAGAGAAATTTGCAGGATTGTGGGTTTTTTTTCACATTTTTTATGTTTACTTTTTTTTACATACAGGATTTAAAGTTAGGTTTGAAATTTGGTTTAAAATGGTGGGTAAAAAGTTCAGGATAATTTTTAATGGAAATGTTCCAATACCAACAAGGCAGAATAACAGAAAGAAAAAAATCAAATCAAAACAAAACAAAAACATGAACTCGCATGTTATTCCTTACCAAGCATAATTTCACCAGAATAGTTGAGTTGAATATCAGTACGAGATGCATTATGAAGAGCGATAAATTGGAATATACGAAGCACAAATGGGCAACATCTGCTGAAATGGATGACATTTATTGTTGTCATGATATGTGTATTTATAGAGAATATTTACCAGTTTCAAAGATGTTTCTAACTTGAAAATGATGGCTGATTATGCAGGATATGAAAATGCATGAAGGATGTAAAAATTGTCATTTTGGGGTGATTTGTCATTTATTGGTGAACTCGCTAGTGAAGCTGGTTCAAGATACTATGATGAAGCTTATAGCTTGTGAAGAATGGATCCTGCCAAAAATGTCTCTGAGCAAAAGGAGCCATAGTTGAGAAAAACAAATGAGCGTCTTGAATTGTCACCACCATTAGTATTCACCACCTCACTGCAGAACTGGCCAAGTTTTGTTACACTTGTCACATTCTAGTGTTGTCAATTGCTTCCTTTTAACTTTGCCATTGTGCTCTTAATTATTGAATTCATATAGCAATGAATGAGAATGATCACTGCGATACTGACTAGGCATTTGCATTTTGCTGTGGAATTCTCTGTTCAGAGAAAGCATCGTTTCTGGATGCATTGTGTTGATTAATAATCATGATGTGATTGTTAGTGAGTGATCACAAATTGTCCATTTATACTTTGTTAACAATGATGTCTAGAGAACTGAATCAACATTTGACAGATGACTACAGTGGAAAATGGTGAATGCCAAGTAAAAATTCCCAGACCAATCAGTTGGTCATTTGTGAAAGATTCTGCAAGAGGTGTGTTTTACTCTAATGTGAATCCAAAGCATTGAAAACCACATTGTCTGCATAAATTATTCGCCTTAGTTTGTTTGAGAAAAAGTCTATTTGTTTATGATCTGCTGAAATTTACTGGATACTAGGACTGTTGAAAAACTATATTTTTAGGTTCAAGTTTATAGTATGTCTTTTTCCAGTAGTCCCTCTACATTGTTCAGCATGTTTACCTTGTTGATTAGAAGTGTTTGACAGATGTTCACAAGACAAGGTGAAATCTAAGGTAATTTTTCTGCATGGATGATCTGAAATTCAAACTGTTAGATGTTCAATCATTAAGTGTATTTTGATCTTAAAACATGTGATAACATGTCTGTCACTCAAATGATGAAACTGAATTTAACTATTGGGTTGTGGTACAAGAAATTTGAAAACATCGCCAGTTTGAAAGTGTTAGAAAAGGACTTTTTCACACACACACACACAAAAACAAAACAAACAAACAAAAACAACAACAACAAATCTATGCCATAGCCTTGGAAATTGTGATAAAAATGGTTATGCAGGCTCTGTGTATTTGAAAGAGCTCTGCTGAAGTTCAATCTATTTGGTGACATGAAAATATGATGTCATAACCATTGTTAGTATTCTGAGTTGAGGTGGTAATTTGTTCTCTTTTCCCTTTCACATTTTTGAAAAGGTGATTGCATTGAAAATTCTGTATCAAGCTTCACAACTTTTTTGAAAATTGTATTATACAGTAATGTAAAATATCATGTCAGAATCTGTATATCTGCAGGTGATCTTAGCAGCAACTTTCCATCAAAAAGCTGGGTTGGCTAAGGCCTTTCAGATCATCCAGCTGTGTGCATCATGTCCTGTTCAGGATTTAGAGAGGTTAAAAACCAGTGGAGAGAAATGGCACTTACCTCATCTGGCCTGAGAAATGTGAACTTTTTTTTTTAAAATTTATTTTTTTAACTTTTTTTTTTTTATGAACTTACTGTTAATGTGTAACTGTTCTGTTTAATACCTGAAGAATATGATTAGTAATGTCTCTTTCTAGTCGATTTAACCCACCTTTAAATAATACACAACTTTATCATATTTTCTTGACTGTTGTTCACAGTTCTATATAGCTCATTATATTCCGTGTGCATTTCTTACAAAGTCCACATGCAGTCGTATTGGAATAATGCTGGTGTGAATAATCCTTCACTCTTTCACCCCATTTTAAGCTGGTGAAAAGGTGAGGAGGGAGTAAAGATGATAGTATTAGCTCATACCTAAAGAATCGAGTTTCATGTTAGCAATACTCTATGACCTCAGCATAACAAAGATCAAAGCAAAATTTATTTTTAATTTTGAAATCAGCTGTTACACATTTTTAACTGTGCAAGTGTGTTATTGGTGTCATTTCTTTATTTTAGTTCTAATTTGTGTTAGAATGTTTCCATGTTGATTCTGTTGTACAGTGGTTTTACTTCCATTTTGTGGTGGTGGTTTACGATTTCATGTTCTGGATAGATAGCACAGAGTAGTTGCGGCACGCTGGTGACAGGGTATAGTTAGAATAATGAAGCATTTACAAATGTCTCATAACTTTAATGATTTTATCCTGTTATGAAAGAACAAAACATTCTATGTTCTGTTATACTGTTAAAGATTTTTTTAAATGAACAAACGGTAGGGCCTACTTGCCAGAATTGTTTTTTGAATCTGTGGTAAATTTTCCCTTACTTTCTGAAACCCTCTTCAGATTGAACGTTGTTGATCAAACATGTCAGAGTAAAAAGAAAAAAGAAAATTAAAACCAATGCACCATCACAGATTTTGTTTGTTTGATGGCACAACATCAACATCTTTTATACTGGTATATTAGAATTGCTCTGTGTAGTTGCACTTCTCTCTTTATTTTAGTTGTACTGAATAAAAGCATTTGTAAAATCACTGAAATGAAAATAGGTTTGCAGTGGATGACTTTACATGTTAAGGTGTGACAGTTTTCAGATCAAAAAGAACATTTCAAAGGTCACATGTGCTCATCAAATGGAAGGAGTGGAAATCATCATAGCATGCAATGTGTTTTTCTGTCATGTATTAGTAATGTGTGATATTGGACTGCTGGTCTTGATGTTGAAATGCCTGAATGATTTTTGTTTTGCCTGTATGCATAATTGATGCTTTGTACTATTTATTTGCATAATGTCTGGCCTTAGGTGCACTTTGTGTTTATTACCCTGTGATGTCTTATTGTGCATGCTGGTGTGCATGTGTGTGCATGTGTATGTGCATACAAGAGACAGAAAGAAAGAGAGGGAGGGCGGGAACATATGTGGTTTTATTATTGCAGTAATGATGCATTGATGATAGGTCTGCTGTGCCAGCAGAAGTTACTATATAGTATGACTGATACGAATTCACTCACAAGACTAACCATCTGAATACTGTTTAAGAGTCAGTGTTAAAAATCATTTGTAGATAATGTCACTTGAGGCCTGTTAATACTATCCTCAGTTTGTAAGCCCTTTTTTATAACTCTGTGCAATCTGATTAGTGTGCCAATTTGATATGCTGGTAATGATCACGTAAATGTTATTAATTTTGTCTTTCATGGCTGCTGCTTCTGTAAATTGGTGCTGTATTTCTCATTCTTCATAATATATTATTTCATGTTGGCAAATACAATTTGTTTATTGTCATATCTTGTAGTTTAGCAAAGATCCATTTTCGAAAAAAGTCTACTTTTTCTTCCCTAACATGAGGTAGTGAGTTGTTGTTCTATAACTTATAAAAGACATTGTTGTCTGAATCACTTTTGATTGATATGCAAACCTGTACATACAACAAATGGAACCTTCTATGCATGTGGTGAATACTGATTTGTGTGTATTTGTGCATATGTGTGTGCTAGGATGGCATTGTGCGATGGTGCAGTTTCATCTCTGTCACAGAGTAAGAACATTGTGATGTGGTTTTGATACATGCATATTGTGGGTTAGAGTCCATATGCATGTCTTAAAATCATCATGGGTTGTTGTGAATGGTGTTTTGTCTGCTTTTCGTTTGAAACTATGTACTGCTTAGTATTTTATTTCCCCCCATGTAAATCATGATATTCTGTAGTCATTATCATTCGGTAAGATTGATCATGATATACTGTAGTTATTATTACTCAGATGTTTTTTCAAAATGTCTGACAAATATTGCAGCAGAGGTTCACTAAAGTTTCTTTATATTGCACAAAAAGAAAAATTACATACTGTGTGCAAACTGGTAAATTTCATGAGAACATTGAAAGATTATTTTTAAGCTTCAGTTAATTTTGAATTATTTTTAAGCTTTCAGTTCATTATGAAAGAATTTCTTTGAAGAACTTATCCGTCCAAGATTTGTTTACCTGATTGTTTGAAGGTTGGGGGGGGGGGGGGGGGGGGGGGAGGAGGAATCACACATTACAGCATAGTTTTAAAACTGCAACTGTGCATAATCGTACTAAGGATTTCCCCATTTTCACTTCATGGTTTGTTTGAATTTTTTTAAATAACCAATCCTTAAAATATGTCTCTTTTTATTTAGAGAGATGATTTTGAAATGGGAACACTGACATTTTACCAGACGAAAAAATGTTCCATTAAAAACAATGTATTCGTCTTAGTAAGTGTACACGTACTTTAGATTGACAAAGATCAGTATGTTGGTTATGAAAAGATGAATACAGGTTTACTGACCTGAAATAAACCATTGTTAGAATTGTATTCAGGAAACTAAGGTGTGACAGAGTTTTATGTTTTCCATTCCAGTGTAGTTAGGGTAACATATTAATGGCACAGAGAATGTATCTGAAATTCTCACACACAAAAAATGTATGTAAAAAGTTAGAGCACAGTGAGTGCCTGTTTATGTAACAGAGATAAAGCTCGCGAGAATCTCTGTAGTCATTGACAAGCGACAGTTCAGTTTGTTTCATAATCTTCTTCAAGCCAAGTGGTTGGTTGTGCAGCTTACCCTATCTCTGCTGGATAAGTGATGATCACATTGTGCAGGATGACTAAACCTGATGCTCCCCCCCCCCCACACCCCCATCATTGATGGCCCCTTTCACCAGTCCTTCAACAACAGGAACATGGATGGGAGTATTCAAAGCACAGTACTGCCAAGTTAACCATTTACTGAATTCAACCAACGAAGTCATATAAATCAAGTATCTTAATTTTGAATAAAACCCTTATTTGCAACACAACAGTTTGGTGGTTGGAACAGATTTCCACAAAACTCGTATAACCAGCATGAAAGAGACAAAGAAGTCGAGGACCAGATTTGCAGTCTCCCTCTCCTCTCTCAAGGCTAGGGTTCAGAATTGGAGAAGCTCTAGTGTCATGAGGGCTAGCCGCCGCTGAGCAGGAATGTAAGCTTTAACCATTCGTTCAGCTGAAGCCAAGCTAGCTGCACATCGACCAGTCGTATTTAAAAAGACTTTGAGAGGTCAGAAATTCACCTTGTTGACGATGACTGAACAAACTCTGCCGAGTAACTAGCACTTGAATATGTTAGAGTTACGTACCAAACTGCAATCCAAAACAAAAAACTAGCAGTTTGTTTGCTGAGGCAGCAGTACTCTGTACATAATGTAAACTTTTCATCTGATTGTATCATGTGGTAGTGGTGATAGAGACTGCTTCTGCTGTGAGCTTATCTTTTGTACCACTTCAGAGCTTGTCAATTAGAAATTCAACAATAGTTACATGTTTTGATACCAGTGGTACAAAAGCTGTCCATGAGAGTGAAGTCTCAGGTTATAGGAACCTTTTGTCCAGCAGATGGTTGGTTTAAACTGTAAGTGTAACCCAATACAGAAATCTAAGAAATCCATGATAGCCAGTTCCTGATTCATTAGGTTTTTTTTCAAAATCAATTGTTTTTATCTTCTTCTTTTGCTTTCCCTTTTGTAATTTGCTATGAAATTTTAAATGATTTATGTCTGTGCAGATGACTTGTTTTAATCTGAAACATGTAAAGATTCTGTTGTAATGCAAATTAGGAGGGTTTTGTCCGAGTGTAATTTTGTTGTGTGGTATTTTCTGTGAAAGTGTAGTTTGGCGATGGTAATCCAAATGATTCTTCTGAACAACTGACTTTCATATATGGCTGTAAACATTTGTTCTGTGTGTGTGACTTGATCACAACGAGTAATACGAGTGCTCGGTTATTATGCTGTGTGTGCTTTTTTTGTAGTTACATCTGTACATAATTACCCTTTGTTTTGTACATCTTTCATGCAAGTATGTTATTTGACAGAGAGCCCATGACAGATTGATAAAGTAAAACCATGACAAAAAGATACTGTACATATACAGAAAATGCACTTTTGGTGTGTGGTTTTTAATGGATGAACTTTGAGTCATTACTAACATGGTTCATGTATGTATATTCTAAAATATATGCTTGCTATTATGTAACAAGTAAACCCACACATCCTTCATTTTTGTTTTGAAAGAATATACATCCCACAATCTTACATACAAATTTGTGAACTGAACCAAACATCTCACTGCTGTATTTTTAAGACTCAGTGTTTGGTTTGAAGAATGTTTTCATTAAGTTAAAGGCAGAAACCATCCCTGCTGTTCTATGACTGTATATTACCATGTTCCAATTGTTAATTTTGGATCCTGTGCTAAAGGTGGGACAAAAGCAGATGTCATGGTGCTTTTGAAAAACACATTATAATGGCATTTCCTTGTATTCCCTCCTCCTGCCCCCCTCCCCTCCCCTTTTTAAAGCTGGAGAGGAAAGGAAACAATTTTTGGAGGGACTGCTGAACTGATTGCTAAATAGTCATTTTTCATGGAATGAACTAGATGTGACTGTATGTTCTTTTCTTTGGTACTTTCTTTCTTCCTATGCATGCACACATATACACACACACACACACTTACACCCTGACAGAAATCCCTTCAAGTGTGTATGAGAACATGCTAGATCTCACTGCTTTGTTGTGATCTGTGTAGATGTGTTACTTTGAACTGTATTTGTCTGCCATGATTAAATATACCAAAAATGTGTGTGTGTGTGTGTGTGTGTGTGTGTGTGTGTGTGTGTGTGTGTGTGTGTTGTGTGTGCGCATAAACGTTGTTTTTTTTTTACCTTGAGATAATCTTAAACAGAGAAGCATACACACACAGAGCAAAGAGAAACATACACACACAGAGCAATCCTCACATTGCTGAAATACATATGTGACCTGTTCTCACGAATGGGGTCACAACTTAATTTTTGGGGGTATAGAGATATTTATATCACCGGAAAGCAGAAAAAATGCTCTTTCCAATGATGTACAATTCAACTGTCTAACTGGAAAATCGAGTGAGTTACTGTAATTTAAAGGGAGTGGGTGATGGGACAGCCATTTTGAGAAAAGCAGAGTTAAAGAAGGACAACAAAATTCTCTGCTTTTTCCTTAGCAACCAGTATTCTATCTTCATCAAACTTAGTGAAGTGATAGATAAAGTGGTTCTGCACTACATACTAGCTATTTCGCGAGCTGATTCCAACGGTATGCGATATGCTGAGGCCCTGTACGGTTTCATGGCCTAATTTAAAGCTCAAACACTCGCATTTTCACGGAAAAAATCTGAACATTCTTGATGGGTTATCACTTTAAAATGTTATTTTAACACTCTTTCAGCCCAAATTTCACTTTAATCTTTGCCATAATTGATAGATTAATGATCAGACAATGTGTAGGAACAAAAATCTCAAATCACCCAGATCGACCCTCACCACCTTTTCAGGCCCGTATCTCAGTTCACACGTTGCGACTTGTGACCCCGTTCGCAAGAACCAGTCACATATGCTGTTAAACACACACAAATACACATACAACATCATTTCTGGTCAACTACTCCCCTTATTCAAAAAATAAACTAAAGGATTACTTACTATTCACATGATGAAATAACGAGTTCCACTTCTCAGGACCAAGCACACAGTATGGCTGTTGTAGATTTTACATAGCTTGTCTCATGTGCAGATGCTTGCCATGAGTGGGATAATGGATGAAAAGTTAAGACGAAGAAAAGAGGAAGGGGGCATAAAATCCGCCTGTCATGTTCTAAATATGTAAAAACTGTGACAGCTGCCCAGCCCTGCTTCTCTTGGGATCAGTACCACTACTATGATGACAATGCCCATCTCCTGTCCCTTTTACTCTTCCTTGAGCAACTAAAACCAGGGTCAGGTATTCATTCATAGCTGAGTGGACTGGAGGCTATATGCACAAAATTTTTCTTAAGATTTGCAACAGTGCTGTCATAGATGAAGGCTCTCTCTCTACACATCAACACAGCCTCTTTATTGTGCTAGGTGCCCAAAAATTTATTGGTTCAACAGAGAGCATTTGTATTTTGTAAAAATTAATGCGTCAGATAATTTAAAAAAAAGTATTCAGTTGTTTTTTTAAATGATAATTGATCTGTTAAAAATGTTTAATGCACTCCATGCGTGAAAATTATGTCTTTTTGCACTTCATTCTGTTACTGATATAGAACATAAATCAGCAGATGAAAATTACACAAGCGTGATTTTGGTTTGTACCTTAGCTATGATGAAGGTTTTATTACTACATGTAAGTATACAAAGTTTCATGAGATCTGAAATACCAATGCAAAAACTATGCGCTGATGCAGGAGTGTACATAAAAAAGTTTACAATTACATGCTGATTTCTCAGACTGGCAGTTACACTATTCACTGACTTCATCCCCTTTAACTGCTGACATGTTTTGATGTAAACATTTCTATACATGACTGAAAAACATGACATGAAAATGAAAGCAATTATTCAGTTGACAGAAGTCTGGTTTCTTCAGGAGGGATTCATCACACCTGCACAATTCCAGATGTGCTGCATCCAACAGTTATCTAGTAGACTCTTGAGCCTGTGCAAAACTATTCATTAGCAAGATCTTGAAATGGGGAGGGGAACGCACTGAAGGATTGGAACATTAGGGTGGGCAGTGTACAAGAACTTGAGATCTGAAGCCCATGGCTCCGTTTTTTACAGTTGACAGAACATTAATTATTCATGACACAACAAAACACTTGGAATTGAAAACAGGCCTCACAGACAGCACAATGATCATCACCGACCTTTACTTTCAGTAGAGCACCTTGTGATAGTCCATGAAATACTGTGGGTAGCAGAGTCCTGGCTTGAAAAGGTGGTCAGATTCATCATTCGATCATCACCACTACTTTCGTTGGGTTCAGTGGGGGCACACACACACACAGTGACACACACACATGCATGCAAGTACGCGTGCACACACACACACAGTGTCAATATCATCAACATGTGTCATTGGGTACTTTCTTCTTCATCAGATTCATAGCCATCTTGAATCATTCAACACCTCCTGAAGCATTTTGAGAGATATCAAACTTATGGGAACACCAAATCTTTCTGCACGCTGCCACTGTCATCAACAAATCTTTGTTAGATCTCCAAAATGTCCAAACTTATAATGGCTTTAAAGCGTGTGATAGCCAAATGTGGGTAAATGTCGGAATTCCAGCCAAATAGGTTCAATTCACTAGATATCTCACACTGGATTGATAAGCGTGCTGCTCTGCCAAGTGCCTAACCCCACATTCATGTGTATGCACATGCACAATATCAGACATGCATGTTAAACTAAGATCCTGTAACTTTGTAAGTCATGTCAGTGGCTGGTTGGCTTATGGAAACATGAGAACACCCAGTACACATACCTACCAGAGATGGAGTATGCAGACTGTACAGAAACATAGTCTGCAGAGTAAGGGTAAAACCAGCAACATGCATCGGCGAAAAAGCGGAATAAGAAACAAAAACAAAACTAAAAAACAACAACAAAACCCCCCACCATTTGTTGGTCATGAAAATTGAAATAAACTAACAGGCGACTGCACTTGATTGAAAATCAATAACAAACATAGTACGTGAAATAAATGATAATACAACATGTGTGTTGGAAATGAATGCAAATTTTGTACATTCATTTCATGTAACAAACAGTTGTGGTGTTAAACATCAATAACTTCTAAAATTTCGGGAGAACAATATTCAATTATCAAAATAAACAGTGTAAACTAGTAAAGTAATCCAATAATGGACAATCTGAAATCACTTCCCCCCAAAAAACAAACAAACAAACCCAAAACAAACAAAAAATAACCGCGAGTTAAGACTGTTGTTGATTTTGTGTTTTGAGGGTGGGGACGAGTGTATCAAGCTTACGTGAACATAAACAGAAAAAAAGGCACTTTCCACACCATCAATTATTCAAGCACAAGTTTATTTTATTATTAGACAATGACCACAAAATAGTTCAACAAGACTGATCTAATGGGATGATGGACCGTAACACCACCCAGCCTCCCTTCAACGCTTCCAACAACAATGCATGGATTCTTTAGGTATCAAATGAAAGCAGACTCCACAGCCACTGTAAGAATGTATATTTGCATTATCTTATTGTAAAAGAAAAAAAAAAGAAAAAACAAACAAACAAACAAAAAACCTGTGGTATATGAATTAAAGATTTTGTTTCAGCTGTTTGATTTAATCTTTTTTTAATTGTCATCCCTGGAAAATCAGAAAGAAATGAGTTCCAAGCATATTACCATTTTCCCTTTTTGCTGGACTGTTGTTCACTACTCTAAATGACATCATAAGAAATGATCAAATTTTATTTTAAATTCCTGTAAGTGTAAGGCTGAATGTCTGGAAAAATGTCAATAAAAACTGATGCAGAAACAGTCAACATGTCAAAACATACATAATCATCTTTTGATATATATTTTGAACCAGTACAAGTGTAGTCTATTGACCAGCCATGCTTATTTAAAAAAATCTATTTTGGATCAAAACATGTGTAACCTGTTATCTCCAGACTACACCACATCCATTCAGTGTCTGAGTATTCAAGCCTACTCATAAAGCAGATCTATCATGCAGTTTTGGTAATAAATATATAGCCAAGAAATCCCTGTAGACAACATTTGTTTAAAGATATACATAGGCAACTAAACAGACAGCCGGTCTCATCTGGGCTGATATGAATACTTCTTCCACCTTTCAAAATGACAGAAGCACAGGACCAAGCTGTTTGCCCCAGTAACAAAACACATCACCTGTTTGCAATATCAAGACATCATGATGCAACCACTACACAAACTGGATTTAAAAACATCCATTTGTGTGAACTACACAACAGATGGTGAACAGAGGATCACATAACAACTGTTTTCAGTTTCTTCTTGATAAATGTTCCCTCTCATCCCCAGACCTTGTATGTATAATTGTATTAGGAAGTTATTCTATAGGGCCTAATTATTTCAAAAAACCATACAATCATTCAAATACTGTTTCCATGATACAGGACATTTAAGTAACTAACTAAGTACCTGCTGGCTGTCCTTGATCAGTGGTCATATGGTGAAGAACTTGTTGGTAGATGGCCGGAGCCTTGAAGTTGAAACTAATATTTTCTGTCAAATGAAAGCTCTTTTGATTTCCAGTGTTTCTATTCATTTTTTAAATTTTTTTTCCTGAAGTTTGATTTTCAGAGCCTATGATTTTAACAGTTTTTCCACAGGGCTTGGTGTCCTGTTCTCCCACTGCTGTTAATGCGTAAAACCCTGATGATGTTCTGAGCAGCAACCTGGCAGTTTTTCTTCTGTATAACCACTGCCATACCAACCCAACACAGTTCATACACTAAATCACTGCACATTGTACTCAGGTCAATGTCTGTCTTGACGGCGAACAAGTTGTGATATGAAAATAGTGAACGATCCGTGGGGGAAACAGAAAATTATCAGAAAAAAAGTTAAACAGAAAGAGAGCCAACCTTGCACCAAACCCAGTCTGATAAAGACCTCAGCAATGGGTCAAACAGTGGGTCTTACTCGGACAAAACGCCCACTTTTAAAAGGAGTAGTAGGAGATACTAACTATTCTTCAGTAAAACAAATCTATTACATTCTTTGGGGTTTTCTTTACAACAAAATTATCATGGACTCAGCATATCGACTTCTTACTAACAAAAGCCCAAAAAGTGAATTTTTTAAAATAGTTTGCAAGCAGTCAGGGGGACATGACCCTTGAACATTTGTTGGCCTACATCTGTGTAAATCACTCATTAGATCTAAACTAACATATGCCCAGGAAATACTCTTTAGCGCACAGAGACACTAATTACAAAGACTACACCTGTGTAAATCACTCATTAGATCTAAACTAACATATGCCCAGGAAATACTCTTTAGCGCACTGAGACACTAATTACAAAGACTACACCTGTGTAAATCACTCATTAGATCTAAACTAACATATGCCCAGGAAATACTCTTTAGCGCACTGAGACACTAATTACAAAGACTACACCTGTGTAAATCACTCATTAGATCTAAACTAACATATGCCCAGGAAATACTCTATAGCGCACTGAGACACTAATTACAAAGTACCAAAAGCAAAAGTTTAAAACTTGCGCTTGGTCTTCCGATAATGCTTCCAGCCTTCGTACATACAGTGACATTAATATACAAAGGAAACTCGTCTCTACCAAATTTCTGTTAAGAAACACAACCGTTGAAAATGTTTTGAGATCCGATAGGCCTATAAAATTAAGATCAGGCATTGATTTTCCGAAACGAGCTAGGCCTAAATCAATATCTTCACAGTCATACTTGCAACATATACATACGATGTCATGAATGGCTCTGGAATTGATCTAGAAGCTGATCAGTATAAGACCGTTTTCACCAGTAGGCTACCTAGTTGGGAACTTCTAAGAGCAAAATTTGACATACACCACACTGATTTAAAGAAAGAAGATACCGTAATATAAACTTATCAGCGAGTCGAGTAAAATGTCAGTTGAACACTTTTATCCCAATCATTTAAAAATCTACACAGATGGATCGTTAATTGAGAAAAACACAGGCTCTGCGTTTTTAATACCGACTCTTAAAATAGAGAAATCTTTCCAAACAAATCAATATTTGCAGCTGAACTCTTTGCAAAACTGGATGGAATGGAATCTTTATTTAATGTCTGTTCACAATAGTGATTTTAGACACACGCACACACACACACACACACACACACACACACACACACACACACACACACACTGGGAGAGGGAGAAAAAAAAAGATGGTGGGGGACGGGAATGGGAAGGGGTAGTGGGAGTTTGAATGTAAGAAGGGGAACAATTACAATTAAGAATTCAGAACATTAAGTTAACAGTGTCAATTAATAACAGACAACAATTAATTAACTCTTCATAACAATCTGCCAACAGGGGATCTGAGAATCAGCTGGACTACCGAAATGATATCATTATTTTTGTTGTAAAGGATATCTCTAGAGTCAGTACATGAAAAATCGAGATTGTTATTTCTATATGTCGTAAGTAAGATAGGACATTCAAAGAGCAGATGGTGGACAGATAATGCTTTTGAACAAATACATACATTCTGTGTATATTTTGTTTTCCAAGAGTTAAAGCCTTAGTTTGTATATCAAGGACGCTAGCTGTCTGGGGCAGTTAGGTATCAGTTTGCAAAACAGATGGTTTTGAATTATTTAGTAAGTTATCCTAGTTATCCTAGTATTTTATCGCATATCCTTTTCTGCCTTGATTCTAAATCAGTGCCTCAGGCTCTTGAATTAATAATATTAGACACAAGATATGAAATGATAACAGAAATTAGCCACTTAATTCACTTTGTATCCTTAAGAGGCACTGATCTAACTTTCTGTTGTATAGGCTACCATCTCATTGTTCGTTTCATCATAATGATGTGGTTGACAGGGCTGCCAAACAAGGAGCTAAGGGTTCACGAGAATCAGACAACATACAGCTTTCTCTCTCCTTGAATAAATCTTGTAACTTAGAGGACGCCTATGTTTGGAAGATGTTTCAAGATGATCAGAAAAACTAGGCCTACAATGCTGATAGCATGAATTTTATAATCAGCAAAATAAATAAGCAATTCAATGTTAGTAGATTTGTTCAGTCCCTTATGTATAGGTTGGAAACTCGATGCATTCAAAACAAAGTACACCCGAAATGTCTGTCTTTGTGGACAGAAAATAACGAAGTGTCACTTTCTTGCATTAGAATAAAACGACACATTCCAGCACTTTCTAAGAACATAATTTCCAATATATCTGAATCTTCATTATTAACGTACGAAGTTTTCGTCAGTTTGTCTAAAAGTCCAATAGTTAAATATTCATAATTCGTTCCTCTCTCTGTTCATAGTTACAATTAGCTATTTCATTGTTTAAATATTTGTTGTAATATGCTGCTTCATACGTAACGTTTTCGCTTCCCTCCGCCATTTGCCTTTTCCTTCCTTCTTTCTTGTTTTTTTGCATGGTTTTAGTCCGAATATGTTTGTAATAGTTGGGTAGGCTATAACAAACATGAACTTAAACTTAAACTTCCATTTTTTAACCAAGACTGACTACACGTAAGCATCTGCATTTGCCCTTCCTGTTTCTACACCGCCTTCCCCACATCATTTCTTTCTTTTCTTTTCTTTTTTTTTTCCTTTCCGTATTTCTTTCTTTCTTTATTTATTCATTGTTATCATTGTTATTATTATTATCACTGTATATACATATACGTTTTTCTTTGTAATTTATTTCATTTTTATCTTTATTTACCTCTTTATTTATTGATTTTGTTGTTGTTGTCTAAAATCACTTAAGTGAATAGCCATTAAACCAATAACCACCACCACCTCAGCAATGGTGAGACCGAATATTTACCCAGAAGAAACTGAAGCAGATTGTTGTGAGTATCCCTTAATCATCAAATGTGGTAGATTCAAGTACCATTCTTCATTCTCAAAATATACAACAGATTTTAAAATAGGGCCTACATGTATTATATGCTTTATGACTGTCAGGACGAGCTTTCAGATAAGACAATGTGTGGCATGCTCTGTTTTGTTTGTTTTGTTTTATAAGATACCACAAACATACAGCATCGTTATTTTCCTGAAACATTAAAATTGTCACAAAAATATAACTACTGAGAAATAACTTTAATTTTGAGAGTCTATGAACCGTTTCCTATGTACTCTGGAGTAAGACTATAATCAATAAAACACCTTCGTATTCATGTTAACATTAAAGAAAACTTCAACTCATTCATCAGTACCATACAAAAGTAGATCTGTTGTTAAAAAAAATCACACTGTAATTCAATCGTAAGGAATACACAGTTGTATTTAATCAGCTGGGATTTTACACAATATTCTTGTGTGGCTTCTGGAAACCTCGTTTTCTTCATTCATTCAGTCAATCAGTTTAGAAAATAATGAAACTAAGATGTCTAATTCTGCGTAACAAGAACCTATAAGACCTGTTATCATCACAACAAAAGCGTTGGATCCCAAATAATCTCTTCGAATGGGACAGATGTCCTCTGTCGCAAAAATGAGCATTAATATAAAGTAAGTAATGAGCATACTCCTCGTGTGCCGAAACATTCAAGAATGTTTTAAACATCTGCCTCTGGGAAATAATTTTCTGAGATTAGATACTCATGCTAGTTTCTGAAAAATTTGTAGAAAATGTGACCTGAGCCAGAGAATATAGTGATATTAATGCTGGACAGATTTCAAGGAGTACAACAATACTGTCACACAGAACTTCAGGATTCTAGCAGAGTATCACTTATCCTTGTCACACAGAGCGTCACGCTTCTAGCAAAGTATCAATTATGCTAGTAATTACTGATTCAATGTACCATTTTTCAAGAAAGCGTTAGCCCACTCAGAAAATTCCATATGCACAGATGATATATAATGGGAAAGGATCCAAACAAACAGGCAAATGTAGTAAACCTGCTCATAAACCGTATGCGCTCACAAGGTTTAAGTTATTGAGTTCTGCATATTGCTATCTAGCCATAACTCCCCCACCCTAATGGAGTAAATGAGACAGAGTGAATTATTTTACAGCCATGAGCTTCTAAGCAATCAACCGTGTTTAAGAAATATGAACGTCAACTTCTGGGGCAAGAAATGGTCAGTTGTACTGAATGGATAGTAGTGGTGGATCCACGGTTTAACAGGAGGCTACCAGTTTGCACAGAAAGAAATTTAAACCACTTCCACTTTCAGACTCCGACTATCTCCTGTGAAACAAACCAGGCTTCCAATATACATTTAACATCCTGTCCTGTAGATTAAAAACAAGTTATTACAGCAGCAACAGCAGCAGCAAACAACAACAAAACATCAACAAACAATGCTACACAAACACAAAAATATTCATATCTGCCAAATTGATGTTCTGATTAAACTGACAAGGATATTTCCTCTGTATATATGAAACAAAAAATGAAAAACAAAGTTAACTGCCTGACTTTGTAATAATGGAATGTTGTGACACAGACATGGATACAACCACATCTGTGTATGAAACAACACATCAAATAGCAACAAAATCAAAAGCAAGAAGAAACAAACAAACACATGTTCCATAAAAAATTAAACAGAAACAAAGAGAGATTAGGGGGGGGGGGGGGGGAGAGCAAAACTCCCCTAAAAAAACAAACAAACAAAAAGGGATGCTCAATAACCTGCATGTAACAAAAACAAAAACACGAAACAAAACCAACCAACCAACCGCACACAAACATATACATTTTTGCCTGCATTTCCGAGACAGGAGATACAGTGCTCCTCAAAAAAACAAAACAAAAAACAAACAAACAAAAATCTGCAAAACATCTGATATTATGATTAACTAAAACACTTTATTCATTGTGCAGATACAACTAAAGCAATTAAAACAATACAGTTCCAAATAAATACCAACAACACATAGTCACATGCAATAAACATGAATCATTTAACTATCCAAGCAAGGAATCGTTGTAACTGATATGTATGCATGAGTCACATGTGTACTCGAAAAGGATTAGTATACGAGAAGTGAAAATGAAAAGCAGAAGACAAGGCAAAAGAGAAAAAGGGAAGAGAGGGTGAACATGACAAAAAACAAACAAACAAACAAACAAAAGAGGGTGAAAATAATAATAGAGGGTGAAAACGAAAGGAGAGGACGAAAAGGAGAAGAGAGGGTGACAATGGAAAAGGAGAAGACAGGGTAAAAACGAGAAAAGAGGGTGAAAATGAAAAAAAAGAGAGGAGAGGGTGAAAATGAAAAAAGAGAGGACAGGGTGAAAATGAAAAAAGAGAGGACAGGGTGAAAATGAAAAAAGAGAGACAGGGTGAAAATGAAAAAAGAGAGACAGGGTGAAAATGAAAAAGGAGAGGACAGGATGAAAATGAAAAAAGAGAGGACAGGGTGAAAATGAAAAAAGGAGAGGACAGGGTGAAAATGAAAAAAGAGAGACAGGGTGAAAATGAAAAAAGAGAGGACAGGATGAAAATGAAAAAAGAGAGGACAGGGTGAAAATGAAAAAAGGAGAGGACAGGGTGAAAATGAAAAAAGAGAGACAGGGTGAAAATGAAAAAAGAGAGGACAGGATGAAAATGAAAAAAGAGAGGACAGGGTGAAAATGAAAAAGGAGAGTGAAAATGAAAAAGAAGAGGAGAGGGTAAAAATGAAGAGAAGAGAGGAGAGGGTGAAAATAAAATAAAAAAAAGAGAGGACAGGATGAAAATGAAAGGAAGAGGACAGGATGAAAATGAAAGAGAAGAGGACAGGATGAAAAAGAAAAAGAAAAAGAGAGGTCAGGGTGAAAATGAAAGAGAAGAGGACAGGATGAAAAAGAAAAAGAAAAAGAGAGGTCAGGGTGAAAATGAAAGAGAAGAGGACAGGATGAAAAAGAAAAAAAAAAAAAAGAGAGGTCAGGGTGAAAATGAAAAGGGGAGAGGACAGGATGAAAAGGAGAGGAGGGGGTGAAAATGAAAAGAGGACAGGGTGAAAACAAAAACGAGAGAACAGGGTAAAAATGAAAAGGAGAGGACAGGGTGAAAATGAAAAGGAAAGGACAGGATGAAAAGGAGAGGAGGGGTGAAAATGAAAAGGAGAGGACAGGGTGAAAATGAAAAGGAGAGGACAAGGTGAAAATGAAAAGGAGAGTACAGGGTAAAAATGAAAAGGAGAGGACAGGGTGAAAATGAAAAGGAGAGGACAAGGTGAAAATGAAAAGGAGAGTACAGGGTAAAAATGAAAAGGAGAGGACAGGGTGAAAATGAAAAGGAGAGGACAAGGTGAAAATGAAAAGGAGAGTACAGGGTAAAAATGAAAAGAAGAGGACAGGGTGAAAATGAAAAGGAGAGGACAAGGTGAAAATGAAAAGGAGAGTACAGGGTAAAAATGAAAAGAAGAGGACAGGGTGAAAATGAAAAGAAGAGGAGAGAGTGAAAACGAAAAGGAGAGGACAAGGTGAAAATGAAAAGGAGAGAACAGGGTAAAAATGAAAAGGAGAGGACAGGGTGAAAATGAAAAGGAAAGGACAGGATGAAAAGGAGAGGACAGGGTGAAAATGAAACGGAGAGGACAGGGTGAAAATGAAAAGGAGAGGACAGGGTGAACATGAAAAGGAGAGGACAGGGTGAAAATGAAAAAGAAGAGAACAGGGTGAAAATGAAAAAGAAGAGAACAGGGTGAAAATGAAAAGGGAGAGGACAGGATGAAAAGAAGAGGACAGGGTGAAAATGAAGAGAGAGAAGAGAATGTGAGAAGGAGACGAGAAGGTGAACATGAAAAAGGAGTGAGAAGGTGAAAATATAAAAAGAAAGGGGAGGGTGATAATGAAAGGGACGGGAGAAGGTGACAGTGAAAAGCACAGTAAAAAAAAGTACCACACGCCCCACAAAGCTGAGGTCGCAGGGGGAATGAACGAGGTGGTATACACCTCAGGGATTCTCTAAGCCAACACTGTGATAACGGTGTCCATCTCCTCTCGTTCGCTGTTTTACCTGCCTCAACTCTGAATAGAATCAGGTACCCATCACCAGTCAGGATAACTGGAGGCAGCACACGCAAACTTTTTTCCGGGCTGGAAGGTTGAAGGTCTCCCTCTAAGCAAACTGAGAAGACGGGTAGAGTGTATGAAGAGGTTGTTTTATAACTGTATGGTCACTGGAAAGTGAGGTGATAAAACAGCTTACTTATACTCAGGTCAGCTTTTCGGTCTCAGGGTGATTCCCACTCCTCCTCCTTCGGGCTTTACCCTTTTCAATTCTGAATAGGCTTGGTACAGGTGGATGTGCTTGGAGATTTCACGCGCAAAGTTTCACAAGCCCACGCTGAAGTCCTGTACATCAGACTGAAAATGGGAATTTAACCTTTACCTCAGAGATGTATGATGAAGACAAAGAAACAAACAAGATAAAACAGCTGAGGATATAGGAAACAGAAAAGCAAATCTACTGACGTGTATTTTTTTCATACAAAAAAGTTTAGAAATGATTTAACCCACATTTCCCTTAACTTGATACAAGGCCTCTACATTCGGACAATTGCAAACATAAATTGTGACTTTTTCAAGGGAAAAAAAAGCAAAATAATAATAATAACTAAGAAAAAAAAAAACCCAACAGAAATGCATCAGAAAAAAAAAAATGCTGTAATATGAGACAAGGGAGAAAACCAGGCCAAGGCAATATATACTAAATAAATCTTCTCAAAGGTTGGTGGTGGTGGTAGTGGAGATTTCAATGTTCAAATGCTCTCTGAACAAAATTCTATACATATCATGATGAAGAAATTGATCTTTCACATCACAAAAATCAAGTCTGTACTGCAAACAAACATCATTATCGTCAGTTAAACAATGATGATCTTGATGACAAACGAGTACTGTTAAATATCAACCATGAAACAAATGTGTGAAAAAAACCCCATAAGTACAGAAATTGGGGTGGGACGTGGAGGGATCAACACTGAAATGGAGTGATTACTGAAAAATGAAGACATGATGTAAATAACACTTGGATAACAATGAAACACATCACAAAAACAACACCACATAACAAAGCAAGAAAATAACTCTTTAAAAAATCACAAATACAGGAATATTGAGAAATACTGCTGTACAATGAAAGTGTTCTAGTACTGAATAGCCGCACATCTGCATATTTTGTAAAGCCACTAATAAAAGGACAAAATGAAATCTACTAGAATGAAAAATCAACAAAGTTCCGTAGCTTCAGAAAGACGAGTCTGTCACCAAAATGTGTTCCAGTATGCCAAGTGAAATTCGGATCTTCTATGTGATGTTAGTTAAAATATCATTATGCTAAAAGGAAGCGGGCGGCAATGAGAAGAAACCATGCGGGCAACGTGAAAAACAAATTAAAGAAGTGAACACCACCACCATTACAAAAAGCGATCCAAAATACGCCACACATCCAATCAGTAAATTCATAAGTTGATAACAGTTTTTTTTTAACAGATCCATATCTAACATACAAAACAGCAAAATCAGTTTCATAAATGTCAAAATGATTCTAATCAAATAAATCATGTAAACCAAAACATAAATATTCTCATCTTTTCAATTCTTCTTGCCCGCCACCAAAACACTATATACCAAACAACCCCTCTTTTCTAAATAATTCCAACAAAGGAAAGCCTGCACCTGTTAATCGCATCGGCTGGGTTAAAAATATAATCACACAACAAACAAAATCCAAGATGGTCAAACCATTCTAACAATCTCTTCGCTTTTGCAACTCTTCAACAATTCACAGCTTTTATCCAAATTTGGTAGAGATCTAGCCTTAAAGATAAACAGCTGAGAAAATCTTTTTCACACATTTCTGTTAGAGACACATATCTCCCTCCAGAAAATATGAAACTATCTCACTTCTTTTGTGTTTTTTTTTAACAGAAGGGAGATCGACTAAGGAACAAAATGGAGTCTGCACTATAACAACCATATCTGGAAATCACAACAAGTACATAGAAAACAATTTGTCAAATCCGCCCAAAATAATCAACCCAGCATACTGAGCATACACTTCAGTGACTGTCTTTTTTTAAAGTATGGTTATTTACAAGTGGTAAAGTGCAATGTTTCCTGTTTTACACTTTTCTTGCCGTTTCGTTCACACAACACGATTCTAATCTTATCCTTGTACTGGCTTGTCCCATGAATCAAAGAATACGCATCCTCCAACAGAACTCAAATAATACATCATAAAAGCAACAAGGATTTTTTTTCTTAGGTTACAATTTGGTTTGTCAAAAAAATTCTTTCACTTCAGAGTGATTAATACAATCCAGCCATCCACAATACTGCACAAAGTATCCTTCAAAAAGGAAAAAAACCACCTTAAGTCACAGATTAGTATCAGTATGCAATATGAGTCTATGAGGACATCACACATGAAGTTATAGATACAAAATGATAGTCAAAAATATACATCTCTGATATGGTCCGCAAAAGAACTGGCATTCCAAGACTGACCTGACCAGTAAAGAAAGAACACACAAGTACACACAAACACACCAGAGACATGAATGGAGAGACTCGGCAACTGTATGTTTTTAGTAGTGATCACGGTCTTGCTTGATCCATGTCGGCGGTCAGTGTACGTGTTCAAAGCACACCTAAAAGCTTGCAAAAATGATGCACGTCATCTGTACTGTCTCGGGCCCTCTGCAGCGCTATAAGTGGTAGACCACAGACTGCCGCGATTAGACACAGACCATACGCCACAGTGGGCTACCTCAAAGAGTAAGTTACCTCTCTCTCCCTCTCTCCTAGTCTCTAAACGCACTCACCATCCTCTCGCCAAAGACATCCTACACTGTCGTTCTCTGTCGGGTCCAGATCAAGTGACTGGAACAACCTTCTTACCATACAAGTGGCCATGTCTGTTGTGGTTAAACCATTATCACAGAACTTTTATCGGTTTACAGAAATGATCAGATCTGCCCATGTGAGGTACATACATACACATATCAAGTAAGCGCCCTTCTTACCCATACCATTCGCCTGATACTGCACAATGGACAAGACCTGACCGATATGTAAACCTCGATCACAGCACTGGCCAGACATTTAAAGCAAGTGTGACCCTTTGCCAAAATCATACTGTCGGATGAATCGGCTGAGTGTAGCAAAATACAT
>CM060307.1:42344356-42364356 GCA_030674185.1 Monoplex corrugatus | reverse complement strand
GACAGGCAGTATTTTCAGTTTCAGTTTCTCAAGATGGCGTCTCCACGCTCGAAATAAATCACGAATCCACTGATGCCACAAACGTCATGTGATGAATAATCTATCACCAGGTGGACAGATAGCATAAATGGATAGTGGTGAGACAGACAGTACGTCATCAAGTGTACAGACAACATAAATGGATGTCGGTGAGATAGAAAGTATAAGCCATCAAGTGTACAGACAACATAAATGGATGTCGGTGAGACAGACAGTATAAGCCATCAAGTGTACAGAAAACATGAATGGGTGACAGTGAGACAGACAGTATTAGTCATCAAGTGTACAGACAACATGAATGGGTGACAGTGAGACAGACAGTATAAGTCATCAAGTGTACAGACAGCATGAATGGATGACAGTGAGACAGACAACATAAGTCATCAAGTGTACAGACAACATGAATGGATGACAGTGAGACAGACAGTATAAGCCATGAAGTGTACAGACAGCATGAAATGATGACAGTGAGACAGACAGTATAAGCCATCAAGTGTACAGACAACATGAAATGATGACAGTGAGTCAGACAGTATAAGCCATCAAGTGTACAGACAACATGAAAAGATGACAGTGAGACAGACAATACAAGCCATCAAGTGTACAGACAACATGAATGGATGACAGTGAGACAGACAGTATAAGCCATCAAGTGTACAGACAACATGAAAAGATGACAGTGAGACAGACAATACAAGCCATCAAGTGTACAGACAACATGAATGGATGACAGTGAGACAGACAGTATAAGCCATCAAGTGTACAGACAACATGAATGATGACAGTGAGAAACAGTATAAGCCATCAAGTGCACAGACAACATGAATGGATGACAGTGAGCAGACAGTATAAGCCATCAAGTGTACAGACAACATGAATGATGACAGTGAGACAGACAGAATAACCCATCAAGTGTACAGACAACATGAAATGGATGACAGTGAGAACAGACAGTATAAGCCATCAAGTGTACAGACAAATGAATGGATATGTGAGACAGACAGATAAAGCCATCAAGTGTACAGACAACATGAATGGATGATCGTGAGACAGACGAAAGTCACAAGTGTACAGACAACATGAATGGATGACAGTGAGACAGACAGTAAAGCCACCAAGTGTACAGACAACATGAATGGATGACAGTGAGCAGCATAATTCAAGTGTACAGACAACATGAATGGATGACGTAGAGACAACATAAAGTCATCAAGTGTACAGACAAAATGAATGGATGACGTGAGACAGACAGTATAAGTCATCAAGTGTACAGACAACATGAATGGATGACGTGAGACAGACAGTATAAGCATCAAGTGTACAGACAACATGAATGGATGACGTGAGACAGACAGTATAAGCCATCAATGTACAGACAACATGAATGGATGACAGTGAGACAGACAGTATAAGTCATCAAGTGTACAGACAACATGAATGGATGACAGTGGGGCAGACCAGACAGTAAAGTCATCAAGTGTACAGACAACATGAATGGATGACGTGAGACAGACAGTATAAGTCATCAAGTGTACAGACAACATGAATGGATGTAGTGAGACAGACAGTATAAGCCATCAAGTGTACAGACAACATGAATGGATGACAGTGAGACAGACAGTATAAGTCATCAAGTGTACAGACAACATGAATGATGTCGGTGAGACAGACATACATAAGTCATCAAGTGT
This sequence comes from Monoplex corrugatus, assembly GCA_030674185.1. Lineage (NCBI taxonomy): Eukaryota > Metazoa > Mollusca > Gastropoda > Littorinimorpha > Ranellidae > Monoplex > Monoplex corrugatus. The sequence continues at coordinate 42,362,626 of CM060307.1, read as the reverse complement.
ACAGACAACATGAATGGATGACAGTGAACAGACAGTATAAGTCATCAAGTGTACAGACAACATGAATGGTGACAGTGAGACAGACAGATAAGTCATCAAGTGTACAGACACAAGAAGGATGCAGTGAGACAGACAGTTATAAGTCATCAAGTGTACAGACAACATGAATGGATGACTATGGACAGACACATAAGTCATCAAGTGTACAGACAAACATGAATGGATGACTGTGAGACAGACAGTATAAGTCATCAAGTGTACAGACAACATGAATGGATGACAGTGAGACAGACAGCATAAGTCCATCAAGTGTACAGACAACATGAATGGATGACGTGAGACAGACAGTATAAGTCATCAAGTGTACAGACAACATGAATGGATGATGAGGACAGACAATAAGCCATCATGTGCACAGACAACATGAATGGATGACAGTGAGACAGACAGTATAAGCCATCAAGTGTACAGACAACATGAATGGATGACAATGAGACAGACAGTATAAGTCATCAAGTGTACAGACAACATGAATGGATGACAGTGAAACAGACAGTATAAGTCATCAAGTGTACAGACAACATGAATGAATGACTGTGAGACAGACAACATAAGTCATCAAGTGTACAGACAACATGAATGGATGACAGTGAAACAGACAGTATAAGACATCAAGTGCACAGACAACATGAATGGATGACAGTGAGACAGACAGTATAAGCCATCAAGTGCACAGACAACATGAATGGATGACAGTGAGACAGACAGTATAAGCCATCAAGTGCACAGACAACACGAATGGATGACTGTGAGACAGACAGTATAAGCCATCAAGTGTACAGACAACATGAATGGATGACTGTGAAAGAGACAGTATAAGCCATCAAGTGTACAGACAACATGAATGGATGACTGTGAGACAGACAGTATAAGCCATCAAGTGTACAGACAACATGAATGGATGACAGTGAGACAGACAGTATAAGCCATCAAGTGTACATGACAGTGAGACAGACAGTATAAGTCATCAAGTGTACAGACAACATGAAAGGATGACAGTGAGACAGACAACATAAGTCATCAAGTGTACAGACAACATGAATGGATGACTGTGAGACAGACAGTATAAGCCATCAAGTGTACAGACAACATGAATGGATGACAGTGAGACAGACAGTATAAGCCATCAAGTGTACAGACAACATGAATGGATGGTGGTGAGACAAATAGGATAAGCCATCAAGTGTACAGACAACATGAATGAATGGCCATGAAACAGGTAATACTACCTCCATAAGCCAAATGCCAGAGGGTGAAGTGGGGTGGGTGTAGGCATAGAAAACCCAGATGGCCGCACTGCCAAACAGTACCACCAGGATTAACACCACCGCCACAACTGCTGCCACGCGATCTGCGGAAACAAAGTAACAAATCATGCAACAACATCAACAAGAACATCAACAACAACAACAATGAATCACCGCCATCAACAACAAAAACAACAACGATGATTGTAATATTGACAAAAGTAGTACTTAAAAATGTATCTAATACCAAAGAAAGTTTAATACTTATTATTATGCACGTATAATAACACACACGCATACACACATCTGTGTGCGTGTGTGTGTGTGTGTGTTGTGTGTGTGTGTGTGTGTGTGTGTGTGTGTGTGTGTGTGTGTGTGTGTGTGTGTGTGTGTGTGTGTGTGTGTGTGTGTATACACGCGCGAGCGCGTGATACAACATTTTGATCTGGGCCAGCCGAAAGGCCGAGAAACGATATGTGTTGTGTGTGTGTGTGTGTGTGTGTGTGTGTGTGTGTGTGTGTGTGTGTGTGTGTGTGTGTGTGTGTGTGTGTGTGTGTGTGTTTGTGTACGTGTGTGTATGCGCGCGCGTGTGTGTGTTGTGTTCTGTATTCAGTGTACATGGGTTTTTGCATTTGTGCTTGCATAATTATGCATGTGCATGTCTGAGTAAACATGTGTGCATACACGTGTGTAAACAAGTATGTGCGCGTGTGTGAGTGTGTATATGTGTGCACCACTGTCTCACCTTTCTTGCCTGACTTACACGTGCCATCATTGGAGTTCTGTAAAGCAAAAGACATAACAAGGCTTTTAGTGACATGACACAACTGTTGTTGTTTTTTTAAACAACGAAATACAAAATGACGTTTGAAATATCATGAAATAATCCTTACCAGTGTCGGTCAGTTACTGATCCACCCGGAAAGCATCTTTTTGTGCTGTTTTGTTGTTGTTGTTGTTGTTGTTGTTGTTGTTTTCAATATACAGAGTATGGATTCCATTATCAATTATACAGAGAATGGCGAAGTTCGTTGTCATGATTAGTTTTCTTCATTACACAAAGTATGGAGAAGCTGGGTTTCCATCAATATTCCCAAATAAAAGTATGAATTAAATGATGTAAAAGAATACACAAAGTTTTGTTTAAATCACAATACAAAACAGGGCTTTAAATGCCATGATAAATTTGATGACTGTTATTCTAATGAAACACAAAGCAAAGTCTGAATCGCATGAAAGATTATCCCAATTATGCAACAAAAAACTGAGAACGAAGGGATATATAAAGTAACATAATCGATTGAAACTAAACTCATTATCATTATTAAACACTGCGCAGAGCCATATCAGTGCTATAATCATCTCAAAATACCCAAAACACATAGTTGAACTGAAAACAAAAACAACAAAAGCTGGAATAGAAAATTAAGTATACATATCAATGAATTTGCGCATATAATCTAAGAGTATGCCACTGGCCTTGGCCGTATCAACCAATCTATTACCAGGGGATTAAAAATATCATACAAATGTATAAACATTAACTAAGTACACTAAAACATGTATATGAACTGGATTAAATTACGTAAAATTGCTTCTAAATTTCACATTTTCTTGGAGCATCCCCCCCCCCCCCCCCCGCTAAAAAAAAGCAGTTAATACATATACTCAATTATCAATCCTAACAGAAAGTATGTAGAGGTTTACAGAACAGATACAGAAGAAATCTCATCATTCTAGGTGACATCAATGTCCACTATGACAACACTCACCGTTATGACACAAGACATATCATCAACTCTCTGTCCAATCACAATATGACTCAACACATTTCTGAACCAACCCATCAAAAAGGTCACATTCTTGACTGGATCATTTCTCGTGATCACCACAATTCCGCTACTGACAACTGCTTAGTTCTTTCTACCCGTCTAACTTCAGCCCTTCCATCTGACCACTCTGCAATTCTCTGTTCTCTCGACATTTCTCCTCCTTCCCGTACCATGCGCACAGTGACTCGACGCAATCTCAAATCTATCGACCTCTCCACATTTTCATCTGATGCCTCCCGTCTCTTTCTGAAAAGTCACATAACCTTGCCGATGAATTCTATACTACTCTCCACCATCTTCTGGACACTCATGCTCCAGCCACAACCCGTCTTTTACCTGACCGCCCCCCTACCCCCTGGCTCACTCATGAGATCGCCTGTGCAAAACGTGCCCGCCGCAGAGCAAAGCGCCGCTGGCGCAAATCCAAACTCACTGTACACAGGCAACTTTTCCAAGCCTCTAAAACAAAAGTATCCACCCTCATTGCATCAGCAAAAACAAGCTATTTCCAAACCAAAATCCTGAATGCCTCTTCTTCAAAAGAACTCTTTACAACCATGAATCATCTCCTTGGCAAACGAAAAGATTTACCTCTCCCAACAAAACATACAAATGAAGAACTCCCATCTGTATTCTCCAACTATTTCACCACCAAAATAAAACTCTTCGCGACAGGCTTGACAGGACACCCTGTCAACCATGCCCACCTGACCCTTCTCTGGCACACCTCTTACTACTTTTACCCCAGTCTCATAAGAAGAAATTCTCAACACAATCAGATCCATGTCGTTCAAAACCTGCGAACTGGATCCTCTTCCAGGTTCTCTCTACGCCGACTGTCTCCCTACTCTCCTCCCATTCATCACTGACATCATCAACACTTCTCTTCAAACTGGAACTGTCCCAGATTCTTTCAAGTCTGCTATTGTTCACCCTCTCCTCAAGAAACACAATTTAGACCCAAATGAACTGAAAAATTACCGGCCTATCTCTAATCTCTCTTTCTTGTCAAAACTCCTTGAAAAAGTCGTCCTCAACCAGCTGAACTCTCACCTGTCTGCCAACAATCTCCTCAATCCTTTCCAGTCAGCCTACCGCCAGTGCCATAGCACTGAAACTGCCCTACTACACATTCTCAACAATCTCCTCCTTGCAACTGATACTGGCAAAGTCTCTCTCCTCACACTCCTTGATCTGTCTGCAGCCTTTGATACCATTGATCATGGTATTCTCCTTTCTAGACTTCATCATACTTTTGGCATCTCTGACATTGCTCTGTCTTGGTTCACTTCATACCTATCAAACAGAAAACAAACCGTTCTCATCAATGGCACTTACTCTCAACCTGCATACCTGACCTGTGGTGTTCCACAAGGATCTGTCCTTGGCCCTGTTCTTTTCACTCTTTACACCTCCCCCTGTCCACCATCATCAACTCCCACTCTATAAAACACCACTTCTATGCTGATGACACCCAACTTCAAGACAGTGACTCACCTGATAATATACAGCGCCTGTTGACTCGCACCACTGAGTGTTACTCAGACATTAGGCTGCTAGAGGGGATTGAGTGAGGTCAGGATTTTATGCAGAGGAGAAAAGGTGAGTTTTGAGAGCGGACTTGAAGGAGACAAAAGTAGGTTGCTGACGGACTGAGAGAGGAAGTTTGTTCCAGGAGAGTGGACCAGAAACAGAGAAGGCTCGTGGACCATAGGTATTGAGCTTAGTGCGTGGAAAGCGAAAAGTCAGAGGATCGGAGGCAGAGCGGACGGTACGTGAGGGAACATAGATCTCAAGTAGGCTTGACAGGTAATCGGGGGCTGCGTTATTGAGGCTTTTGTAGCACATGGTGTATGCGCTTTGATACAGGGAGCCAGTGAAGTTGTGCCAGGAGAGGAGATATGTGGTCAGCTTTTTTCTTTTTGAGTACAAGGCGTGCAGCATTGTTTTGAATGCGCTGTAGGATGTGAATGGTGGAGGCAGGAAGACCGGACAGGAGTGAATTGCAATAGTCAATGCGAGACATTATGAAGGAGAGAACGAGTTTTGCAGTTGTTTCCACAGAGAAATACTTCCTGATCAGGCATATACAATGGAGGTGATAGTAGCAAGATCTGGCAGTTTGAGAAACAAAGTTGTTCATGGAGAGGGTAGAGTCAATGCAGACACCAAGGTTTTTAGTTGAATCAGAAATTGGGAATGATGTGTTACATAATGGGAGAGAAAGAGGAGGCAGCTGAGAAAGTTTCTGACGGGTGCCAATGAGGATAGCTTCTGTCTTGTCATCATTTAGCTGAAGTTTGTTGTATGTCATCCAATTTTTAATGTCCGAGTAACACTCAGTGGTGCGAGTCAGGAGGCGCTGTATATTGTCAGGTGAGTCACTGTCTTGAAGTTGGGTGTCATCAGCATAGAAGTGGTGTTTTATAGAGTGGGAGTTGATGATGTGGACAGGGGGGAGGTGTAAAGAGTGAAAAGAACAGGGCCAAGGACAGATCCTTGTGGAACACCACAGGTCAGGTATGCAGGTTGAGAGTAAGTGCCATTGATGAGAATAGTTTGTTTTCTGTTTGATAGATATGAAGTGAACCAGGAGAGAGCAATGTCAGAGATGCCAAAAGTATGATGAAGTCTAGAAAGGAGAATACCATGATGAATGGTATCAAAGGCTGCAGACAGATCAAGAAGTGTGAGGAGAGAGACTTTGCCAGTATATGGAGAAATGTTGTGAAAAAACTAAGATGTATACATTGGAAAATGCAGCTTAACTATGCAGTTCATATATAGATAAAAGCATGCTGAAAAAGAGAATTCCTACATGGTGATATTCAGATTAAATACGCAATACATATATGGAGAAATGTAGTTTGAAAACAAATGCATAAAGGAGAAATAGGCCTACGACTTGAAGGCACAACGGATACATGGAAAATGCAGCTAAAAACATATGGAGAAATGCAATTGGAAAACACAGTTCATACATGGAGCAATGTAACTTGAAACAAAATCGCACATGGAGAATACAACTTGAAACGCAAATCATAATGTTAAGTACCGTGCATAGTACATATTCAGCCTGGAAAAAGAAATTACTGATGTAGTCAATCACAATAATCTTTGGAAAAAAACCGAACATGGATTGTGGTTCGTAAAATGAACCGTCATAACCTTGATATCTTCACAAGATTGCAAGACATGCAGTGCTCTGCTACACTGCACCTGAAAACCATGAAGACAAGTTAATATCGCTGCTAGGAAGCGAATGGGATTCATCAAAGAAAAATGCCACTTGAAATATCATCAAAACACTAATACACATTATCATAGTCCCATGAGAAAGCAAGATTGAAGAGACAGTGTATTTGTAGCATAAGGAGTCCAATGTTGTTGCAAAAGTTCGTCTGCCAAAAGTACATAAAATAACATAAAGTGGCATATCTCCTTGGAATGGGAGAGGGCAAAAGAAGTCTTGCAAACTTGTAGCAGAGCTCAATTGAGGTTTCATCATACCATTTTTTTCGCACATAATTACTTTATAACAAATGAATGACAATGAAATGAAACATGTAGGTCTGATGGAAAAAACAACGATTCACTTGAATTATGTTATCATTGTTAGTACGGTTAGTATGGTCCTTTGAAAAAATTACTGAGAGACATGTGGCCACGACACAACAGACATGAAAATTCTGTTCAAAGAATGAAACAAACATGTATTGACGAGGAAGTGCATATAGTAACTTTCAAGATGTCCATGAAGTGATGAAAACGTGAAAACAGGTAGAGGACGATAATAACGAGCATGAAATCAAGGAAACAAGAATACAGAGGAGAACAGGGACTGCATGATGTAATATGATACAACGAACACGTATGAACTCAAGGAGGGAAATGGTATGGTATGATTTCACAGACGAGATAATATCAACTGACACAACAGCATACAAGATGATACCAGATGATATGAAATAATCTAACTGATACACGATGATAACGTATGATGTATGAGAGGACGACATATGGCATACAATGATATACAGTGATACGCAATGATACGCAACAATACGCAATGACATGCAGTGATACGTAGTGATATGCAATGATACACAATGATACACGATGATACCCCGGGGTTGCATGAAAACAATGAGTAGATTCAAAATGTGCAGATGACCGTTTTATGAATGTAGGATTGAGGAGCGCAGATGAACACAGGGCACGCAGTATGGAGATGAACGCTTATGAGCAGAGGAATGAAATTATGTACCGAAATACGAAAGGATGTGCATAAAATCACTGAGCTCTAGAGCGCGAGCAGTCATTCTGAGGACGGTGTGGCCATACATGTAGTAACGACTGTGTAACGTAACGAATAAGAATAACGCAAGGGGGGACGATACGGGCAGTAGGGCACTGGCCCTAGCAATCAGCAATGGGTTTCCATCGCGATATTGCTCAGAACGGTGGGGAAACGTTGAAAATACCATTTAACGGTTGATTAAATATCTCGGAATATTTAATCATGAACAATCGACGGTCCGGATTTAAAGGCGGGAAAACGATAGGACCAGTGAAATGATTGATAGCCGTCATGCAACCGAACATTAACATTTGGAGTCAGACTGTGGTGGTTCCAGTATTGTGAAGAATATTTGCCTTTACTACATGTTCTGGCAAAGGCTCAGCGCCTCTGCCAAGTTGAGTGGCCCATCTCCTAACACCGCCGTGACTGACTGACCGTTCTGTCTCTCTGTGTCTGTCTTCTCTGTAGGTCTCTATTCTCTGTGTGTCTGTGTTCCCTTTTCACTTATACATGTAGAGCGTGGATCAGATCACGCTGGGGCTCTGACCCCGCCTATCTTACGACGACCTTTCGAGATAGTTCCCCTACCAGTGAATGCATGAAGGAGGGGTTGACGTGGACAAACACCGGCCAGACCCTGTCCACTGAAACAATGGACCGCTCTCTTCCATTGTGGCGATCTTTGAAAACGTCCCAGCAGAGCTGTGATTACAGATGGCTCTATTGATTAACTGTCTTGTGTACAGTGTACATAAGTGTGAGAACGGCTGTGCTGCCCGATGCTGGTGTACACTGAAGTACACGTATGGGCTTGTTTCTACTTGAGTCATTTCTGCGATAATATCAAAAATTTAACTGAACTCTTGCAAAACAGAACACAAAGAAGTTAACACGAATTTAAATGATATGGCCGATTTAAATGGGTTTTGCTCATGGGAAACAGCGAAAAAGATTTCAAACAATACAGAACAACTATCAACATTACGTTAAAACCAAACAGAAAAAGTCTTTCATTAAAAACAACATGACAGAATGAACCGACACAAAAGACCAGAACATCGAGTTTCAAATTAGTTATGAAAAGCTTAGTCCGACCAGTTGCCATGGCGCAGTGGTTAATGCAATGGATTGCCGCCTGGAAGGTTATAGGTTCGAATCTCATCAGTCCTATCAAAATCATTGTGGAATCTTCTGCCTCCATAGGCTCTTATTCAGAAATGAATGTGCTATGGGCTTATTTGCAAGACTCACGCAGTCAAGTCTCCTGCACTTCATCACGAATCTTCCAATCAACAATGCATCTCTCGCGCCCAGTCGACATCAGAATATATCATTATCACGAACGTAATGGTAGAGCAGAGCCCCGTCAGGCAGTCTCAATCAAGAATAGAACTCCCCACCATCATGATTATTATCCCTATCTCATCTTAATCGTTGCATTAAAAAAAATGCCCCCAGATTTTGTGGTTACAAATGCTGTGTAGGACATAGGACAGAAAAAAGGATATGATAATTCATTATTTATATAATTCTGTTAACTTGCGTATATGTGTTTTGAATCTGTCCAAACAAATTTACAAATTTGCAGCAGCAGGAAAAACAAACCAAACCAAACCAAACCAAAACATACCCCCCCCCCCCCCCATTGTGTGTTCTAAAACTCAGATCCCCTCTGAAGATCTCCCAGATGAAATATCAAATTCTAAAGCAACATACATATATTTATATTCCCCTCTCTCTCACTCTCTCTCCTTTTCAACTACCACACACACACCACACAACACACACACACCACGCACGCACGCACGCACGCACGCACCACACACACCACCACACCACACAACCACCACACACACACCACACCACCACACACACACACACACACACACACACACACACACAGAGGGGCCGTATGGAGAATATAACACAGGAACGAAAAGAAAACACTGTAGCATCCAAAAGGCCGATATAAATGTCTACGGCAGTGTTTCCAGACACAGGCAAAGCACCACTAAACACCACACAACAACCACTACAATGACAGAAGCAGCGACATCAGCGGCAAGATGCATATTACAAACGTAACAAACTGGAACGTAAACCAATGAAAGAAATAAAGAGACAGAAAGAGAGAGAAGGACGGAGAGAGAGAGAGAGAGAGAGAGAGAGAGAGAGAGAGAGAGAGAGAGAGAGAGAGAGAGAGAGAGCGAGACAGAGACAGAGAGACAGACAGGCAGGCAGACAGATAGAAAGACAGAAAGACAGACAGGACAGAAAGACCGACAGAGACAGAGACAGAGAATAAGATAAAAGATCAGGGGAAGGTTGCTATACTTTACAACAACGTTGTTATACACAGCGATATTTGATGATGATGATGATGATGATGATGATGATGATGATGATGAGACGACGACGATAACGACAACGATCATGATGACCACGACGACGACGACGATGATGATGATGATGATGATGACATGATGATGACGATGACGATAAAGGAAAGATAAATACGGACTTCATGTTGATGTACTGTCTGGTCAGCTTTTAGTGCCTTCTTCAGAGAGGCTAGAACTATCTAAACATCTAATTCATGTAGATTTTTAGAAAATCCTTTGACTGAGAAAGAATCAGGTATCAATCAACTTTCTAGTAAAACATAAACAAATAAACAACAACAAAAAACAAAAACAACAACAAAAAACAACAATAAAACACGCACGCACGCACACACACACGCGCATAATCTAATCGTATTTGGATACAGATTTGGTGCAGTCAAAAACGTGCCAGTGTGTGGGTTGTTGCACAAAATCAAGATGTCCAAAAACGAGGGGAAAGGGAGACGGAAAAGAATAGTATTTTCACGGGAACAAAACAATTATGAAAGCAGGTCAGCTGGCAAGCACAGGCACACGGTTACGTCTACGTGGGCAAGGGTGCATACCACAGGCACAAGATACGGAGAGAAAAACAAAGCCTTACCCTGCAATCCTCTTGGGCTGAGTGAGAACCGGCACCGGTTTGGGGCGTCCCAGACATGAATGTTGTGGACTGAGCAATGGGTGATATGGTGGTGGTGTGTGACTGAGAACTTTTGTGAGGGCTTAAGGTGGTAGCTGGGGGCTCGGGGATGTGCGTGAGGTGTGTTCTTTCGGGTGGAGTTTTTGTCTCAGTGTTTGAGTCTATGGGCTTGATGGTGACAGGGTGGGTTTGACCGTTTTGGGGAGTGTCTGTGGTGAGAGAGGAGAAATCGGTGGGCATTGTTACTGTGTTGGGGGTGGAAGCAGATACAGTGGCGTTGGTGGTGGTGGTAGTGGTGGTGGTGTTGGAGTTGCAATGAGGGCTGCTGGCAAAGGCCTGTTGTCACAGGGGACGAGATGAAAACAAAGGCCCACTTTATCACAGAGAACAAGTACACCACAGGACTTTTCACGCAGGCGTCCACAAATGTCCAACTTCTTCCCTTTAACGTTTCCCTTCTCTAACTAATCCACCACCTTCCTTGCAGAAAGCTGGTGGATAGTGTGAGGGGGTGAAAAGGATTCAGACGGTGTTGTACACTGATAAAAATTCCACCAGACGTACACAAGCTTACAGCTGTGTAAATCTAACAGTGGAAGTGCCTGGCTGGCTCGCATACAAAATGACATTCTTATCGATTTTCCTCCCCTGATGACATGACCGAGGAATAGATTACAGACCCTGTTGAACTGGATTTTGTCATATAACGGTCAAGTCACAGCTTTTGTTTTACAAATGATACAGACATTACTTATCAGACTTATTACATTAAATGCACGATGAAAAAAAAAAAAAAGGGGGGGGGGGGAGGGAGATGGTCTTTATTGGCTCTCTTGACAAAGCCGTGGATTCAAGATCTGACGTCTCAAGTTCAGTGGCAGCCCGCGACATAGCAACCAGCCTGTTCACTCCCAGCTTAATGCTCCAAGTCATTCTGATGGTGACAGGTATGGTTTTCATAGGTCCCCCTCCCGACCTGTCCTATTCCATTTCAAGAGCGTGCCAGATTACAGGGTTTTGCTTAAGGTGCAGAGTCTGCCAAATTATCACTGGTAGATATGAGTGGAGTGCATATGGAATTATCCAAGCGTGACGAATCCCTCTTGAACAAACTCAAGAACACACACACACACACACACACACACACACACACACACACACACACACACAACACACACATATACATATATATATATAAAATATATATATATATGTGTGTGTGTGTGTATATATATATGTATATATATATATATATATATACACATATATACACACACACACATGCGCGCGCACACATACATACATACGTATACACACACACACACACACACACACACACCACACACACACACACACAACACACACACCCCACAACACACACAACATAAACACACACACACATACATACACACACACACACTCTCTCAAAGCAAAAAAATGGAAAGGTGAGAAATTTTGCAAACATAACAAACTGTGATTTGGAACAGAATCCACCTTTTTCAGCTCATCCGTGTATTTTCAAAGATTTTTTTTGGCTTTTAACCACGGTGGCTACAATGGAGAACAAACGTCAGATCACTATGGCAATAGTTTTGTTTTCAAAGTATGCTGCGTACCGCTTCCAAGTGAAAACACTGGGTCATCTCATATACCAGCCCGCCAGACCAACGCATCCAACTTGTCATACATAAACAATGCAGAATGAAAGACGGATAACACTTATGTGAGACAGTTTGACATTTGTAATCACCATCAACATAACCAACAAGCCAATTTTGCATTCATTTGAAGAGAAAAAGAGCACAACCTCCACAAAATAAACAGATAAATAAACAATCTAACAAACATAAATAAATACAATACACAATCTTATAAAAAAAACAACAAGAAGGATAACATATGCAAGATACACTAGCCACGTGGATGACTATCATCTACGTACATCTACATAACCGACCATTCTCTGTAAACATTCCTGTGTCAGAAAAAATTGAAAAAATATTCTATTCGTTTTATCATAACATTTAAGTTTTACAGTCCCTTTATTTGTTTTGATGTTGTTGTTTGTGTGTGTTGTCAAAAACACACAATGTAATGTCTGCGTGCAGTTATGAATGTACACACTCATTTTCTTCATATTTCCTTCAAATTTTCTGCAGAATTATATGAAACTATCATAGGATGAAATACATTGCTTTTGTACCATTCTCACACAAACTAAACACGCTCCGATAAAAAAACCAAAGATATCTATACTTCTGACACTAACCAAGTTCTTGTGAGCAACGTAAAGATGTTCACTAATGCATGTACTTTCAGTATATCCTTTCAAATCCTTATGACACCATTCCGTGAGTGTGTGTGTGTGAGTGTGTGTGTTGTGTGTGTGTGTGTGTGTGTGTGTGTGTGTGTGTGTGTGTGTGTGTGTGTGTGTGTGTGTGTGAGTGTGTGTGTGTGTAGTGTGTGTGTGTGTGTGTGTGTGTGTGTGCGTGCGTGCGTGCGTGCGTGCGTGCGTGCGTGTGCGTGCATGGGTGCGTTTGTGCATGCGTGTGTTCGTTTGTTCGTTCTCTTTGACTGACCGCCTTTTAACTTACCGTACTATGAGTGTATAAGACGCGCGCACGCGCGTGTGTGTGTTTGCGTGTGTGTTTGTGTGTGTTTGTGTGTGTGTGTGTGTGTGTGAGGAGAGAGAGAGAGAGAGAGAGAGAGAGAGAGAGACAGATAGACAGAGAGAGAGAGAGAGAGAGAGGAGAGATAGAGAGTGTGTGTACTTGTGTGTTTGTGTGTGTCTGTGTCTGTGTGCGCGTGTGTGTGCGTGCGTGTGTGTGCATGCATGCATGGGTGCGTGCGGTGCATGCTATGTGTGTATGTGGGCACATGCATAAAGTTTGCTTGTTTGCTTTTTTGTTTGCTGTTTTTCTGTTTTGTTTTTCTTTTTGTTGTTGTTCTTTTGTCTTTTACTGCAGTGCTCTCTATTTTCAATATCCTCGCCAAATGTCTGACACTGCACATACACGAAATAAAGACATACACAGGAGCATACATGTCACAACATATCTACCAGTCCATATTTCAAAGATGGGAATTCATGCAAACAGTAATCCAGCCCACTTGTTCCACCACAAGCACCCACCACAATAGAAACAGTATATCACAACAGAAGGGAGAAGGGTTATGTTTTAACACTGAAACTGCACTACATATACACATGTACAAAGTCTTCTCTCTGTCTTTCTCTCTCCCCTCTCTCTCTCTCTTCTCTTCTCTCTCTCTCTCTCTCTCTCTGTGTACGCGCGCGCGCATGTGTGTCCTGTGTGAAAATGTCGTGTGCCTGTGATTTGTGTATTTTCAACGTATGTGCGCTCATATATGTATGTGTGAATAGATGGATGAACAGACAGATGGATAAATTCTTGTATGGAAAAGAACAGGACTGGATTTATGCATGTGCAGAAAGACACAGGTCTTTATCAATCAAACAACTCGACTACAGATTAATCTATTTTAATACGCATATACAATTGCTTTCTTAAGAGAAACAGATCTTCATACGCGAGCTTTAATCCAAGCCAACATATTTGTTCTTCGAGATCAGCCCTTTGCCACACTGCTTAGGGAAATTCTGGACTACAGGACTGGGACTGGGGATGTGAATCGGGAATAAGTCAAAGTACAGTTTATGTCCGTCTCATTCCCTCGCACATGGATACTATGGCTGGTCACAGTATATAGTCTGTTCTATGCCTATACCCTAACTTTCCCCACCTTCGAGTGAGGTCTGCTCCTCTGAATAAATTACCGACCCTAAAGGTGAGGGTTGGGGGTAAAACAAGAATTACGGTTATGCCAGCTTTAATGTTTTCAGAAGTACTGGAGTCCAGCCGTGTATAATTACGCCAGATCTGCTGGATAGGGGGAGACAAGACTGCACCTTAGTCTGGAACAACCATTACAGAACAAAACAATCAAAACATGCTGATATAAATACAAAGGGTATGTACCTTCGACTTGCAGCCTTGTTTTTCCCAGTCTTGCCGGTACCAGCCCAGTCCATCGGAGCAGCGTGAAACCCGGTCACACCATTTACACTCAAACTTGACTCCAATGTGCTCTGTGCAGGTGCTGCAGTCCGAGATAGTGTTGCAAGCTGACGAAAGACAGCAATGAGTAAGCGCCTTTAGTGTTAGTGATACAGACAGGACAGGCATGAGGTAAACACCTGGTTGTGATCATTGTTGTTTAAAGCACAGATAACTACACTGGGCGAAATCAGGACTATAAGATACACACACAGCACCTCGCTGACCTTAGGGATTAAAATGAAAATGAAAATGTTAATACATTTGCGAATATAATCCAAGGATATGCCCCTGTCCTTGACCATTCTGCCTAATTTATTACCAGGGGGTTTACAAAAAAAACTGAATAGAAATATAAACATAACTCAAGACCTAAATTTAGGTTGCAGTTCGTCTTATACTGATTCAGTTCTCACCAAGCCTTGATTGGGTTATCGATTCTGAACCAAGTTAGTTTCATGGCTTGCAGGTTTGCTTGGACTACGAGGGGAGATTTCGGTGGTGCTCTCTTGGTGGTCAAGGGAGACTAATTTTGTTTTGGAAATATTTCTTAGTAAGATTTGTTTCTCTTTCTGCTTTACTCTCATTTGGGCGAGGTTGAATATCGGTAGGTCTGTGTTTCAAGGGGCGAATCACTCTGAGTTTCTTTAGGACATGGGAATCATGCTTTTTTACACAATTCGGTGGATTGTGGGGCCAACCTGAGTCCAGGTCTGATTTTGTGAGTTCGTGTTATACTGACTTGGAAATTTCTAGACAGTTGTCGAATATCTGTGATGCTGGAAGGGTGTTATTCCCTTTTCTCCGAGATAACCTGGTTACTTTGTAACGGGTTATATGTGAATTTAGATGTTGATCTAGTTCACTTTGAGATTTTTTCTATATTTTCTATGTTCACCCTGTTAGTCCGGTTGAGTGAACCTAGGCAAGGGTGATGTTGCATCTGTACGAGTTTGTGCTGCTCGGTGCTGTTCCAATCTCTATGTCGTTTTGAAGAGCAGAAGAATTCTGGTGGAGACCAGTGTAGTTCTGTGACTCTTTTGAAGAGGTGAGCAGATAGGTGGGTCTTTGGTGTAAATTGTAAATTGTGTCTTTCAATTTCAGATGGGGTGGAAGCAGTCCCATTTGTGTTCTGTATTTATGTACAGTTAGTTTATTTTGTAGGTCAGTTGCGTTTTGGGTTGTTCCTGTGCAGTGGCTGCAGCTTTGACTGCGTTTTGTGAATTGTCGTAATTGTGAATAATTGTTTCTTAAATGGTTTAATGAATCTAAATTGGGTCGTATTAGGGCCAGCTTATTTCGGGTTGGTTCTTACCGATTTGTGTGGGCGTGTGGAGTTAGGTTATTGGTAGTTATATGATGGTGTGTTTGTGTTTATGGGTTTAATTTCTCGTTTCCCTTAGTTCCAAACTGGTTTGAGAGGTTTGCCCAACCGGTCTGTGTTGCGTCTAACATAGATTTGGGTTAGGGTTTATTTGTCGTCGTTGAGATGTAAATTCGCGATTATGTTGATTCTTTGCACCCTCGTTGTTGAATAGGCCTGGCGTTGTGAATCCAAGCCGTGACGTTAGGATAACCAAATTAATTTGCTTATAATGAGTGTAATGTGCCGTTTACTGTTTGGGGATAAACTCAGAGGAGCTTACCGTTTGGAGATGAGGCTATGTGCGTCGTGTGACCGACTGACAGTTGGACAGAGGAAGTTAAAGATAAAATGGATATGTAACTTTATTATTGAGTGCCAGTATGAGGGTGTGGTATCGTCAAGGGCCGGTTAATGTTTTGGTGTTTTGGGCCCATGGTCGTTACGTTCTATGGTTTCATTTCATGTGGAGTCTGTCCCGGAAGGGCTTTATAGGTAACTGTAGATGAGTCTTTGCTGTTGCGCCCATATTATAGTTGTCTCGGTGTGCCTGATGATTTGTGCGTTTGGCTGTCTTGGTAAAATGTGATGGAAGAGAGATTTTTTTTCTTGTGTGATGTGTAGTCAATGACCGATTGTTTGTATTTTCTACAGGTGATTCGTCCCTGTAACCAGTCCCTTAACTCGTTCCTTGTAGCCTGTATCCAGTGATCTGATTTGTAGACCTGTACCATGCAACCAGTACAGCACGGAATCTACGCTCGACCATCATTCATCAGATCTCCGTGGGAAGCACTGGTGACTCAGGGTGTCTACAGTTAGCTGCGGCGCGTGTGAGGAGAGAAAGCCTTTCGTCCCTCGTCGAGCTCCGTGAGAAGATTCATCATTTACGCGGGTGGGATCAGGGATTTTCTTCCTTGTGCGTCTTGCTACGTGCTGCAGTTCCTGGGCGTCAGCGTGGGGTCTCAAAATCGGCCGAGGAGAGTGTGGGGTTGTGTGTGATCAATCATGTGTGTGTCTTGTCATGGGTAACGAAATTGCTACCTTCATATGTTCGTAAAATTTTGTCAGGTCTAAGTTAAATCATCCACCTTGCCTTGGGCAACGTGATGGTTACTTATACCTGACTTCAAGTCCATTTCAGTTGATAGTTCAACTAAATTTCAAGGGTTTATGTTTTGATTATAATTTGATTGTGCCCTTATCTTTGAAGTGCTGTGGAATACACAATGTTAGTACATTGTGCATTTGATGGAATTCGTGGTATTAAGCTTGTTATAATTTGATTGTGCCCTTGTCTTTGAAATGCTGTGGAATATACAATGTTAGTACATTGTTGTGCACTTGATGAATTCGTGGGATTAAGCTTGCTTTGAGAACTGTTTGTGTGGTTTAACCAGTCTGGGACTGCCAAACTATGTTAGACAGCGTCCTGGTTAAGACTGCCGATATCGAAGGCTATCGTCAGGTCGACCGTGCAGACAAGTAACTCTGTGCGTTGCTGTTAGTCCGGGCGTTGTGGTGTGTTTAGATGTGGTTGTTTGAAAATGTGTGTGTGTGTGTGTGTGTGTGTGTGTGTGTGTGTGTGTGTGTGTGTGTGTGTGTGTGTGTGTGTGTGTGTGTGTGTGTGTGTGTTTTTTTTTTTGGTGTGCAGTGAATAATTGTGTTTAAGATACGACGTTGATGTGTTATTTGTGAACTCCTGTGTTGTTGAATGACAGTATTAAATATGTGCGAGTGAAAAAGTTTTGTTGACCATTACTGTGTGTTGGGGTGATGGGTAAATAGGACTGTAAATTCTATCCCTCTTAGCATGATCAGGTCTTAGCGAGCCTGACACTAAGCATGCATAAAAACTGGTCTAAATTATCTAAAATTGTCTGTACTTCATAGTTCCTCAAGGCCAGAAAAATAGTTACTACACGTACCCAATTATCAATCCTAATAGGAAGTAGGTAAGGCTTTACACAACACATACAAGTAAATGGCTCAGCAAGGCAGAAAATGACAAAGGAAGATATGACAAAGCAGAGGAGTAAGGCAGAAACGAAGAAAATGACAGAAAAGAGGAAATGTCTAGCAAAGAATCTCCGGAAGGTGGGGATGCTATTCACACAGAATGAGCCCCCGACATCCCCACAGGGGTCGGGTAAGCATCTTTTTGACACATTTTGTAACGCAGACGCACAGCACACACACACACACGCACACACACACACGCACCACACACCACCACCACCACCACCACCACACATACTAACATCACTACTGTCAATGGTTTTTTTTTCAAAAGAGAGTTGAAGCCAAGTGGGGAACTCACTGGGCAGTGGCCTCAGAACGATCACGGTGCCTTCTTCAA
>CM060307.1:42319356-42339356 GCA_030674185.1 Monoplex corrugatus | reverse complement strand
AGACAGAGACACGAACAGAAACAGCGTAGCAAAGGCAAGACGAACAGTGAACCAAACAGAAAGAGACAGCAACACACAGAGAAAGTACTGACATTCTTGTAGATAAAGGTGATGGTCCCATCGCTTTTCAGCTTGGCCTGGAAGATGAAGGATCCATCTGCAAAGTAAACCCCTGCTGGTGAAAAAGAAACAACAGAGAGAGAGAGAGAGAGGGACCGAGGCAGAGACAGAGACAGCGACAGAGACACAGAGAGACAGAGAGAGAGAGAGAGAGTGAGAGAGAAAGAGAGAGAGAGAGAGAAACAGAGAGAGACAGAGGAGACAGACAGACAGACAGAGAGAGAGACAGAGAGAGAGAGAGAGAGAGAGAGAGAGAGAGAGAGAGAGAGAGAGAGAGAGAGACATATGCACAAAGGGGAAAAAATCCTCTCTTCTCCCGACTACCGTATCTTCTCTAAAACCTGTCTTTCATTAACGGTTAACATCAAATCATCTCCACCAAAAATGTGAGTTCATTCTCAGTACTGGTCGATAAGCGACTGAGAGATCGATCGACTGGGTAATTGGTGTTATTGATGTCCTTGTGTTTGTATGTTATTTAACACTAATCCGTCACTTGGTGTAGCTATACCTCCTCTAACCCCATAATCAGGCTGATCGCTAAGAGATAGAGAGAGAGAAAGAGAGAGAGAGAGAGAGACAGACAGACAGACAGACAGAGACAGAGAAAGACAGACAGAGAGAGAGAGACAGAGACAGAGAGAGACAGATAGAGAGAAGAAAGTGGGAAAGAAAGATGGGGGAGGGGAGTGAGCATATTCGTGAAACACAGCACCAGACTAGATGCTCTATCTCTGTCTCCAAGGAGCAACAATAAGTAGTTCCGGCATACTGAGACTGGTCCTTTGATACTTGCCACCCAGCCCTTCATTGGACAGACAACCACAGCGACAGCCTCCATGCAGGGTACGATGAAGGATGGAAAGTCTTAGTGTGTTACAGGAGGCTGACATGATCATCCTTTCATAGTTGAAAGAACGGTGCCACGTTGGCCCATCAACGTATCGGTCTGGTTTTGTACGTTATCACTGGTCTTACGTTCGAGGTATGATCCGATGATTACGTGAAACAGTTTCCTGAGGACACGTGGCCTCAAAAACCTGCATTCTCTTTTCTGAGTCAGCCAGCAATTTCACAGTTATACACCTTCAGAAGACGATGGACATTAAGAGTGTCTTGTGTTGAAGCTAGCGGTCTCAAAATCCTGCAATCTCTTTTTCCGATCAGCCAGCATTTTCACAGTCATACACCTTTAGAAGACGATGGACACTATGAGTGTCTTGTGGTGAAGCTAGTGGCGCTGCTTCTCCAGGTTCCGTTCAGTCTAGCCATTGCTGCCATTACTGTAATCCTGATTCGTATTTCTGCTGAACTGCTGTCTGCCACCTTTGGTCAGGATACACGTACTAGAAATGTCGACCCATTACAACTTCTGGCTGTTCATACTGTTGATTGTGATACTATGACTTTGCTTTTTTATTGTTGACTTGTAATCAAAATGTCCCTGCGCTGTCAACAGGTCTATTGGTAAACTATTCAAGTTCAGTGCTGTGCCTGAGGCCGATGTCATCGCCCAGCCGTTAATTGCAGATAAGCCTGACACCAGTTTAGATGGAGTTATTATAGTAGTCGTGAAAGGTTTTCTGCATGCTCTTTGCCGCAAAGACATTGAACGAGACTGCTGATAGCAGAATGGCCTAGGATAATGTTGGGTTGATGGTAAACATTTCTGCCATGAATACTCAAGCCCCAGACATGGCTAGAGTCCAGACCCTTTGACCATGGTCATTCCAGCGGAAGTCATTCCAACATCAGACATTCTGACCTGGACAGTTCGAAAGGTGGACAGTTGGACCCCTCCAAACGTGTGTGTGTGTGTGTGTGTGTGTGTGTGTGTGTGTGTGTGTGTGTGTGTGTGTGTGTGTGTGTGTGTGTGTGTGTGTGTGTGTTTGTGTGTGTGTGTTTGTGGATGTGTGTGTGTGTATGTGTGTGTATGTGTATGCGTGCATATGCATGCGTGTGTGTCTGACACATACTTCACTCTCTCAAGCACATAAACCACTAATACAAATATCATAGTTAAACACTCAATCAAAAAGCAACATTCATCACAGTAAAACTGTCACGTTATTAAAGCAAGAGCTTCAGTTCATTAACCTGTAGTATACACACAGCCTCACTATGAAAGTCAATCGTTATATTGAGTAAAATAAAATAGTTCAACTCACGAGCGTCCTGGTCTTTCAGTATGACGTTGTGCCATTCGATCACAAACTCTTCCCCTGAAACAGAAACAACTAACGCGTTGTATGTCTGTAAGATCTGATATAACTGTATCAGTCACTGTGGCGAAATAGTTAGCGTAACACACTGATGAATGGCAGGTTAGAAGTTTAAACTTCCATCATTTCATATCACTGTGCCCCCCCCCCCCCCCATCCCTCTCAAGTGGCTCTTTCCAAAAGTTCAGCAAACTGTGGGTTCTTTGAGAAGATTGGAAACATGAAGTTGAGTCTCATCCACTTCATGGAAGTGTCGTTCATGGTGTTGCTGAAATTCTCAAACATCAGCACAGATGTCTGTATCTCTTGGGACTGGGTGACGCCAGAATTTATTAATGTAACAAAGCTTAAAGTATATCCTTGTCAAACAAAATCCGTTCTGCTTCTGATACTAGCTGTCTACAAGATCCTTGATACAAATGCACCACAGTTGGTCGCCGCTCTCTGTGTGTGTCTAGTCCATACCACTGGAACGATCTTACCCCGTCTATCTGACAGTCACAAACTCTGTCTTTCTTCAAGCTTACTTGAAGATATATGTTTTTGCTCCGCAGTGATTTCCTCCTCTACATGTTCACCCTTTTGCCCCACTGCCATCAAGTCCCCCCCTTCCTCCCTCCTCGAGTTTGCATGTGCTTCGTGCCCTGGAGTCTTGGTCGTTGTTGGATGATGAGAGTGCGCCCTTTGGTTTGATTCTTGTGTCAAGATTTGGCGCCTTATAAATGTCATTATTATTATTATTAGTGTTATCATCATCATCATCGTCGTCGTCGTCGTCATCATCATCATCATCATCACTATTATTATTATTATCATCATCATCATTATTACTAAATGGAGCCCCATAGTATCATCAGTAACACCTATACTCTAATGTACTATTCTACCGTTACAAAAAAAAAAAAAAAAAAGTCCCAGATTCTGGCGCCCTTTACGTCCTGATGTCACGGTGACCTCAGTTCTGATGCGATTAGAAATGTGTCGGAAAGCCGACATGAAGGGAACTGTGACAGCGCCACAGAGGTGGTACAGAAAATGGGATGCGGAAAAATTATTTGACCAATGACAGTCGATTTATTCCTAGTCTACTTGATAAACAAACTTAGACAATAAGGACGAAAAAGTTATTCATAATTTCTAAACGGTAAAATCTTTTCATACGGGTGAACAAAAAGTAGTGATGTGATGATATCAACTAGATTCAAAGAAGACGTTACGATTGTAAACATTGTCGGGGTGTATATTATGGATAATATAAATATGTTGGTGCGTTTTTGCTGGACTAAGACAGATTTGCCTTTATATATATAGAAATTTAAGATAAGTAAAAAAAATATATAAACAAAAAATATACTACATGATGTAAATATGCAACAAAAGCACTCATGCTTTACTTGGGTACAATTATCATCCGCTGAACAAGGAACTGCATGAATTGTGATAAATCTTGATTTGATTATTAAGTTTAGCAATACGATCTTTCATTGTCATACCGAACAAAATAATGGCAAAACAACTATCGAGTGGTGTCGGGAGCTTGGGAGGTGATTGTCGGGAGAATGGCGAGGCATTGGTGCTCCAGGCCCCATCTGCGCCCTCCTGGTGTTTCTTGTTAACTTCGGTTTGTCACTTGGCCGCTGACTTCGGGGAATCAGGCCTGATGACCTCAGGGAAAGACCTGCTGGCTGCTCGGAAAGACGGCAAACTTGGGATCCCATTCGGGGCATGTCAGACCTTGCTGAACAGCAAAATGGGCTGTGTCTGGAGCATCATGGCTTGTCACTTTCTCGGCCGTTCAAATCAGCTCTGTGGTTTAAATAAGGCAATGTTGGGAGCTTCCGACTGCTAACTGTCGAGACTATAGTAACAGTAAAAATGCTGGTAGCTATGCGAGCTGGTGGCAGGGCTGGATGCCCGAAAGAGAGATGAGACCAGAGTGGGGCGGAGAGAGGGGTCTTCCATTCTCTCTTGTCCGGAGGCTGGGCTGGACCTAGTTGGTGCGCGTTGTGTGTCTATGTCCCATGGTTTGTCATCTGCCCATCTTGCCACTGAATTGATAAACAAGGTAACTGATGACTGGTCCGAATAGGTCATACAACGCACGGACAGCCCCCCTTTGCTTGATGGTGCTTCTTGTTAACATTGTAATCATAATAAAAATAATGATGGTGAGGATAATGATAGGAGATACTAAGGGTGTTTATATTTGGAACTAGCAAATAGAAATCTAACGTCCCATAAGCTCTATCAAGACGCCGTTTCATTACGCTTGCAAGGAGATTTTAAACAATTATGTCTCATCATCATCATCATGTCGATCTTGCTCGGCTATCCATGACACGTTTCTTCCATCCTTCTCTGTCAGACATTGCAGTAGGTAGTTCATCATACTGACAGCCCGTATCATCGATCAGTTGGTCGATGAAGGTCTCCTTTGGACGTCCTGGTCTTTGTTTGCCGTGACTGGGTCTTCATAGTAGAACATCCCCCACCAGTTCTTCTTTGCTACGCCAGCAGTGTCCCGCGAAGCGCAGTCTTTGTTGACGTATTGATTTACTGATTGGTGGGATCTTGCCATATAACTCTTTGTTAGTTGGATGTTCTCTCCAGGATTTGTTCAGGGCTGCACGCAGCATTCGTGTGTATGCTCCATCAATCTTCCTCTCCAATGTCGTGTTACGGTCCAAGAGATTGAGCTATATATAAGAACGGACTCTACTGCTGCTGGGATGAAGTTCCTTTTCAGGTTGTTGGTAGATTGGATTTCCAGATTTTGTCCAGTGATTTAGTGCGCCCAGGCATTTCCGAGTCTGGTGTTGACGTCTTGTTCTGTGGAGTCAATGTAGCTGCCAAGGTAATTAAAGTCTTGAACTTGTTTGATCGTATCTCCATTGAAACTTCTCATACCTTCTGATGCGTCTTGGTTCAGACAGATGAACTCTGTTTTGTTCGCATTGAGGTGGAGCCCGATCTCCATTGCTGTTTTTTCCACACTGTGAAGGAGAGATGTTGCATCCTTTAAGAAGTCTGCGAGAACAGCCAGGTCATCAGCGTAATCCGCATCTGTTATCTTTACTGCAGGATAGCGTCTGCTCTTCTGTTCTGTGAGGGTAAAGCCGAGTTTTTTGTTCTTATCCACTGCTTTCCTCAGCACATAATTGAGACAGATGATGAAAATGTAGGGGGCAAGCGTATCTCCTTGAAGGACTCCAGCAGTTATGTCGAAGAAGTCTGTGTCTCCGTCGGGGGAGCGAACCATACAGCGGGTATTCTGATACAACATCATGATGGCATCTACTGTTTCCTTGGGTAGTCCATATGTCTAGAAGCAGACAATCCTCCTCTCTTTTGTGGGACTGCAGTGTACCATTCCTACTCCCCTTTGAAAAAAAAAGTAAAGATTTAAACAATTTTTAAATACAGCACCTGGCAGTCATTTCTTTTGTACTTGCCGATCTCCACATGACTGTGCCCGTGTGATGTACTATTTGGGGAGTGTGGATGGGGTGCTGCTTCGAATTTCTTTTCCCAACTTTCATCTTTTACCTTCTTTGAGTATTTAGGTAATCAGGCGAAGTTTGTTCATTTTGTGGGATGTAGGTATTTGAGCTACGGGTAGCCCATGCTACATGTGTGTTGAAGTTTCCATCCAGTTGCCATCCCAGGCAAACAAGTCTGAAAGTCCTACCTACATACTGGGAGAAACAATCGTTTAGGAGCGTACTGGACCGTCCTTGTGGAGGGTCTGAAGACTGACAGTACAGTCTAAGACAGTCTCTATGGCATTTCTGTTCTTTGCCGTGTTTTATCTGGTTGTCGTATCAGTCTCAAAGCTCTCTCTCTCTCTCTCTCTCTCTCTCTCTCCCTCTCCTCCCTCCCCCCCCCCCCCCTCTCTCCAGGTTTGTGTTGTAACAGACCAGACAATTAACCTGCCTTGAAAGTCAATTTTTGAATCTCCCTTTTTACCTTAAAATTTAAGAAAAATAATTTTTTCGATCTCCCTTTTTCAATTTAAAATTTGAGATAGGGAGATTGAAATTTAAAAGAGACTGTGTCATATCACCAGGAAAGCATATAGTGCGACCGTGCGTGCGTGCATGTGTGTGTGAGTGTGTATGTGTGCGCGCGCGCGTGTGTGTGTATGTGTGCGTGCGTGTGTGTGTACGTGTGTATGTGTGTGTGCGTGCGTACGTGTGTATGTGCGTGCGTGCGTATGTGTGAGTGTGTATGTGTGTGTGTGTGTGCGCGCGCACGTGTGCGCATGAGCGTACGTGTGTGTGACCAAAGTGTGTTTGCACGATTTTCTCAGCTGTTTCAGTATGAGATCTTCACGTACATTAGGCCAAAGATCTAAACCACCAAGGAGCTGCAAACACGTAAGTTTGGAAGGAAACCATGGCAAACTCAAGGTAACACGACCAAAAACAGATTAAAAATCAACAATAGCACTTTTTCGAGGATTTGGGACAATATCAAAATCCTGCACTTGGCCATGTGTCACGCAACAAGAACACGGACCTCATGGCAATCATCTTTCAAGGAAAAACAGTGGCAAAAAGGAAGAAAGGCAGACCTCCAATCTCAAACATCGAGAACATAACCAACATAGTCCACAAAATTCAAGACAGAGCGGCCTGGTGGGAGATGGTGGGATCCAGATGTGCAGCGGCCAACACCGAACCCAGTAATGCTGACAGGTGAGACAGGTGATCAAAATTCTGTTGACCCTGGTCTGATTTCAAGGTCATGATGTCTAGAGGTTTTAAATGCAATGTTCTGTCTCACAACTCACATACGTTTCGCTAACGTTGATCAACACATTCAAGGCTATCTCTGTCTTTTCCTTTATAGACATGTTTTAATAAGACGTGACACACAAACCAGTCATCACAGACATATTTTCACCAGACGTGACAAAAAGCTGTCATCATTGATAGGTCAAATTATATTGTGATTACACTGCAAGAAACAGACCCTCGTCAGTCAGTCAGGTAATGATGCCCCCCCCAAAACATTCGTTCTTACGTCTGTATCAAAATACGCTTCCACAATTTTTGTTACAGTTAGGACGAATTTCAAATGACTAAAAGACAAAGGGGTATATCTTAAAATGGCATATCCATAGGCTTAAGGAATACAGGAACAAAGTCATATCCGGTACTCAAAAACAAACTTTTGTTTTTAATAATAATAATAATAATATAATAATAATAAATAGCTTTTGTATAGCGCTATTCCCAGTTCGACTCACTGCGCTATTACATAAAAAATAATCTCACTCACATACCAAACATCATTTTTCAATCACACACACACACACACACACACCACACACACACACACACACACACACACACACACACACACACACACACACACACACACACCCCCACACACACACACACACACAAGAAAGTATTCCGTTATTTCTTTATTTCAACACTTCATACACATACCAATAGATATATGATCCGCGTTTAGGTCGGAATGACCGAATCACTACTTAAATTCGTCAAACACAATATATGTAATAAATAGAACGGGAAAGAAGGAGTTACGACAAACTCACCAGCATCACTTAGGAGATAACCAAATCATGAAATAACCTAAATGATTTGAAAGCACTGTGCACAAGAATTATAGGGGTGATATATAAAGAGAGAGAGAGAGAGAGAGACAGAAAGAGACAGACAGACAGACAGACAGACAGACAGACAGACAGACAGACGAAGAAACAGAGACAGAGTCATTCCACCTAACTGGACCTTGAGAAGTGAATCTACGCTGGCCAAAATAGTAATGTTCTGAAATATGGAACGCACAACACCTTGGAATCACCAAAGAAGTAAAGTTTTCTGGTGGAATCTAGATGTTAAGAATGTTGGAGAAATACTGAGGACTGTACCGGAGACAAATGCAAAGCATTAAGAGGACAGTATATAATTGATTCTAAATTGAAGAAGAAGCCAATTCAGTGATCTGAGAAGCAGAAAGGCTTGCTCATGTCTGGAACATTTGAAACCTATCCAAGCAGTAGTATATTTAACTTCTGGAGCTTTTGGAGAAGACATTTGAAAGGCCAGCCAACAGTGTGTTAAAATATGAACACACAAGAGTTGAAAGTGCGTTGTGTATATATAGGTACAAAGAAACTGACATATACATATATTATTCATACACTTTTATCTGTATGACTTGTTCGACATAATAAGTTTTTTTTGGAGTCAACGTGTTTGTGTATAAATGTATATGTATATTATAAAATGAATTGAACTGTTGATGAAAAAAGATCCTAACACTAACAGTGTATGTAAATTCTTTTCATAACCGTCTTTCATCATAAACTATTCAGTCATGGTGCTTCTTAGCAATACTGATAAATGCTTGAAAAGTTTAAACTGCAATTTCTCCAGGAAATTATCAAGTTTTGCATCCCAATAATTCACAGTCATACTACCAGTAATACAGGCACAAACGTGGTATTAGGAACAGCACTGACAGGCAAGTCTTAATTTCCTTGCTATCTACCGGCGGTTGTTCCCACAGAACCCCTGCCTGCATGCCCAGATGGCTGCCACAATAGCAAGAATGAAGACGACACCCAAGACCACACCTATAATAGTGTACGTGAGGTCGCTGTCCACAGGATCTGTGCTACAGCAGTACTCAAGGTTGGTCGGCCCACAGCAGTAAGTGTAGTTGGCTGGCTCCGTTTCACGGGGACAGATGAAGTCACCATACACACGCCCGTTGGGAGCCGTGTCTTCAATGTTGGTGCAGATCGGGGGCATGCGATCGCTGTGTCTGTTGTAGCGGTCGTTAGTGAGGTAGCGGTTGTAGCCATAGATCATGCCAGCAGCTCCTGCTGCCTTTCACGAAGTGCTGATGTATCTTTTCCCTGCCTTCATACGAGAGGCCCGCTTACTTCTGGTATTAGAATTAGAGGTCCGGGACGTTTTGCTCTCATGCCTCATAAAAACAAACACGGGGCAGGTAAAGACAGCAAAAACAACTAGGAGACGTAATGGCGGCATGTTGATTTACGTCATATTGAGTCCATCGATTCTATTACATACTGTTCCTAAGATAGGACGCACACAGAGACAGACAGAGTGATGCCGAGTTCCAACGTATGAATTCATTGGGGTTTACAATCTTTGTGAAATCAACGTCACTGATAAAACCAGTATCATAATCCAAACTCGTTCGGTAAGATTCACTGATAATATCGTCATCTTACCAAACTTCGTTCAGCAAGCTGAAATAGACTTTTATTTTTATTAGTGACAGAGAAGAGATATGTTAAAAAGAGTCTTATTTCTTCTGTATATGGGTGAATCTTTACCAAATTTTGGTAAAAAGTACGAGCGCCTGAAGAGTAAAAAAAAACAACAACAAAACAACAACAACAACACCGATAGTTTTGAAGGTAAGGCGCCAAGACCACACTTAAAAAAACAAACAAACAAACAAACAAACAAACAAAACTGACTGCAATCAGCAAGGGTCAAGAAATGTGCGAAGTGCGTAAACAAGATTTTGTCGGGAACAATTTTCCATCCTGTTTTCACTGTTGTGACACTACTATTTTGTCCTAGCAGCACGTCAAGTTTTATTTCATGCTTCCAGGTCACAGTGACTAATATTCAAGATCATCTATATATTCATAAACACGCTGTACGAATAAAAAAAAACTATTAAAACTTCAAGTAATCCACTTTCTAGATAAGCTTAAGAACAACATGTTGTGAACACTGATTATATGTTTTTCTTCAATATATACGCGCTCGTATATATTGACGTGCAACAGTTTGGCATCTGCAGTAGTTTAAAGTGACTCTAAGTATTTCAAAAATGTGGCTTTAAGCGTTGTCTTGTTCCTTCTCATGCTGAACAGTAACTAACATACGGATAGATACACACTGATGGAGAAAGTTACGTAATATTTTCCCAAACGACTTCTGTCATGACAAACATTTATATATATTATATACATATACACACACACACACACACTCGCATGCATGCACACACACACACACACACACACATGAACGCACGCAAGCACGCGCGCGCACGCACACGCACACACACACACGCGCACGCACATAAGACACCAAACGATGCTTCCTCGAACCTATGCTTAGAATAAAGTACAGCTCTTTCAAATGCAGATCACCTTAAGACAATTTTGCTGATGTTATCAGATGGGCTTGGTCATATTTTCAAAATATTCTCTATAGTGACGCCCCTGATAATCATTCCTTTTATATTTACCAAACCACACAATGCTACCCCCGTATCTTTTACAAGGTTTCTTTTTGTATTTTTCATGTCTTTGTCCAACTGTTATCTCTTACCTTCACTGAGTACTTGGCTAGTGGTGTGATGGAAGTTTCTTTACTGTGTAAGATAGATGTAACAAAAGTTAAGGTTCAACTTTGTGGAATGCAGGTACCTAATCTTTGGCTAGCTCATTCTGTGTATGTGTTGACGTACCTCTCCAATTGCTTTCCCAAGCAGAAAGCTTGAGGAGTGCTATATAGGACAAAATAATTGTTACTTGCTTTGGGAACATAGGCGTTTTTTTTCCTCGTGGAGGACCTACACACTGAGACAACGAGAGAGTATTCTGACAGAATCGCGATGACCTTGCATTCTAGGAAGGTCGCTATGACCTTGCCCTCTGAGAGGGTCGCTTTGACCTTGCCATTTGAAGAGTATCTACGATCTCGCCCTACAACTTGATTATATTTGCTGCACACAAAATATGAACAACTGATTTGCATTTGCAAAATTTTACGCAAAAATTTAATGCAAAATACCTGCAAGAAGATTTACACAAAACAAGCAATGAGACACAGACAGAATGAAGAAAGGCAAGAGAAAAAGGAAACGACGTACCAATCTCTTTATAGAAGATGTTGGAATCGGGACTGGTGGAGGTGTCAAAATTAGCCATGAGGGGAGCAATGTATTGGGTGGCTGTCAACCATTGGTGCAGGAAAGGGCTCATGTAAATAAATCCTGAAAAACAAAAAACAATGCAAACAATGCAAACATGCACGCGCATGTGCATAATGTACACTGAAATCAATCAAACCAGCTGGAAATGATATGACGAGTCGGTTTTTTTCACTTACAGAAAGGAGAAAGAATGATAAAACAATAACGGCATTATAAATTGAAAAGTGGTATGGATCTTGTCCTCGAGGTTGTTTCGGATATGCACCTTAACTGTAATGAAGATCCTTTAAAGGGCAGTTAAACTAACTCAACACTGAGCTCTTTTAAAACTCTTATCCATAGCGCAACGAACTTGTGGAACTTGTCTTTTTGACCCCCATAGAAAAAATAGCAACACTTTTAAATCAATTTACTCGAACACACACACACACACACACACACACACACACACACACACACCACGCCCGCGCACACACACATACACGCTCACGCGCGCGCGCGCGCACACACACACACACACACACATTTATACATCAATAAATGGGAAGACGACAACATCTGATGACAGCATTGCAGCACTCCCTCAACTGACGTTAAAGGAAACTCTGGTACACTCACTCTCCAGTACCAAGAGTGCCAAAGCCCTGAAGAAACCACGTTAGGGAGAATAACTAGTACTCACAGCATTCTTGCTGATATCTACAGGAATGGACGGTAATGTGCACCTGGAGAAGCTGACAACCTGTACCAGTCTGTATGAAGAGGAAAACGTGCTTCAAGACTTTCAACATGTTTCTGTCATCCACATTTCCAAGGGACAGGACAATATGGCTTCATGAGGTAATTATCACTGGATATCTTTCCTAAGCATTAACATAATATTCTTGCCAGAAACATCCTTAACAAAATCGTCACCCATATAGCAGAGCCCATCATACCTGAGTCTCAGCATGGCTTTCGCGGTGGAAGAAGCACAAGCAACAAGATGTTAGCCATTCGCAAACTATTTTAAAAAATGCTGTGTGCAAATCAGGAGCTCTATCTGTTGCTTATATATATGACCAAAGCATTCGACACCTTGAATTGGAAAGGCCTGTGGAAAATACTACGAACGTACTTTTGCTCTCAGAAAGTTGTCTCGCTAATTCGTTCTTTTTACAATGGTATGTATGATAGCCAGGGTGCAATAAAACCTTTCCAAGTGCACAACGGAGTGATACAGGGGTGCGTTCTTCTCCATCGTCTTTGTAGCAACACTGTCTGATGTGCTGAGAGACTCTGACAAGGCGGTACATCCACTTCCGCTCGGACAGAAATTTCTTTAACCTGCACTGACTTCAAGGCCAGGAGTGTTACAAGCTGTCCTGTGGGGAAATTTCTCTTCACAATCCGTGCAATAGCCACACTCACACTAGGTCACCCCAGCATCAGTGACCAGTTTGCAGCGGTCTGCAAACACTTTGGCTTTTACAATTTACCTCAGTAAGACATGTTTCTGGCGCTTCACTAACCACTGATGAAGAGGTAACGGTTTCGTATCTCAAACACTTGCTCTGCCTTTGAAAGGGTGACCAAGAGGTTGTGGTATGACCAGTCCCCAAAACGACTGCTGTGCATATAACAAATTCTCCTGCTCTCACGGGTACACTGCTACAAGACCTGAACTATCTAACGACAAACGCAAGCTTTTAACAGCCGTCAAACAGAATGGAGCAGCCTATGCTCTGTTACACTGATTCAATAGTTGTTATAATTGCTATAATAATTGTTATACTGCCTTAAAAACCCGTCAATAAACTTGCTCAAACTAGTTTAGTAAGAATGAATATACACATATACGTGCAAAGACACATACCAATATTTACAGACGGATATGCACATGCACGCACCCAAAACATTTCATTTACAAAATACAAATACACTCATCACCTCCTGTAGCGACAGTGATGTTGGTGATATTGTGGCCGTAAAATCGGAACTTGAAAGGCAAGGATATAGTCTGCACACAGACAGAATAGTCACAGGGTATGATGCACATTATAAGACTTAGTGAAACGATTTCACGGCAAAATAGACATATACACTCCATTTCATTTTTCTAAAATGTTTTCTGTATAATGATTTTAACATAACATACAACTACTACTACTACTACTACTACTACTACTACTACTACTACTACTACTACTACTACTAAACACGCACACACAAGCATACAGTAAATACACATAAAATAGGAAATGGAAAGACAGAGTCTCCTTATTTAACGCTTTCAGCACTGAAATTGGAGTTTATCCACAAAGACAGGAAGTAAAATGAAAGTTACTCACCTTGTACGTAAATCTTACAAGTGACGACCCTAATACTGAACTGTAGCAAAGAAAAGAAACAGAACAAAAAAGCTGCCTGTCACAAACACGAGTAAACTGTAGAAATTGGGGAAGGGGTAGGAAGAGGAATGAAGTGGAAATAAAAATCTGCACGATTCAGGAAAACAGGCACAGGCTTGAAATATATTAACCTATTGCAAAATAGTTTCCTGCAGAAAGCCAATGGTCAGGGTAAAGGTAGTGAAAAGGTTAACATATTCAGTCCAGGGCCCGAAAGCTGGTGGACAAGGTGAGGGAGGGAGTGCACTCACCACAGCCAAGCGATGACCGGAATTGAGAGTACCCTGAGACTTGGGATCGTCCAGCTCCAGATAGTGGTCACTGGCACTCTCAGGTATAATGGTGGATGTGTAGTAGCTGTGGTTATCCTGATACACACACGAAAAAACAACAACATGATAACACGCAGCCATGATAAAAATCGACTTCTTCCAAGAGTTACTAACATGAAAATTGTTTGCTGACATTGCCATAAAAATAAACATAAACAAAAACAAAAACACTCTTCTGTAAGGGTAGACACCCACACTACTATCCACAGTGCCATGTAATGGGAGACAGACACACTACTATCCACAGTGCCATGAAATGGAGACACTCACACTACTATCCACAGTGCCATGTAATGGGAGACACTCACACTACTATCACTGTGCCATGTAATGGGAGACACTCACACTACTATCCACAGTGCCATGTAAGGTGAGACACACACTACTATCCCAGTGTCATTATAGGGAGACACTCACACTACTATCCATGCGGAGACTCCAATGTAAGGATGTGGAGACACACTACTATCCTTAGTGTCATATGAGGGGAGACACTCACACTACTATCCACAGTGCCATGTATGGGGAGACACTCACACTACTATTCACAGTGCCATGTATGGGGAGACACTCACACTACTATCCACAGTGCCATGTAATGGCAGACACCCACACTACTATCCACAGTGCCATGAAAGTGGAGACACCCACACTACTATCCACAGTGCCATGAAAGTGGAGACACCCACACTACTATCCACAGTGCCATGAAAGTGGAGACACCCACACTACTATCCACAGTGCCATGTAATGGCAGACACCCACACTACTATCCACAGTGCCATGAAAGTGGAGACATCCACAGTGCCATGTAATGGCAGACACCCACACTACTATCCATAGTGCCATGAAAGTGGAGACACCCACACTACTATCCACAGTGCCATGAAAGTGGAGACACCCACACTACCATCCACAGTGCCATGTAATGGCAGACACCCACACTACTATCCACAGTGCCATTAAAGTGGAGACACCCACACTACCATCCACAGTGCCATGTAAGGGCAGACACCCACACTACCATCCACAGTGCCATGTAATGGGAGACACTCACACTACTATCCACAGTGCCATGTAAGGTGAGACACACTACTATCCTTAGTGTCATATGACGGGAGACAACAACACTACTATCCACAGTGCCATGTATGGGGAGACACTATACTACTGTCCACAGGACTGTATAAGGGGAGACACTATAACTACTGTCCACAGGACTGTATAAGGGAGACACTATACTACTGTCCACAGGACTGTATATGGGGAGACACTATACTACTGTCCACAGGACTGTATAAGGGGAGACACTATACTACTGTCCACAGGACTGTATATGGGAGACACTATACTACTGTCCACAGCGCTGTATAAGGGGAGACACTATACTACTGTCCACAGCGCTGTATAAGGGGAGACACTATACTACTATCCACAGCGCTGTAGAAGGGGAGACACTGTACTACTATCCACAGCGCTGTATAAGGGGAGACACTATACTACTATCCACAGCACTGTATAAGGGGAGACACTATACTACTATCCACAGCGCTGTATAAGGGGAGACACTATACTACTATCCACAGCGCTATAGAAGGGGAGACACTATACTACTATCCACAGCGCTATAGAAGGGGAGACACTATACTACTGTCCACAGGACTGTATAGGGGAGACACTATACTACTGTCCACAGCGCTATATAAGGGGAGACACTATACTACTGTCCACAGCGCTGTATAAGGGGAGACACTATACTACTGTCCACAGCGCTATATAAGGGGAGACACTATACTAATATCCACAGCGCTGTAGAAGGGGAGACACTATACTACTATCCACAGCGCTATAGAAGGGGAGACACTATACTACTATCCACAGCGCTATAGAAGGGGAGACACTATACTACTATCCACAGCGCTATAGAAGGGGAGACACTATACTACTATCCACAGCACTGTATAAGGGAGACACTATACTACTATCCACAGCGCTATAGAAGGGGAGACACTATACATACTATCCACGAGCGCTATAGAAGGGGAGACACTATACTACTATCCACAGCGCTATAGAAGGGGAGACACTATACTACTATCTACAGCGCTATAGAAGGGGAGACACTATACTATATCCACAGGCGATAGTTGGGTGAACACTAAACACTGTCCACAGCGCTGTAAAGGGAGACACTGAACTACTATCCACAGGCTGTATAATGGGAGACACTAATACTACTATCCACAGCGTCTATAGAATGGGGAGACACTATACTACTATCCACAGCGCATAGAAATGGGAGACACTATACTACTATCCACATGCGCATTAAGGGGAGACACTATACTACTTCCACAGCGCTGTATAAGGGAGACACTAACTACTATCCACAGCGCATATGAAGGGGAGACACTATACTACTGTCCACAGCGCTATAGAAGGGAGACACTATACTACTATCCACAGCGCTATAAGAGGGGAGACACTATACTACTATCCACAGCGCATATAAAGGAGACACTATACTACTGTCCACAGGCAGCTGTATAAGGGGAGACACTAATACTACATATCCACAGCAGCTATAGAAGGGAGACACTATACACTACTATCCACAGCGCTGTATAAGGGGAGACACTAACTACTATCCACAGCGCTGTATAAGGGACACACTATACTACTATCCACGAGCGCTGTATAAGGGAGACACTAACTACTGTCCACAGCGCTGTATAAGGGGAGACACTAACTACTATCCACAGCGCTGTATGAAGGGGAGAACACACTATATACAACTACTATCCACAGCGCTTAATAAGGGAGACACATACTACTATCCACAGCGCATAGTAAGGGAGAACACTATACACTATCCACAGAGCACTGTATAAGGGGAGACACTGTACTACAAATCCACAGCGCATGTTAAGGGGAGACACTATACTACTATCCACAGCGCTGTATAAGGGGAGACACTGTACTACTATCCACAGGCTATAGAAGGGGAGACACTATACTACTATCCACAGGCTGTATAAGGGGAGACACTTACTACTATCCACAGCGCTGTATAAGGGGAGACACTATACTACTATCCACAGCGCGTATAAGGGGAGACACTATACTACTATCCACAGCGCTGTATAAGGGGAGACACTATACTACTATCCACAGCGCTATAGAAGGGGAGACACTATACTACTGTCCACAGCGCTGTATAAAGGGGAGACACTATACTACTATCCACAGCGGTATAGAAGGGGAGACACTATACTACTATCCACAGCGCTGTATAAGGGGAGACACTATACTACTGTCCACAGCGCTATAGAAGGGGAGACACTATACTACTATCCACAGCGCTATAGAAGGGGAGACACTATACTACTATCCACAGCGCTATAGAAGGGGAGACACTATACTACTATCCACAGCGCTATAGAAGGGGAGACACTATACTACTATCCACAGCGCTATAGAAGGGGAGACACTATACTACTATCCACAGCGCTATAGAAGGGGAGACACTATACTACTATCCACAGCGCTATAGAAGGGGAGACACTATACTACTATCCACAGCGCTATAGAAGGGGAGACACTATACTACTATCCACAGCGCTGTATAAGGGGAGACACTATACTACTATCCACAGCGGTATAGAAGGGGAGACACTATACTACTATCCACAGCGCTGTATAAGGGGAGACAGTATACTACTATCCACAGCGCTATAGAAGGGGAGACACTATACTACTATCCACAGCGCTGTATAAGGGGAGACACTATACTACTATCCACAGCGCTGTATAAGGGGAGACACTATACTACTATCCACAGCGCTATAGAAGGGGAGACACTATACTACTATCCACAGCGCTGTATAAGGGGAGACAGTATACTACTATCCACAGCGCTATAGAAGGGGAGACACTATACTACTATCCACAGCGCTGTATAAGGGGAGACACTATACTACTGGTACCGCTCTTTCTCTGTATCTAGTGCACGCAACTGGAACGTTCTTCCCCCCATCTATTCGACAGTCACAAACTCTTCCTTCCTTCAAGTCTACTCTCATTAAAGACAAACCATTTTGCCCAGCAGTGATTTCCCCACTCTACATATACACTCTTTTGACCCACTGCCCTCCTCCTGTCGTCCTCCTTCGATTTGTGTGAATTACGTGCACTGGGTTTTTGGTCGTTGTTGGGTGATTGCTTTGGTGAATGGTGAGGGTGCGCGCTTTGGTTTGATTCTTGTATCAAGATTTGGCACCTTATAAATGTCGTCGTCGTCGTCATCGTCGTCGTCATCATCATCAACATCATCATCATCATCATCATCATCATCATCGTCGTCGTCGTCGTCATCATCATGATAATGTTTTGGTCGTTGTTGGGTGATTGCTTCAGTGAATAGTGAGAATGCGCGCTTTGGTTTGATTCTTGTATCAAGATTTGGCGCCTTATATATGTCGTCGTCGTCGTCGTCATCATCATCACCATGATTGTTTTAGTCGTTGTTGGGTGATTGCTTTGGTGAATGGTGAGAGTGAGTGCGCGCTTTGGTTTGATTCTTGTATCAAGATTTGGCGCCTTATATATGTCGTCGTCGTCATCGTCATCGTCGTCGTCGTCTTCGTCATCATCATCATCATCATCATCATCATCAGCAGCAGCAGCAGCAGCAGCAGCACCATGTTTTGGTCGTTGTTGGATGATCGCTTTGGTGAATGGTGAGAGAGTGCGCTTTGGCTTGATTCTGGTATCAAGATTTGGCACCTGAAAAATGTCATCTCATCGTCGTCGTCGTCATCAATCATCATCATCATCATGTTTTGGTCGTTGTTGGGTGATTGCTTTGGTGAATGGTGAGAGCACGCGCTCTGGTTTGATTCTTGCATCAAGAATTTGGCACCTTATAACTGTCGTCGTCGTCATCATCATCATCGTCGCCGTCGTCATTATCATAATCATCATCGTCGTCGTCGTCATTATTATCATTATTATTATTATTATCATTATTATTATCAACACGAGCATGACTAACCTGCCTGCTGCTACCCCGAAGAGAAAAAACGATGAAGGATCATGTCTACTGATGTGTCCCATTCCTCTCCCTAACTACCACACCGTTTTGAAATAAGATGTCGATGATGACGAAGACGACAGTCTTGTACAACAGCCTTTTCTGACTTAACAAGGCGATTAACTCGGTAGCCAGTATTCTATGATGGATGACAGTTGTAGTGCTAGACTTTTGTCCCCCCTCCACCCTCCCATGTTTTCAAGATCTTACTAGCGCATAGGTTTTGCGCAGGCTTGAGTGTGCTTGGTTGGCGCACATATGAAACTTCTATTCAAGTCTGTCTGATCTGACTTGAACCAGAAAAACACGAAAACAGAATTAGAACGTGTATTTAATACAACCTGACAAGACAGGTACAAATTTTCGGCCAACTGGCCTTTGAAAAGCGTGAATATAAGATCACAAACACCAAATACAAAAATTAGGAGAAAAAGACTGAAACTTTCTGCTGTTTCGTCCAGTGGGAGAAGAGGACTATGAAATTTCTATTCATATGAAACTTCTATACTTGTATTCAAGCCTGCCTGATCTGACTTGGTTGGCGCACATATAAAACTTCTAAAGTACGATGGATCCATGTTGAAAAATATCTGAATTCCAAGACAGCTCTAAACTCCAGTGGAGTCAAAAGAGAGAGAAAAAAGACTCCGAAATCTAACCCTTTCCATTTCAAAGTCAATACTGTCTTAAGGTCAGGAATCGGTCAGCATTCTAAAAGCGCTTATACTCGTGCTAACACCAGACACATTCTAACCTTCACAAACTTGGGCCTCTGGCTAGAGGTTTCTGGGGGCTTTCTGGTCGGCGATTCATCATCATCAGCAGACTGCGGCGCCTGTGGTGGTGACTGTGGTTTCGGTGTGGTTGGTTTCCCGGT
>CM060307.1:42286856-42314356 GCA_030674185.1 Monoplex corrugatus | reverse complement strand
GCTTGGACAAGACGAGGGGTAAGATGGTTTGTTTCAATGATGTTGAAGGTTTCACCGCCCTAAAGTGGCTATGTCAGTGGTCAGCGAGACTGTAAGAATCTTAACAACAAAGGGAACAGCTGCATTGCGGCAGCCTCTGGTTCGAAGTAACAACTACTCCCCGCCCTCGACTTTAACGCTTTGAAATCACAGCATTAAATATAGCCTAATCGTTGGCACTCCTTTTTTTTTTTGGTCCCACATAACTTTCTGCTGACAAGCGAACTGATTTTTGAAGTAGGTTCAATAAATTACAAGAGAAAAAAATAACGACTGTTCCACAACACCTCTGAATGGGATTTGGAATTTGGTCAAGAAGGGTTCATCGTACTCGGACAATTCCATATGCACTCCACCCAAATCTGTAAGCAATTACCTACAATGCATCGACAGAGAAACTAAACTGAAATGGTAGATAGATAGGTAATTGTGTCCTATGGAGACAGTCTGGTGGGTGTAAAATTAGCGCTCCTGCTTTGCAATCTGACTGCGCAGTTTGGAGTCAGACTCGGGGGGAAAAGTATTTAGTGTATACAGTCTGTCTGGCTGTGAATGGATGTATACCCCAATTACCTGTCAAGCCTACTTGAGATCTATGTTCCCTCACGTACCCTCCGCTCTGCCTCCGATCCTCTGACTTTTCGCTTTCCACGCACTAAGCTCAATACCTATGGTCCACGAGCTTCTCTGTTTCTGGTCCACTCTCTGGAACAAACTTCCTCTCTCAGTCCGTCAGCAACCTACTTTTGTCTCCTTCAAGTCCGCTCTCAAAACCCATCTTTTCTCCTCTGCATAAAATCCTAACCTCACTCAACCCCCCCTCCCCCCTCTGCAGCCTGTCTCCGCTCGGAGGGGAATCACATGGTTATAATATATAATTGTATATGCTATGCTCTCTATAATTTTCCATTGCTTTTATTCTTGCTTTTATTGCTTTTATTCTTTCTCCCCATTTATAGCCATGCGTGTGTGTGTGTGTGTGTGTGTGGTGTGTGTGCGTGGTGTGCGTGCGTGCGTGCGTGCGTGTGTGTCTGCTTCAGCGCTTAGATTTGATTTTATCAAGATTTTGCGCTATATAAATATTGTAATTATTATTATTATTATAGAGGAGTGAGGTGAGATCTCAATTTTTCTCGTGGCCAACATTATGAAGGCGGCGCTCGTCTCTTCTATCTCGCTAACTGACCGTTGTCCCCAACCCAGAAAAAGGTTAAATATACATCCATTCACAGCCAGACAGACTGTATACACTAAAATACTTTTCCCCCCGAGTCTGACTCCAAACTGCGCAGTCAGATTGCAAAGCAGGAGCGCTAATTTTACACCCACCAGACTGTCTCCATAGGACACAAGTACCTACAAGGATAAACCCTGAGGAAAGATGCAATACGTGAACCTATAAAACCTGTAACTGTGCCTGAAAAAGATTTCCAGCGAAATACAAACGTGTCTACATTCCACGCTACTAGTCCACCACAGACATCTCTTTTTACAAAAAACCTGAGGAGGGAACATTGATTTGGAGAGATTTCCAAGACGAAGACGCCGAATGGTCTCCGAACTGTCTAAATTGGGCCTCCTTGATACTTAACACGCAGAGCTCAGATTACAGCACTGCTGTAAAAGCCTACAGTGGAAATTCAGCTTTCTTTCTTTCTTTCTTTCTTTCTTTCTTTTTCTTTCTTTCTTTTCGTTTCTTTCTTTCTTTTAAAAATAAATTTAAAGGTCGGAGTCAGTCTCAGAAATCCCTACATAGTATATTACCCCAGTGACGACAATTGTAAATACATACAATTGTCGATCAACCAGCACATATATAAATTTATAGGTCTCAATACCTGTGCCTTTTGAGGATCCCGAAGAGACAGGGGGAGAGGGAGAGCG
Organism: Monoplex corrugatus; assembly: GCA_030674185.1. NCBI lineage: Eukaryota > Metazoa > Mollusca > Gastropoda > Littorinimorpha > Ranellidae > Monoplex > Monoplex corrugatus. The sequence continues at coordinate 42,312,433 of CM060307.1, read as the reverse complement.
AGGGGGACAGGGAGAGAGAAAGGGGGAGATTGATTGATTGATTGATTGATTGAGAGAGAGAGAGAGAGAGAGAGAGAGAGAGAGAGAGAGAGAGAGAGAGAACGAGAGAGAAAATTTAATCCTATAATTTCAATACAATAGTATCCGACAAAAATTCCAAACACTGTTCCAGATCTGATTAGGTGAAATGACACACCCCACACACACACACACACACACACACACACACACACAACACACACACACACACACATCACACACACACACCACACACACACACACACACACAACACACACACACACACACACACACACACACACACAACACACACACAACACACACAACACACACACACACACACACACACACAACACACACACACACACACAAGCCCAGCCCTGCGCGCGCGCGGTTTACTCTGCTCTGACCGTCTCGCTGTTTGATAGCCTACTTGGAATGGTCTCTTTGACTTGGTCTTCTCCGCGGTTTCTTCAAAGGTCTCTGTGCTCTGTTCGATAAAATGTCTGGGGGCTTTGGTGGCTGCCAAGCCCTGCCACAGTTGGATGCTATGGAGTACTGGCCCAGTAAATAAACCATCTGCCTGGCAAGCGAGAGAAACTGAGGTTCGGGCTTCGACTTGCGATCAGACACGGGCATCTCGATCTTCCTCCACATAGCAAGCTAATAAATATACGGCTCTGGCAAACAGGTTCCCTGTAACAAAGTCTTTTCTTTTTCAGAAAAAAATGTGTGTATGGCATATCTCAGTCAGTCAAAAAAAAATCCTCAGGAGGGATGCAGGTGTACAGTTAACGCACTGAAAATTTGATAGGAATTGTTGTCTGTTCTGTGTGCATGCAACTCTCTCTCTCTCTCTCTGTCTCTGTCTTCTGTCTCTGTGCACATGCAACTCTCTCTGTGTCTCTGTCTCTCTCTCTCCTCCCTCCCGACCCCTCTCTCTCTATCTGTCTGTCTCTGTGCACATGCAATTCTGTCTCTGTCTCTGCCTCTGTCTCTCTCTCTCATCTGTCTCTCTCTCTCTCTTCTTCTGTCTGTCTCTCTCTCCTTTTCTCTGTCTGTCTCACTCTGTCTCTGTGCACATGCAACTCTCTCTCTCTCTCTCTCTCTGTGTGTCTCTGTCTGTCTCTGTCTTGTCTCTGTCCCTCTCTCCCCTTTATATTAAAATTTTCGGTTTTTTTCTGTTTAAAGCGTTCGAAATAAGGAGAACTCGTTTGTCCTAGTATGTAGTTTGTTTCTTTGTTGTCGTTACTAATGTTGTTTTCTGGTGTTACTGATAATTTCTTCTGTAACACATATTAAGCACTACTTCAGTAAGGGCTGTTGGCCTTTTTGAATAAAATATCGGTCTGAAGTCTCTCTTTCTCTCTAACTTTCTCTGTTTCTCTCTGTCTGTCTCTTTCTCTCTCTGTCTGTCTCTCTCTGTCTGTCTCTCTCTGTGTCTCTGTCTCTCTCTCATACACACACATACACACGCGCGCGCACACACACACGGATAGATAGATAGACAGACAGACAGATAGATAGACAGATAGATAGATAGACAGATAGATAGACAGATAGATAGATAGAGATAGATAGATAGACAAATAGGTAGACAGGTAGATAGATAGAGAGATAGTTAGATAGAGATATGCGTGTATATATATAAATATCAAACGAGCAATAACAACAACAAAACAACAGAAAGAAAAAGTGAAGCAGCCCTATGATTGTGCGATTTCCGCTGATATGCAACTCTCATTTCACGCGGAAAATTTTCCATTGAGCAACTCACCCAGCCCTCCCCCCAATTCCTCTCCACTTTAAAAGATTCTAATGCAATAATAACAATGCAAAAACACCAAAAGACTTTTTTGATGTGATCGGAAGTCTTGGAGACAGTTAGTCCGCCTAGAACCTTCTCTATAGGCTTCTGTCGATGGTCCACAAGAGCTCAACTGTTGAGCAGCCGGCCTCCAGTCTTACCCAGCTACGAAAGAGTTCCAGACTTTCTTCAGTTTCAGTTTCTTAAGATGACGTCTCCGAGCTCGGAAAGAATTCCACATGCACTAACGTCACAGGTGCCATGTGTATGGTGATCATGGCACAAGCCTTAAGCCTGCACCATAAACCCACGAGCTGGCCAGGTCCTGAGGCCCTACCGAGCCTATGTTTTACCTAGTCTATATTTTATACTGGTATTTTATCAGCCTATCATTGGAATAATCTTGGTTACATGTAAATGTGTATCTTATCTTAAAAAAAGGGGGAACATATATATGAGTAAATAAATGAATAATTAACGGTCTGAATCACAACACAACTAGCTATTCTGTATAAACTCGTCTACATGACAGAAAGCTCCCCCCCCTCCCCGGTCAATGGGCAAAGCCTCAGATGTATATCAAACTAGGCGAAGACTTTCTTCAGTGCTGGAGAAGGTAAAGCAGTGCGGGAGAGGAGAAGACCAGCGTTGTCCCCGAGAAATGTTGATCTATCACCTCAGTCCTCTCCGTAGATAGCTCACGTGGCCATGGAATACACACACACACACACACACACACACACACACACACACACACACACACACACAATATATATATATATATATATATATATATATACATACATATATATATATATATAATATATATATATATATATATATATATATATATATATATATATATATATAAACCTTTACTTAGATGACCAGCGCCATCATAACGTTTTCTCCGAGAAACGTGGAGCTCTCTATCATCTCATTCTTCTCCGTACCTAACTCGGGGCTATGGAACAACCTTTACCTTAGATGACTAGCAATATCATAACGTTGTCCCCGAGAAACGTTGAGCTCTATATCACCAAAGTCCTCTCCGTACGTAACTCACAGCCATAGAACAACTTTTAGCTTAGATGACTAGCGATATCATAACGTTGTCCCCGAGAAACGTTGAGCTCTTTTATCACCTGTCCTCTCCGCATCTAGCTCACGACCTTTACCTTAGATCCTCCTTAGACCTAATCATGCTCAAGATTCCTTCACAGGCCTACGCTTTCTTCTGTTCGATAAAACATATGTAGGCTTTGGTCGTTGCCAGAGTTGAATGCTATTTCGGGGCTGACTGGATACAGAGAGGTGGCACTGTTAATCCCCAATCGAAGTGTAAAGAAAGCTATTTCTGGTGTCAGTGCTGTTATTGTTCCCTCCCTCCCTCTTTTCTTCCCCGCCATCCTCTTTCTCTCTTCTCCCCTGCCACTCTCCCATCAGGGGTCATCGTTAATCAAAAACAGAAATATAAAAGACCGTTCCTTTTATTTCTTGATTTATTCTTTTTTCTAATTTTTGTTCGATTAAATTGCACAGTTGAGAACTATGCACGCACGAAACGCGCGCATAGATACACACACACACACACACACACCACACACACACACACACACACACACACATATTATATATATATATATATATATATATATATATAGATAGACAGACAGACAGATAGATAGAGAGACAGACATACAAACAGATAGATAGATAGATAGACAGATAGATAGAGAGATAGACAGACAGACAGACAGACAGACAGACAGACAGATAGATAGATAGATAGATAGATAGATAGATAGATAGATAGATAGATATAGATATAGATATACACACGAACTCACACCCATATACACAAACACGAACACAAAACACACACGCGCGCGCGCGCGCGCGCGATCTATGGCACACACAGACACACATACTCATGAGCACATACTACACACACACACACACACACACACACACACACACACCACACACACACACACACACACACACACACACACACACACACACGATCTATGTCATCTATATAGCGCAAATATTCCGTAACATTAGAGGCAAGAGATAAATCATAATTCATCATGTCATCTATATAGCGCAAACATTGCGTAACACTAGAGGCAAGAGATAAATCATAATTCATCATGTCATCTATATAGCGCAAACATTCCGTAACACTAGAGGCAAGAGATAAATCATACTTCATCGTCAACTATATAGCGCAAACATTGCGTAACACTAGAGGCAAGAGATAAATCATAAATCATCATGTCATCTATATAGCGCAAACATTCCGTAACACTAGAGGCAAGAGATAAATCATAATTCATCATGTCATCTATATAGCGCGAACATTCCGTAACGCTAGAGGCAAGAGATAAATCATAATTCATCATGTCATCTATATAGCGCGAACATTCCGTAACACTAGAGGCAAGAGATAAATCATAATTCATCATGTCATCTATATAGCGCAAATATTCCGTAACACTAGAGACAAGAGATAAATCATAATTCATCATGTCATCTATATAGCGCAAATATTCCGTAACACTAGAGGCAAGAGATAAATCATAATTCATCATGTCATCTATATAGCGCGAACATTCCGTAACGCTAGAGGCAAGAGATAAATCATAATTCATCATGTCATCTATATAGCGCGAACATTCCGTAACACTAGAGGCAAGAGATAAATCATAATTCATCATGTCATCTATATAGCGCAAATATTCCGTAACACTAGAGACAAGAGATAAATCATAATTCATCATGTCATCTATATAGCGCAAATATTCCGTAACACTAGAGGCAAGAGATAAATCATAATTCATCATGTCATCTATATAGCGCAAACTTTCGATGTCAAACTACATTCGTTGCACTTTACGTGTATCATTTATCACATACACAAATAGATAGACATATAGATAGGCAGACAGACAGACAGATAGACACAGTCAGACAGACAGATAGACAGACAGACATACAGATAGACAGAGAGACAGACAGATAAACAGACAGACAAATAGACAGATAAATAGACATACAGACATACAGATAGACAGACAGATAAATGGACAGACAGACAGACTGACAGATAGATCGACAGACAGATAGATAGATAGATAGATAGATAGATAGACAGACAGACAGATAGATAGATAGACAGATAGATAGATAGACAGATAGATTGATGGGTGGTTAGGTAGATAGACAGATAGGCAGATAGATAGTGTGATAGATAGATAGATAGACAGATAGACAGATAGACAGAGAGATAGATAGATAGATAGATAGACAGACAGGCAGATAGATAGATACATAGGCAGATAGATTGATAGGTAGATAGGTAGATAGATAGATACGTAGATAGATAGATAGATAGTATGATAGATAGACAGACAGAGATAGTATGATAGATAGACAGACAGACAGATAGACAAACAGACAGATAGATAGATAGATAGATAGATAGGTAGATAGATAGATAGATAGATAGGTAGATAGATTGATAGATAGATAGATAGATAGATAGATAGATAGATAGACAGATAGATAGATAGATAGATAGACAGATCGATCGATAGGTAGATAGGTAGATAGACAGACAGACAGACAGATTGATAGATAGAAAGAAAGAAAGAAAGAAAGATAGATAGACAAATAGATAGATAGATAGATAGATAGATAGATAGATAGATAGATAGATAGATAGATAGATAGATAGATAGATAGAACAAGATTCTATGCTAGATCTAAATTCATTACTAGGAAATTCTTTGTTAAGATAAAACTCCTTGCTTGGACAAGACGAGGGGTAAGATGGTTTGTTTCAATGATGTTGAAGGTTTCACCGCCCTAAAGTGGCTATGTCAGTGGTCAGCGAGACTGTAAGAATCTTAACAACAAAGGGAACAGCTGCATTGCGGCAGCCTCTGGTTCGAAGTAACAACTACTCCCGCCCTCGACTTTAACGCTTTGAAATCACAGCATTAAATATAGCCTAATCGTTGGCACTCCTTTTTTTTTTTGGTCCCACATAACTTTCTGCTGACAAGCGAACTGATTTTTGAAGTAGGTTCAATAAATTACAAGAGAAAAAAATAACGACTGTTCCACAACACCTCTGAATGGGATTTGGAATTTGGTCAAGAAGGGTTCATCGTACTCGGACAATTCCATATGCACTCCACCCAAATCTGTAAGCAATTACCTACAATGCATCGACAGAGAAACTAAACTGAAATGGTAGATAGATAGGTAATTGTGTCCTATGGAGACAGTCTGGTGGGTGTAAAATTAGCGCTCCTGCTTTGCAATCTGACTGCGCAGTTTGGAGTCAGACTCGGGGGGAAAAGTATTTAGTGTATACAGTCTGTCTGGCTGTGAATGGATGTATACCCCAATTACCTGTCAAGCCTACTTGAGATCTATGTTCCCTCACGTACCCTCCGCTCTGCCTCCGATCCTCTGACTTTTCGCTTTCCACGCACTAAGCTCAATACCTATGGTCCACGAGCCTTCTCTGTTTCTGGTCCACTCTCCTGGAACAAACTTCCTCTCTCAGTCCGTCAGCAACCTACTTTTGTCTCCTTCAAGTCCGCTCTCAAAACCCATCTTTTCTCCTCTGCATAAAATCCTAACCTCACTCAACCCCCCCTCCCCCCTCTGCAGCCTGTCTCCGCTCGGAGGGGAATCACATGGTTATAATATATAATTGTATATGCTATGCTCTCTATAATTTTCCATTGCTTTTATTCTTGCTTTTATTGCTTTTATTCTTTCTCCCCATTTATAGCCATGCGTGTGTGTGTGTGTGTGTGTGTGCGTGTGTGTGCGTGCGTGCGTGCGTGCGTGCGTGTGTGTCTGCTTCAGCGCTTAGATTTGATTTTATCAAGATTTTGCGCTATATAAATATTGTAATTATTATTATTATTATAGAGGAGTGAGGTGAGATCTCAATTTTTCTCGTGGCCAACATTATGAAGGCGGCGCTCGTCTCTTCTATCTCGCCAACTGACCGTTGTCCCCAACCCAGAAAAAGGTTAAATATACATCCATTCACAGCCAGACAGACTGTATACACTAAAATACTTTTCCCCCCGAGTCTGACTCCAAACTGCGCAGTCAGATTGCAAAGCAGGAGCGCTAATTTTACACCCACCAGACTGTCTCCATAGGACACAAGTACCTACAAGGATAAACCCTGAGGAAAGATGCAATACGTGAACCTATAAAACCTGTAACTGTGCCTGAAAAAGATTTCCAGCGAAATACAAACGTGTCTACATTCCACGCTACTAGTCCACCACAGACATCTCTTTTTACAAAAAACCTGAGGAGGGAACATTGATTTGGAGAGATTTCCAAGACGAAGACGCCGAATGGTCTCCGAACTGTCTAAATTGGGCCTCCTTGATACTTAACACGCAGAGCTCAGATTACAGCACTGCTGTAAAAGCCTACAGTGGAATTCAGCTTTCTTTCTTTCTTTCTTTCGTTTCTTTCTCTTTTCTTTCTTTCTTTTCGTTTCTTTCTTTCTTTTAAAAATAAATTTAAAGGTCGGAGTCAGTCTCAGAAATCCCTACATAGTATATTACCCCAGTGACGACAATTGTAAATACATACAATTGTCGATCAACCAGCACATATATAAATTTATAGGTCTCAATACCTGTGCCTTTTGAGGATCCCGAGAGACAGGGGGAGAGGGAGAGCGAGGGGGACAGGGAGAGAGAGGGAGATTGATTGATTGATTGATTGATTGATGAGAGAGAGAGAGAGAGAGAGAGAGAGAGAGAGAGAGAGAGAGAGAACGAGAGAGAAAATTTAATCCTATAATTTCAATACAATAGTATCCGACAAAAATTCCAAACACTGTTCCAGATCTGATTAGGTGAAAATACACACCACACACACACACACACACACACACACACACACACACACACACACCACACACACACACACACACACACACACACACAGCACACCACACACACACACACAACCACACACACACACACACACACACAACACACACAAACACACACACACACAACACAACACACACACACACACACACACACAAATACGCGCCGTGCGCGCGCGCGGTTTACTCTGCTCTGACCGTCTCGCTGTTTGATAGCCTACTTGGAATGGTCTCTTAGACTTGGTCTTCTCCGCGGTTTCTTCAAAGGTCTCTGTGCTCTGTTCGATAAAATGTCTGGGGGCTTTGGTGGGTGCCAAGCCCTGCCACAGTTGGATGCTATGGAGTACTGGCCCAGTAAATAAACCATCTGCCTGGCAAGCGAGAGAAACTGAGGTTCGGGCTTCGACTTGCGATCAGACACGGGCATCTCGATCTTCCTCCACATAGCAAGCTAATAAATATACGGCTCTGGCAAACAGGTTCCCTGTAACAAAGTCTTTTCTTTTTCAGAAAAAAATGTGTGTATGGCATATCTCAGTCAGTCAAAAAAAAATCCTCAGGAGGGATGCAGGTGTACAGTTAACGCACTGAAAATTTGGAATCTAGGATTTTGTCTGTTCTGTGTGCATGCAACCCCCCTCTCTCTCTCTGTCTCTCTGTCTCTGTGCACATGCAACTCTCTCTGTGTCTCTGTCTCTCTCTCTCTCCCTCCCGACCCCTCTCTCTCTATCTGTCTGTCTCTGTGCACATGCAATTCTGTCTCTGTCTCTGCCTCTGTCTCTCTCTCTCAGTCTGTCTCTCTCTCTCAGTCTGTCCTGTCTGTCCTCTCTCTCTCTGTCTCTGTCTGTCTCACTCTGTCTCTGTGCACATGCAACTCTCTCTCTTCTCTCTCTCTGTGTGTCTCTGCTGTCTGTCTCTGTCTCTGTCCCTCTCTCCCCTTTATATTAAAATTTTCGTTTTTTTCTGTTTAAAGCGTTCGAAATAAGGAGAACTCGTTTGTCCTAGTATGTAGTTTGTTTCTTTGTTGTCGTTACTAATGTTGTTTTCTGGTGTTACTGATAATTTCTTCTGTAACACATATTAAGCACTACTTCAGTAAGGGCTGTTGGCCTTTTTGAATAAAATATCGGTCTGAAGTCTCTCTTTCTCTCTAACTTTCTCTGTTTCTCTCTGTCTGTCTCTTTCTCTCTCTGTCTGTCTCTCTCTGTCTGTCTCTCTCTGTGTCTCTGTCTCTCTCTCATACACACACATACACACGCGCGCAGCACACACACGGATAGATAGATAGAAGACAGACAGACAGATAGACAGACAGATAGATAGATAGACAGATAGATAAGATAGATAGATAGAGATAGATAGATAGACAGATAGGTAGACAGGTTAGATAGATAGAGAGATAGTTAGATAGAGATATGCGTGTATATATGTAAATATCAAACGAGCAATAACAACAACAAAACAACAGAAAGAAAAAGTGAAGCAGCCCTATGATTGTGCGATTTCCGCTGATATGCAACTCTCATTTCACGCGGAAAATTTTCCATTGAGCAACTCACCCAGCCCTCCCCCCAATTCCTCTCCACTTTAAAAGATTCTAATGCAATAATAACAATGCAAAAACACCAAAAGACTTTTTTGATGTGATCGGAAGTCTTGGAGACAGTTAGTCCGCCTAGAACCTTCTCTATAGGCTTCTGTCGATGGTCCACAAGAGCTCAACTGTTGAGCAGCCGGCCTCCAGTCTTACCCAGCTACGAAAGAGTTCCAGACTTTCTTCAGTTTCAGTTTCTTAAGATGACGTCTCCGAGCTCGGAAAGAATTCCACATGCACTAACGTCACAGGTGCCATGTGTATGGTGATCATGGCACAAGCCTTAAGCCTGCACCATAAACCCACGAGCTGGCCAGGTCCTGAGGCCCTACCGAGCCTATGTTTTACCTAGTCTATATTTTATACTGGTATTTTATCAGCCTATCATTGGAATAATCTTGGTTACATGTAAATGTGTATCTTATCTTAAAAAAAGGGGGAACATATATATGAGTAAATAAATGAATAATTAACGGTCTGAATCACAACACAACTAGCTATTCTGTATAAACTCGTCTACATGACAGAAAGCTTCCCCCCCCCCCCTCCCCCGGTCAATGGGCAAAGCCTCAGATGTATATCAAACTAGGCGAAGACTTTCTTCAGTGCTGGGAAGGTAAAGCAGTGCGGGAGAGGAGAAGACCAGCGTTGTCCCCGAGAAATGTTGATCTATCACCTCAGTCCTCTCCGTAGATAGCTCACGGGGCCATGGAATACACACACACACACACACACACACACACACACACACACACACACACACACACATATATATATATATATATATATATATATACATAATATATATATATATATATATATGTATGTATATATATATATATATATATATATATATATATATATATATATATATTAATATATATAAACCTTTACTTAGATGACCAGCGCCATCATAACGTTTTCTCCGAGAAACGTGGAGCTCTCTATCATCTCATTCTTCTCCGTACCTAACTCGGGGCTATGGAACAACCTTTACCTTAGATGACTAGCGATATCATAACGTTGTCCCCGAGAAACGTTGAGCTCTATATCACCAAAGTCCTCTCCGTACGTAACTCACAGCCATAGAACAACTTTTAGCTTAGATGACTAGCGATATCATAACGTTGTCCCCGAGAAACGTTGAGCTCTATATCACCAAAGTCCTCTCCGTACGTAACTCACAGCCATAGAACAACTTTTAGCTTAGATGACTAGCGATATCATAACGTTGTCCCCGAGAAAATTGAGCTCTTTTATCACCTGTCCTCTCCGCATCTAGCTCACGACCTTTACCTTAGATGCTCCTTAGACCTAATCATGCTCAAGATTCCTTCACAGGCCTACGCTTTCCTCTGTTCGATAAAACATATGTAGGCTTTGGTCGTTGCCAGAGTTGAATGCTATTTCGGGGCTGACTGGATACAGAGAGGTGGCACTGTTAATCCCCAATCGAAGTGTAAAGAAAGCTATTTCTGGTGTCAGTGCTGTTATTGTTCCCTCCCTCCCTCTTTTCTTCCCCGCCATCCTCTTTCTCTCTTCTCCCCTGCCTCTCTCCCATCAGGGGTCATCGTTAATACAAAAACAGAAATATAAAAGACCGTTCCTTTTATTTCTTGATTTATTCTTTTTTCTAATTTTTGTTCGATTAAATTGCACAGTTGAGAACTATGCACGCACGAAACGCGCGCGTAGATACACACACACACACACACACACACACACACACACACACACACACATACACACACACACACACACACACACACACACATATATATATATATATATATATATTATATATATTTAATAACCAACATAATATATAAGATAAATAGACAGACAGACAGATAGATAGATAGACAGACATACAAACAGAAGATAGATAGAAGACAGATAGATAGATAGATAGATAGATAGACGCAGACAGATCAGATAGATAGATAGATAGATAGATAGTAGATAGTAGATATAGATATAGATATAGATATACACACGAACTCACACCCATATACTCAAACACGAACACAAAACACACACACACGCGCGCGCGCGCGCGATCTATGGCACACACAGACACACACATACTCATGAACACATACTACACACACACACACACACACACACACACACACACACACACACACACACACACACACACACACACACACACACACACACACACACACACACACGATCTATAGCAGGCAAGTTTAGAACGTTTGCATACTGATGTCTTGTCTTCGGGACGGGCAAGCAGAAATGCTTGTGCTTTCAACGGTTTCACATTGTCGTTAATTTTTCTTCCAAGTCACACAGTCATTAAAATCAAAACGTCTAGCTAGCTTGTCTAGGAATTTGTACCCACGGGCAGAAGATTCCTTGTTAAAATGCAGACAGATGGAAACAAGTCTGATGAGCACTAAACTTCAAATTACACACACACAGAGACGGGGGGTAGGGGGTGGAAGAAACACACACACACACACACACACACACACACACACACACACACACACACACACACACACACACACAGGGAGGGGCACAGAGAGAGAGAGCGAGAGAGAGAGAGAGAGAGAGAGAGACTGAGAGAGAAAGAGAGAGAAAGAGAGACAGACAGACAGACGACTGACTGACTGACTGACTGACTGACTGACTAAATGACTGACAGACTGGAACACGGAGACACAAGACACAAATGTTTAATTGTATGACCATTGGGTCTAAGAATCTGGCGAACAAAGCTTAAACAATATACCTGAATACCAACAAAAGGACGTGTATACATACAATACATTAAATATATGTAACTGACTAACTGATAGCAAATTTTCTCTTTTTTAAACGATAAATGCAAAAATGTGGCAAAGTTATATTTTGGGGGGAGAGAGAGAGGGGAAGGAGGAGAGAGAGAGAAGAGAGAGAGAGAGAGAGAAGAGAGAGAGAGAAGAGAGAGAGAGAGAGAGAGAGAGAGAGAGAGAGAGAGAGAGAGAGAGAGAGAGAGAGAGAGAGAGAGACAGCGCATACAGTAAATGCACTACACATATTCTGTTATTCTGGATCTGCAACTGCCTAGGACCAGAACGTGTAATTTTATCGAGACAAAATATCTAATTTAACAAAGTATGCTATATGGGGCAAGAAAATAATCATAATATAATAAAATGTATAAGGCGCCAAATCTTGATACAAGAATCAAACCAAAGCGCACATTCTCATCGTTCACCAAAGCAACCACCCAACAACGACCAGAACTCCAGAGCACAAAACTAAAGCAAACTGGAGGTGAAGGACAGGACAGGAGTGGGGGAAGTCATTGCTGGATACAAAGGTATGCCTTCAAGTTTGGCTTTCTTTTTCTTTCATTGTTGTTTAAAGCCCAGCCGACTGCGCAGAGCCATACCAGGGCTAAAGTTTGGCTTGAAGGAAGACAGAGTTAGCGACTGTCGAACGGACGGGGGAAGATCTTTCCAGTTGTTTGGACCAGATACAGAAAAAGAGCGGCGATCGAAGAATCAGAGACAGTTGGGAAAATACCTGTCAACCATTACATCAAACAACGGCAGATCAAATGGCACAGCCGCCTGACCAGGATGCCAGTCAACCAGCTAGTTTTCAGTTTAAACACCCAGAAATCTGGTTTCACATCCAGAGGAAGACCACAACGGTGCTGAACACGTGAAGTGACTGATACACTCCACACCTACAACATGACTCTATGCCTGACTGTAGACCTCCGGTTTAGTCTCCCTCTGATACAGCCCGGTACAAACGGATTAAAAAAAAAAGTATGTCAGACGCCGATGCTTAGACGCATCACTAAAAGTCACCCCATCCCAAGAAGTCCATTAACGCAGTTTTTAAGCTACGGAAAAAAAAGATCGATCTTGCACATGCAATTTATCTCCCCTTACAATCAGCAGCGTTCGTAATGACTGATAACTCTAATCATAAGCTTAACTCTAATCATAAGCACCTTATTTCTAAGCTAACCAAACAGCCATCGGAAGATCGATTTCAGCAACCACGGATTTATTCCCATGAAGTCGAACTGGTCAAGCTTACTGCCCAAGAGTACATCGGCCGGGGATGAACGTTATAATGATCATGTCCATCCCATCGGAAGAAATGGGCAATCAACAATCAATCTTGTTAGCCTTGCCGATCAGCTCAACAAGCCACAGATTCGTTGTTGTAGCCCATCCTGGAAGAGACTGGATGGTAAATATCACAATAGACTGGTCGGTAAAGTCTATCAGAACAGACTGGTTGGTAAATGCTATCACAACAGACTGGTTGGTAAAATGTATCACAACAGACTGGTTGGTAAAATCTATCACAATAGACTGGTTGGTAAAAATCTATCAAAATAGACTGGTTGGCAAAATTTGACACAGACTATTGGTAAAATCTATCACAGTCTGTAAAATTTGTCACAACAAGATATTAGTTAAAGCTATCACAACAGACTTGTTGGTAAAATCTATCACAACAGACTGGTTGGTAAAATCTATCACAACAAACTTGCTGGTAAAATCTATCACAATAGACTGGTTGGTAAAATCTATCACAGCAGACTGTTGGTAAAATCTATCACAGCAGACAGTTGGTAAAATCTATCACAGCAGACTGTTGGTAAAATCTATCACAACAGACTGGTTGGTAAAATCTATCACAACAGACTGTTGGTAAAATCTATCACACAGACGGTTGGTAAAATCTATCACAACAGACTGTTGGTAAAATCTATCACAGCAGATGTTGGTAAAATCTATCACAGCAGACTGTTGTAAAATCTATCACAACAGACTGGTTGGAAAAATCTATCACAACAGACCGTTGGTAAAATCTATCACAGCAGACTGTTGGTAAAATCTATCACAGCAGACTGTTTGGTAAAATCTACACAACAGACTGGTTGGTAAAAATCTATCACAAGTCGTGTAAAAGCTATCACAACAGACTGGTTGGTAAAATCTATCACAGCAGATGTTGGTAAAATCTATCACAGCAGACTGTTGGTAAAATCTACACAACAGACTGGTTGGTAAAATCTATCACAGTCTGTAAAAGCTATCACAACAGACTGGTTGGTAAAATCTATCACAACAGATTGTTGGTAAAATCTATCACAGCAGACTGTTGGTAAAATCTATCACAGCAGACTGTTGGTAAAATCTATCACAGCAGACTGTTGGTAAAATCTATCACAGCAGACTGTTGGTAAAATCTATCACAGCAGACTGTTGGTAAAATCTATCACAACAGACTGGTTGGTAAAATCTATCACAGCAGACTGGTTGGTAAAATGTCACAACAGACTACTGGTAAAATCTATCACAGTCTGTAAAAGCTATCACAACAGACTGGTTGATAAAATCTATCACAACAGACTGATTGGTAAAATATGTCACAACAGACTGGTTGGTAAAAGCCACCACATCAGACTGGTAAAAATCTATCACAACAAGAGACTAGTTGGTAAAAGCTATCAATTACATGCAGCAGACTGACACCCCAAGAACCCCCGCGGCAACACTCGTGCTTATCTCAACACAGAATCTATTCAGTTCAACTAATCCATGTTATGTGATTCACCTCTGTTCAGTTCGAAACCACGTAATTGTCCACGGCGGATACAGAAATTTCTTGTTAACAGCACTGCGCTCACAAACGCTAACCACACATTTGTCATCAATTATAGTCTAAGGTGACAACCTAAACTACTACTGTTAACATTCAATCAACATTAACAAGACAGCATATGAAAACAGCATTAAAGAAAATCCTGGGAGTATCCGAACAAAGCAGCTCAGAACATAATCAAGCAACCAGCTCTTATAGATAATGGTCGTTCCATAACCCTGAGATCGTAAGAGAGTGAGGTGGCAGAGACATCAACATTTCTCAGTGCCAGCATTACAAGGACGGTACCCATTTCCTCTGTTTTGCCACTTTACTTCCCCCCGAACCCTGAAGTACACGTTCACAATCGGATGGACTGGGTGCGACATGTACACAGTACTTCCTGGCCAGTGTCAAATCTGTGCAAGCAGAATGGAAGGCGGGAGCTCTACTTCTGTGCCAACCAAGCTTTGACTTCGACGTTCCCATGTCGTGCGACGCGTGAAGAAGCAAGAGTGCTCCAACGGGCTTGGTGGCCACAGACTCTGAGAGCATCAGTCCAGCGTTTACCCACTAGTTGTTAGGTCTCTGTCAATAGGTGTGGCTACTAAGATGGTACCGATAAACCTGGCATTTATTTCAATAAGGAAGACTGGATTTTTAGAAAGGTTGAAAGTTGGTAGCACACAGCATTTGCTTTTTGGATTCTGGTATCAATTTTTCTGTCCATTTTTCCATCTTCGATAAGTAAGCTTTCCAAGTACCTAAAATTTGAAGTCTGGTAAAACTGTTGCCCTACGATTCTGGTGTGTCAACCGTTTATCGCCAATTCATTCTTGGTCTTCACCTATTCCGCTGTCCTCCTGGAATCCGGTTCAGGACCTGGTTGATAGGTCTGGAAAACGGCAGTCTAGCGGCATGGCCCAGCCAACTCAACAAATGTTTGCAGATCATGCTGGTAACTGATTTGTTTGCTTCTTGATCTTACTTCATTGACGGTCTTTACTCTGGCCCAAAGTTGTACTCAATCCCGGAAGAAATGCTGAAGACAAGGGAAAGTATGAACTGGCAAAAATACACCTGTCAGTTGGCAACAACACAATTTCTCCCAGCTGTCAAATCAAAGTAGCCATTCTTGTCTTGTGGGCGGCAGAAAGCTGTGCAATTCGAAGCTCCCGTGTACCTCTTATTCATGTTTGCAGTGTGGGGCGGCGAGGACACCATCCTGTACAGGATACATAACTTCTTGGCTCTGATTTAAGTAATGGAAGGATTCGTGAACGCGCCTCGCGCGCGCGCGCGCCACACCCCACACACACACACACATACACACACATACACACACACACACACACACACACACACACACACACACACACACACACACACCACAGTGGGGACAGCAGGGATGGGGCGGGGAGAGACTGGTAGCTGGGTCTTCACAACGAACGGGATGTCGAAATCTGGTCATTGCCGTGTGTTTGATGGTAGGGACTAGAGGAAAAGAGGGAGATGATCAATGAAGTCTGTGAAGTATTTACTACTTCAGGGACAAAATCAGGCAAGAAATATGAGTACGATAGATTGAGAACAAATGTATTCCGGACAAACTATGTCTTATGGGTGGTTACCGAAAGTTTCCTTCTTATAGATACGTAAATGGTATCATAAACATGATGATAATGATCGTGTAATGACAAACACAAGCAGGAGCGCATGAACATGCACAAGAAGAAGAAGGAAGAGAGACAAGGGGGGGGGGGGGGCTAGGAGGGGAGACAGAGGGGGAGGGACGGGAGAGGGAGAAGGGGAGAGAGAGAGAGAGGAGGGAGGGGAGAGAGAGAGGAGAGAGGACAGACAGGCAGGCAGGCAGGCAGGCAGGGAAGACAGGCAGGTAGAGAGAGAGGAGAGAAAGTAAAACAAAGACAGACAAAATTATGGCCAGAAAATAAAACACAAACACACGAAACGAGAATAAGAATGTCTGATTAATTAACAAAACAAGACAGACTCAGCAGCCTGACCACTTAACGGCTAGAGCTCCATCAATTCACAAGGCCGCAACTCATCCAGTTATATAGCCAGGGCCTGGGGCAGAGAAGTACACTGTGTATGTATCGCCGACAGTCGTATTTGTACTATTACTTTACTTTTACTTTCTTCGTTGTCGTGGTCGCGGAATCAGTGTCTGTCAGCAGCAGCGGATGCTGGGAGGACATCTCGTGAGCTCGGGGTGTCTGCACGGAGTCGCTCATCGTGTCTTGTTTCCTCTGGCTCTCCAGCCAGAGTATCTGGTGTTGTATGCCCGAAGAGCTGGATGGTTTAGGGGCATACGTGTGAGGTGTCCGAACCACTTGATCCTCATATGTTCGATGTGTTGTAGGATTGGTGTTGCTCCTACCATGTCTCGTATCACCTCATTTCTGATCTTGTCCCGCCACAACAGAATACGATCCATGTTGCTAGTATTGGCTATTCTCTCACAAACTTAATAAGTACGCGTCCATAACCTACTTACACTACGAAAGAGTAAGAAGAGAAATTTGTGTCGGCCTATGTTTTGCAACTGTAATGTTGTATAATAATACTTCATACTTAATGACTAATATCACTACCACCAATTTCGAAGTTCACGTTATATTCTGTTGTTATTTTTGGTGAACTATATTTATGCTGTACTGGTGTATGTATCCAACTATACATACACTGCATTAATATATTGATATGGCAATTTCTCCCCCCCCCCTCACTCCCCATTTTTTCTTTCAGTATAAAGTGAAACGAGTGTTCTTCAACATGGGCCGTTTAAGCTATGCAAGTGGAGTTATCTTTACTTATTGTGATTATGTTTTGCATCTATTACTCTGTAAAAAAATTCATGCTGACGCATGTTTTGCATATGTTATGCTCTAATATACTTTGTGCTAATTGTGAAACGGCTATAGTGAAAGGGAACAAGAAGAAAGAATCTTGTTTAAAATAGTAAAAACATATATGAACAGACGTTAAAAAAGACACACATGACAGAAACATGGAAACAAAAGAAAGAAAGAATTAAAAAGAATAGTAACCATGAACGTAAGAGTAGGACAAAACCTTTACTGGTGATATTTTTTTGACCAACTGAAACTGACATGGAATAACACAACTATTCTTAAAAGTCAGCTCAAGAACAAGCCCTCTTAAGACACTTTCTCGCGGAAGCTCCGTCAAAACGCATCAATATGGAATCAAGTAGTAAAAACTCGGAAGAATATTAATCAGCAGCACTGACAAAGTATATCAGCAAGGAATCAGCGAGACAGTCTTTACGTAGACCCAGACCAAGTAGCTCAGGACAGAATGAAGCAGTGTTGGTGGGAATCAGCCAGCCTTTACAAGGTTGTAACCAGGCTTTGCAAGACAGTCGCAGAAAGAAGCAAGCAGTCAAGTCTCGTCAGTTGTCTGCTCAAGCAAAGAAGGTACTGGTCCAAAAGAGCTCCAGATAGAAAAAGGACTGTTTCCTCCAGCTGCTACACCAAAATAGCCTCTGCTGGTACTTAAGGGTTGGGCAAGCTGTACAATCTGATTATAGAGTAAACCGCGTGCTTACACCCAGTGTTTAGAAGTACAGAACCACTATCCAGCAAGAGACTGTCAAATGACTGTCTCGTTTAAAAAAGGACGATGTCCCTGAGGTTGTTGGGAAATAAGATAGTAGATCTCATTTCAACTCGAAATCAGCATTATGAGGGAAGCGTGCATATATTCTTCCTCGCTACTTTACCTTCCCCAACCCTGAGCAAGATCATGTACCCATTGTACCTTCCCCAACCCTGAGCAGGATCATGTACCCATTTTACCTTCCCCAATCCTGAGCAGGATCATGTACTCATTTTACCTTCCCCAATCCTGACCAGGATCATGTACCCATTTTACCTTCCCCAACCCTGACCAGGATCATGTACCCATTTTACCTTCCCCAATCCTGAGCAGGATCATGTACCCATTGTACCTTCCCCAACCCTGACCAGGATCATGTACCCATTTTACCTTCCCCAACCCTGACCAGGATCATGTACCCATTTTATCTTCCCCAATCCTGAGCAGGATCATGTACCCATTTTACCTTCCCCAAACCTGAGCAGGATCATGTGACCATTTTATCTTCCCCAAACCTGAGCAGTATCATGTACCCATTTTACCTTCCCCAACCCTGGACCAGGATCATGTACCCATTTTACCTTCCCCAAACCTGAGCAGGATCATGTACCATTACAGATGGGTAGGCTGCAGCCCGCACGCATGAAAGTTCTCGCTAGTGGGATTCGCACCATGCAAACACATGAAGGCAGATTGGTTGGCAGTAGCTCTACTTCCATGCCAACCAGTCCTTTGAGAAAGCTGTCGAATGTGAATCAAGAGCAAACCATTTACTTTCTGTCAATGTGTTTGCAGGAAGGGCCAGCAAGAAGTGTCACTCTGCATACGGATGTCCAACCATAGATGATGAAGTGTCACTCTGCATACGGATATCCAACCATAGATGATCACAAGACTTGCCAGCAGTGATCGATGGTAGGAGAAAGGAAGGTGTTTGGTACTAGTCTTCATAGTCAATGTGTGTCATCGTCTGGTTCACGCTCTCTGAGGTGGGAAGATGCCAGGTATGGGAGACTGAAGACAGGGGGTGGGATATGAGGAAAAGGTAGCAAGTCAGTGTGCAAATAAACCCGAGAAGTTGTGATCAGACAGAACTATAGCAGATCTACTAAACCAACAAAAGTACAACCTACATGGCCAGACAGTGTACCAGTTATGTTTACTGACAGCAGTCTCAACTTGTGAATGCATGAAGAAAGAAAAACCGTGTTTGTCAATTTGTTCACATATTTACTGTATCCACTCACAGACGTAATACAAGTTTACGAGCTTGATTTACTTAAATAATAAGCAAACTGAAAGTGGATGTGGTCCTGGTATTCGGACGTCTGGTTTATGTCTTGTCTACAGTATAAACCACTATGTGGACATTGTGAATAGCACAAACTTCAAAAGACCAGGCTGGTGGAATGATGAGCGAGAGTGGAAGACTGGGGTGGGAGTGACACTAACAGCCAGTGACCTTGTCTAACACTCAGGAACAAACATGGAATAATCCAATTGGATCAGTTCTACAGGGACCATTGTATTCTTTTCGGTCCGTCCCCGAAAAGAGACGCTGCTAGGAACTCTTGAATACCAAGTCTCTGTAGTACTGTATTAAAACAGACAGTCCTCGCCGGACTACCAGTACTTGTAACAGCTCTCACAAGAGTATCACAATATTAAATCAAGCAGCCAGTTCTGGATGAAACCAGCCAATGTTTCCGTGGTTCTGGCCAGAGACAAATTTTATCAGCCGTCAGTTCCAAGGAGTGTGAGACAGTCAAAATACAATTTCTCCACGGCTGCCAGCCCAAAGTAGCCTCCTTTGCCCCTCTGGGAGATGCAGCGCAGAAAACTGTACAAAGCTATTAAAGTGTACTCCCCGTCAACGTGTTTACAGTTTGGGGCACCTGGGACCACCACCCTGCATAGGAATATCCAATCAGAGACTGCAAGCCTTACTGATTGCGATCGATTAAAAATGAAAGATAATTAGCTGGGACTAAGACCTTAAGAAGGAATATATGTTATAATCTGATCATGTTCTTTTTGAGAGGGGCTGGATGATGTGGGACTGGAGAGCAGGGGAAGTGGACAGAGGTAAAAAGATGTCCAGTGAGGTGTGTGATGCCTCTTTAAGCGGAGTGAACAGAGAGAAACCACCACAGACCCACTCAATAAAATGATGTCAATTTCTCCAAGCACGATCTTAACGATAATGATTGGTTAATAAAGCGCTATCAATGGCCCTTATGTTGATTAACTGCTAACAAATAACAAAATGAAAAGCACATAATAATATTGACACTGTCATAAAGTATCTACGTATATTAAACCATAGAAAAAAGCGCTTTCGTGAGTTGTGCATTCGAATAAGTTACATACGAGTGAGGTTTTACGAGCAATAAGTGGAGTTAATGCTTCTGCCAGCATAGTAGAGATATGTACAGAAATACATGATGATGATGGACTCTCCCGTGCATCCGACAAATGAGTAGGCATACTGGTCTTTACTGCCTGGCATAGGTCCACAAGACCGACCTGGAGGTACATGTTCTTCTACCGGGGAGAATCTTACGACTTCAATCTGCTTCTGCCAGTCCCTCTTTTGTTGAACAGCAGTTGTTCTGTGTTGTTCAAAAGTGACTGTCCCTGCGTTTACAGCTAACGCAATCCTTACTCTGCTGCGAGCAGTGTCTCACCAGTTCGTAGTGCTGATGCCACAGATGATGAGGCTGGCTTTCTGAGTATCCCTGTACCGCTTTAATGATCTTCCTCATCTTCCCTCTTCTTCCTACAGGAACATCCTTGGGATGCGGTTGTCCTCCATATGGACGACGTGTCCTGTCCAGTAAAGCTGGCCTGCTGACCAGCACAGAGAATTTTCTCACGACGATAGCAACAACAAAGACTAATGTTAAATGGAAGAAAGGGAGGCGGTCAATCTCCGGGTACGTTCTACTAAGGTTGCTTATTTGTCCAGAAATCTTAACCCTTTTTCTTCCAGGACGCTGGTGGACGCTGGTGAATAGGGTGAGAGAGTGAAAGGATTCATCGCTGTGTGTGTGTGTGTGTGTGAGAGAGAGAGAGAGAGACAGACAGACAGACAGACAGACAGACAGAGAAAGAGAGAGAGAGAGAGACAGAGAGAGGGAGAGAGAGAGAGGAGTCTGGTGCTATTCCACTAAGAGAAGCATGGAACAGACAGAAAAGGGAGAGATTAGTACTATGGAAGTGTGACTAACTCGGAGGCTGGAGCTTACAGCCTCCCTCCATTTCAAACCACAACCTCCAGGGCCACCCTCCCATAATCCCCACCCTCACCATTATTCATGACACTCCAGCGCACACCCTCCTTCCACTTCCCAGACCCTCAAACCCCTCTCTCGTATCCCCTCCACCTTCCATCCCACTCCAACCCATCCCATCACATCACATCCCCAAATACCCCAGACGTAGCCATGGGACATAATTATGCTCATGGATAGCAGCATCTGCCTGCTTGTGTGTGTGTGTGTGTGTGTGTGTGTGTGTGTGTGTGTGTGTGTGTGTGTGTGTGTGTGTGTGAGTGTGTATGCCTGTGTGTGTGTGTGTATGTGTGTGTATGTGTACGAGTGTGTGTGTGTGTGTGTGTGTGTGTGTGTGTGTGTGTGTGTGTGTGTGTGTGTGTGTGTGTGTGTGTGAGGGAGGGGGGTTGACAGACATGGGCAACCAGAAAAGACAGGTTACCAATTCGCATTTAATTTAACGCTACCTATGCTAGCCTGGATGGGAAAGGCCGTATAATATATAAGCACACGCACGAGCGCGCGCGCGGACACACACAAATATACGCAAACGCACGTATATACACGCACTCGCGCTTTCATGCATATGGACATACAGCACAGGCGAGGGCAGTGGCATACACACATTAATGCCTTTTTGAGAGAGAGAGAGAGAGAGAGAGAGAGAGAGAGAGAGAGAGAGAAAGAGAGAGAGATGTATATGGACACGCTAGCACAGTTGAGAGTAGTGGAATATGCACATTAATGTCTTCTTGAGAGAGAGAGAGAGAGTTAGAGAGAGAGAGAGAGAGAGAGAGAGAGAAACAGACAGAGACACACAGAGACAGACAGACAGACAGAGGGACAGGGAGGGAGGGAGAGAGATGTATATAGACATGCAGGCACAACTGAGGGTAGTGGAATACTAACATTAATGCCTTCTTGAGAGAGAGAGAGAGACAGACAGACAGACAGAGACAGACAGACAGCAAGACAGAGGTTCCTCCATCAATCTGAATGAACCCTCACAAAACATACATCAATATCATTGTAAAGGTACACCATCCAGACAACCACATCCTCCATCCTCCCCACCCAGCCCCCCTTCTCCAAGTGCCATTAGTTTTTGTTGTTTTTTTTTTTTGGGGGGGGGGGGCGAGGGGCAAAGAGACTACTTTAAATACTTATTTATCTCCAGCGATCCAACATGGACACGGAGATTCGTGAAAGTATCACAGACACACGTACACGTGCACGCACACGCACGGAACTACAGGGTCACAAGCTCACACACAGATACGTGTTCACATACTCGCACGCATGCATATCAATACGCACGCAAACGCACGCATAGACACTGATACTCATACACACACTACAACCATCACTACTAACAATACAAGAGGGGTGGGGAGAGAACATAAGAACAATATACAACACACAGAATTTACACCATGATATTTTAGACATTGGAGGTTTAAAAGTGAACATGAAGCCCCAAGCGTACTTATTTACAGAGAGAGAGAGAGAGAGAGAGAGAGAGAGAGAGAGAGAGAGAGAGAGACAGAGAGAGAGACAGAGATAGAGACAGAGAGAGACAGAAAGAAGCAGAGAAAGACAGACAGCGAGAGAGAGAGAGAGAGAGAGAGAGACAGAGAAACAGAGACAGAAAGAGAGAGAGAGAGAGAGAGAGAGAGAGAGAGAGAGAGAGAGAGAGAGAGAGAAACAGATAGAGACATACAGACAGAGAGAGACAGAGAGAGAGACAGAATTTGACAATTTGATGATTTGATATTTTATAAAGCATTCAGCCCAACAAGACACTGGGCCACCATTCTATAACTTTTTACCCGTTTAAAAAGAAGGCGACAAATCGTTTCGGGCATGACAGCAAATCATACCGTACAACACCTCCTTCGAAAACAGTCGCTCAAGATTCTTAGAGTGTTCGCCAATTTTACCCCAGTATAAAGGCCTATATCCTGCCGACTCTTCTGTGAGAGTCGATGCCAGTCAGTTGGAAAATTCAGCGATACTTAAAGCCCCCAGACAGGGATCCACATACGTCTTCATTACCGTTTCGATCGCTTTAGTTTACCATCAGACAAAAATGACCCCGACCAGCGAAATCTCACTGAACGCGCATTAGCTTCCCTGAATATGGCAAAGGTGATTCTGCGTGAACAGACAGGTTGATCATTAACTGATAAAGGGTTAATAATTGTTTTCAAACACTTGAGGTAGAATCTTCAGCCAAGTTTTCGGAAGGACGACACTTTTTTTCCCACACGGATTCTTTGATTTGACACTGAGAGGATCTCGGTTTATCGCCTCATTCGAAAGACTAGCACCCAGACCACCGCTTTCGGCCGTGTGAGGATAAGAGCGAAATGTGTGGGGAGGGGAAAAGAGTGGACGGGAGGAAGAGAACGCTATAAATGCCTGTCCTAACCTTGAACCAATCAGGGACTTGCTCCTTAGACGAGAGTCTTAAGCACAAGGCTGCCGCCCAGGGATACTGTATAGAATTAAGAAAATAGACGAGTGTAAGGCAAAATATTCTTTTCTTTTTTGTTATTGAATCAATAAAAGTCTCCCGTGTGACAAGACCAGTACTTTTCTTTTCACTGAAAAGAAGCTTAAATGAAACAAAAACGAAAGCAATCATTTTGGAAGCAAACGAAAGAAACAAACATACATAAACGATTTCATATTTTCAACTAACTAAATCTCTCCCCCCCCCCACCTCTCTCTCTCTCTCTCTCGCTCTTATTTAAATTCTCGGATAGAAATTTGATGGAGACAATCAATGTATTTTCAACGGTATAAAAAGCCATAGGAGGTGCAGATCTAAGGAACATAAAATCAATCGCCTTTAGAAAAAAAAGAAGAAAAAAAATATATAACGAATATGCACACACTCACAGACTTGTAGTTGTTCATCATTAAAAGGAATGTCAACAAACCCATCAACCAATCCATCAGTCAATTAATCAGTCACACCTGAACACACCTGTTCACACAGCACATGCTTGAGTATACATACTCGCATATATTTACACGCACACATACGCGATGCACAGTCACGCATTCATCCACACGCACTCCCCCCCCCCTCCCCCCAATATCTTTCTACACACACATGGACCAGACTGCTTACAAATTTAATAATCGAATGGATTATGGTATGAAACTTTTCACACATCGAACAGTTCTACTTTTGAAGGAGCGAACGTTTCTACCTGATAGCAGGACTTCACATTGGCCAGCTAGGGCATGTGTTTGATCACACAAAATCACCCTAGTCTTTCACTCAACACATCTTGACAACTCTTCTTCCCCTCATCCAGATTCTTTCTTCCGACATTCACCAATCTATCTCAAATATTTCTATATCTTATACTCAATAGACCGTTCCAACACAAATGAAAATGTTAAAACGGACCCCAAGAAGCGTCGACAAACTGACAGAAGCATACAAAAATTAATATTGAAAGTCAAAATACCTTAGGTTCCGAGGACAATAAAGCCATGACTGACATTTTCTCCTGATGTAATCCGTACAATACAAACAAAAAACTAATCAACCTGCTATCAAAAACTGTGCATGGACACTTGAATTCCCTCAGATGTCCAAGTTCCACAATCTTTGATATAAAGATGTTGTACAATATAATTGTGGAGATTTC
>CM060307.1:42266856-42281856 GCA_030674185.1 Monoplex corrugatus | reverse complement strand
AATAACGTGTGCCTCCAGGATCGTACCTGTATCCTACATGCCTACCCATAAGCCTACTTATCCACCAGATGGACGGGAGACTCCATCACTCGAGAGCGTCACGGCACAGTAAGGCGATCAGTACTGAGTTAATTGCCCGTCTTCCTATCCTTGCCTGAGGCAGCGAGGACCGATCACTGTATCGTAATTTTTCGACTAAGTTGTCTTTTTTTTTTTTTTTTTTAATTCTTAAGTCGTAAAACATGATAATTCTATCAAAAAGTTGATTTTGTTTTCATGATAACTTTCTGACAGTTGTCGATGACTTTTCGTTAAGTAAAAAAAAAACAACTGTGTGTGTGTGTGTGTGTGTGTGGTGTGTGTGTGTGTGTGTGTGTGTGTGTGTGTGTGTGTGTGTGTGTGGTGTGTGTGTGTTTAAATGAACTAAAGTCGTTCTGCGCCTTTGTGATCTCAAGGTATGAATGCCTCTGATACATCATTTCTCGGCTTTTTATTAGTAGCTTTTAGCAAAACAGGTCACACATTCAGTACACAAAGGAGATTCGATCCATAAATTTCAAAGGTGAAAAAAGAAATTTTGAAGTCACAAGCTGAATGTGCAAAGGAGCATTTAAAGACAAACGGCAATTTTCAGGCTCACATACTGAGTAGAGAAAAAAAGTTACAAGGACAAAGAGTAGATTCAAAACTGCATGTTCAGCATGCAAAGGAGTTTTCCTTTTTAAGTTCCACAGGCAAAGAGCAATGTCAAGGTCACACCGTCATTTTCGTCTTGTGCCTGAGTTTAAAAACATCTCGAAATTAATTAATGTCCTAAATCTGGTGAGTTTCTTTCTTTCTTTCTTTCTTTCTTTCTTTCTTTCTTTGTGTGTGTGTGTGTGTGTGTGTGTGTGTGTGTGTGTGTGTGTGGTGTGTGTGTGTGTGTGTGTGTGTGTGTATGTGTATGTATGTGTGTGTGTGTGTGTGTGTGCGTGCGTGCGTGTGTGCGTGTGTGCGTGCGAGTGTGCGTGTTTGTGTGCGTGCGAGTGTGCGTGTTTGTGTGCTTGCGTGCGTGCGCGCGCTCGTCTGCATGTGTGCGTGCATGCGTGTATGTGTGTGCGCACGCATGTGTGCGTGCATGTATGCATGTGTGTGTGTGTGTGTGTGTGTGTGTGTGTGTGTGTGTGTGTGTGTGTGTGTGTGTGTGTGTGTGTGTTATGCTTGACAATGACCAGTTGGCCGAAAACTTGCAGCTGTCTTGCTTTTGTTAATTACACACGCGTTCTACCTTCATGTGTTTTTGGATTCAAGGTCACATGATCAATAGCAAAAGAAGAAAAAAGGAGTTTTGTTCTGCAGTCTGAAAGGCAGCAAGCATTTTCCTGTTCTCCACCATCCACCACCCTGAGTTAACTGAAAGAAACAAAATTTTTCAAACCATCTCACCGTCCCTTGTCTTGAACTATATCAGCCTTTCTAACTTTGTCGCAAATATGTCCTTCTGAGGTGAAGTTTTATTTCTGTTGAAATCTTAAGAAAGGAAGACAAATTAGCTTGGCTTGACTGTCACCTTTTTGTTGTTTTATACCGTCCTCATAAATTGTATGAGCGAGACGACTGACACAGCAGCAGCAGCAGAAAAGACAGGAGGAGAAATGGAAGAAGGCAAAGAAGGAGACGTTTCAGTTTTTAGTTTGTTAGCTGAAGGAGGTCTTGTGGCGAGGATCATTCTGTAAGCGTTAAACCACATAATTAAGCCATGCAAGGAGATCCGGGATAATCATGACACCAGCCAGAAGCCCCATCAACAAAATAAAACTAAAGAAGAAAAGGAAGGGGGGGGGGGGGTAGAAAGAAAACCGTTGACTAATGCAGGAGGAGGAAAACATTCGGGAGAAAGGAGAGAAAACGACGAGGAAAAATGGTCAAAGAATGCTTATGCCATTCTGACAATTTCCCTTTCTGTACAAAAAAATCATAACAGAAAATCCTTTGTACTTCTTAAGGTCACTGTGACATCAAAAAGACTTCAGAGTACAACAGTAGCCTGCCACAACAGTGAAAACACTTTAAGTACAGCCATACGTTCCCAAGAAAGTGCTCATGTCTGGCATCTTTTCGTCCTTGTGACCTTAGACAAAGAAGAATAAGGGAAAAAAATGAAGGCGGAAAAGCACAGGAAAAGCTTCAAGGAGAAGAAAAAGATGACGGAAGCAAGAAGAAAACAATGGACAAGAAAAAGACAAAGGAAAAGAACGAAATGAAACAGAATAAACAAGAATCACCCGTGGGTGTGACCTTGAAGAAACAGAAAGAAGATAAGTGGAAGGAGAAGGAGAGGGAGAAAAAGAAGAAGGAAGAGAAGGAAAATTAGGAGAAAAAAAAGTAGAAGGAGGAGGAGGAGAGGAAGTGGAAGGAGGAGAAGAAGTAAAAGGAAAAGAAGAAAGAAGAGGATGGGGGGAAAGAAAGAAGAAAAGAACAATGGGCGGGAGGAAGCTATATATGTCAACGTGTGTGTGTGTGTGTGTGTGTGTGTGTGTGTGTGTGTGTGTGTGTGTGTGTGTGTGTGTGTGTATGTGTGTGTGTATGTGTGTGTGTGTGTCAGTGCGCGCGCGCACGCGTGCACGTGGGCTAGTTCGTGTGTGTGGGTTTGTATGTGTGTGTGCGTGCGTGCGTGCCAGCGTGCGCTAGTTTGAGTGTATGTATACGAGAGAGACAGACAGAGAAAGTACTGATCCGCTCTGGTGTATATAATAGGAAATCGTCACACTCTCGAGCATACAATTTCACACAAACCATGGTCTATGATGTCTCGGTATGTTCTTCGTTGCATGTTTGTACTGCCATCAGCTGAAAATATGCTACACACACGCGTACTCACACACACGCCCGCACGTAAGCACGCGCAGCGCGCACAAACACACACAAACATGCACACACACACACACACACACACAGACACACACACACACACACACACACACACACACACACACACACACACACACACACACAACATACATAAAAAAAGAGACAGACAATCAAACAGACAAGAGACATTGCTACTGACAATAATTCTCACATCCAAATTCAGAACACACATCTGTGCCGTCATCATTTCATCGTCTAGTACACAAACGAACAACACAGGCAAATCGATAGAGCCGTGTTCTACGAATTTCTCCTGTACACTACGTTTCTACTGTCCGCCGTTACAACATCTGAAACGGGAGATTACTTATATTAAAGCTTTCAGAATTATATCCACATTCAAATTATACAACAAATCCCAACTCTTCCAGGATCTCGCATCTCTTCCTAAACATTCAAGCCTAAGTTGACAATGTTTCGCGGCGGATCTCTCTCTCTTTTTTCTCGTACGAGAATCTAAATATATATAATAGATCCCGCCTTCTCTCTCTCTCTCTCTCCTCTCTCTCTCTCTCTCTTCTCGTATTGGAATCTAAATATATATATAGATCCCGCCCTCTCTCTCTCTCTCTCTTCTCGTATTGGAATCTAAATACATATATGGATCCCGCCCTCTCTCTCTCTCTCTTCTCGTATTGGAATCTAAATACATATATGATCCCGCCTTCTCCTCTCTCTCTCTCTCTTTTCTCGTATTGGAATCTAAATACATGTATAGATCCCGCCTTCTCTCTCTCTCTCTCTCTCTCTCTCTTCTCTCTCTCTCTTTCTGTCTCTTTCTCTCTCTCTGAGGGTTTTGATTTTCTCGGATGCGAGCAAGTGAATTTGCCAACACTGTGCAGGTAGTTGCTGCACACTCTGCACACTCCGTTTCTGACGGGCACACATTCTGGGCGTGCAAACCACCGGTCCCTGACACTATTTGCTAAGATCTTTAACGTGCATATTTGATGTTCTCAGTGTGTAGGCATTATCAGGATTGAACTCTAGACCTTTAGACTGGATGTCCAACGTCTTACCCACTTGACTACGGCGCCCCTTCATGCTCTGGATTGGTTGATCTACGTACTGTGTTCATCTGGTTGCCGTAGAAGACAAAGAGGAAGAAAGAGAGAGAGAAGAGGAAGGGGAAGAGAGAAGAAGAGGAAGAAGAGGAAGAAGAAGAAGAAAAAGAAGAAATAGTAGAAGTAATAGTAGAAGTAATAGTAGTAATAGCGTCAGCAGCAATAGCAGTTGTAGTACTAGTGGTAGTAATAACAACATTCATAATAATAACAGTAATAAGAGGATTCATAATGCGCCTCCTAAGGCCTTAGGCATTCACAACAACCATACAAACAAATAAGTAAACAACTCACAGCTAATCACACACACACACACACACACACACACACACAACACACACACACACACACACACACACACACACACAACAAACAAACAACACACACACAAACACACACACACACATGACATACATCAATTATACAATAGAAATCAGTAAAATGTTCTACTGATAGTACAGCAAAAAGAGAAACGTTTTAAGATTTTATGGTTAGACCTGAAGGCAACAAGAGAACAAAAAAGGGTCTGATGTGACAGGTACAAGAGTTCAAAAACAGTGTGTCAGGTAGCTGTGATCATTTGTAGCATCCTCGTATATTCAGTACAGGTCCCGCCTTCCAATCTGATTGCACAAGATTAAGTCTGAATAGGGAAAAAATCTGATGCGTGTGGCCGCCCGGCTGTTAACTGGTACCTGTTCTTGTTAAAGGTTGGAGAAGGTAAAAGAGCGAAGAAGAAGAGACGGCATCATTTACATAATGCTTGTCCCGAAATAAGTTCCTATATTGTATTTCTAATGCCATCTGTTTACAATGAGAAGAGAAGATAGATACGCCTACATAATGCTGATCTCAAAATAGTTCCTATATTGTATTTCCCAAAATAAAGTTTCTATATGTATTCCAAAATAAGTTCCTATATTGTATTTCCCAAAATAAGTTTCTATATTTATTTTACTGCCATCTGTTACAATGAGAAGAAAGGACACCGTCTGCATAATGTGATCCCCGAGATAAGTTCCTTATTGTATTTCTACTGCCATCTGTGACAATGAAGAAGAGGAGAGGATACCGCTATATAATGCTGATCCCGAAATAAGTTCCTATATTATATTTCTACCGCCATCTCTGACAATGAAGAAGAGGAGAGGATACCGCCTACATAATGCTGATCCTGAAATAGTTCCTATATTGTATTTCTACTGTCATCTGTTGACAATGAGGAAGAAGAGATTTACACCACCAAAACAATGCTGGTCCGGAAATAAGTTCCTATATTGTCTTTCTACTGCCATTTGTTGACAACGAAGAAGGGAAGAAGGATACCGCCTACATCATGTTGACCAGAAATAAGTTCCTATATTGTATTTCTATTGCCATCTGTTGACAATGAAGAAGGGGAGAGGGTACCAGCTACATAATGCTGATTCCAAAACAAGTTCCTGTATTGTGTTTCTACTGCCATTTGCTGATAATAAAGAAGAGGAGATGGGCACCGCCTACATAATGCTGATCTATAAACAAGTTCCTGTGTTGTATTTCTACTGCCATCTGTTGACGATGAAGAAAGGAAGAGGACACCGCCTACATTATGTTGACCCCGAAATAAATTCCTACATTGTGTTTCTATTGCTATTTGTTGACAATGAAGAAGGGGAGAGAATACCGACTGTATAATGCTGACCCCAAAATAAGTTTCTGTATTGTGTTTCTACTGCCATCTGCTGACAATGAAGAAGGGGAGAGAATACCGACTGTATAATGTTGACCCCAAAATAAGTTTGTACATTGTGTTTCTATTGCTATTTGTTGACAATGAAGAAGGGGAGAGAATACCGACTGTATAATGCTGACCCCAAAATAAGTTTCTGTATTGTGTTTCTACTGCCATCTGTTGATAATGAAGAAGGGGAGAGGATACCGCCTGTATAATGCTGGTCCGTTCCTATATTGTAGTTCTATTACCATTTATCGACAATGAGGAAGAAGAGATGGACACCATCTACATAATGTTGGTCCAGAAATAATTCCTATACTGAACCAGTCACCGTGATGTAGTGGTTGACGCAACAGACTACGGACTGGAAAGTTCTGGGTTCGAATACCCTTCAGTCCTTTTAAAATCACTTTGGGAAGACTGGGACCACACAGTCAAGTATCATCCATTTCACGGATGCGCCACTGAGGGCGTTTCTCAAATCTCCTGACTAACACCGCAGGTGTGTGTATCTCTGAAGCCTGGTTGACGCCAGGATACATTATGATAGTAAGCGTAGGGCACAGCCTTGTCACTCTCTGTCCTAGATGGAACTCCACAGCATCATTATATCACCCCCACCGTCATCATCATCGTAGCAGTATGAAAACCGTCCCAGCTTCTGTGGCAATTAAGATGGCGTAAAAAATAGGACAAGAAAAAAAAAGAAAAAGAAAAAGACAGAAAAAGAAAAAGAAAAGAGGTAAAATGGTGTAAACATGGGACAAAAATGTTAAAGAAAAAGGGGAAGCACAAAAGAAACTGCCTGAGTGCACTGATACTAAAACTACCACCACAACCACCACCACCACCACCACCACCAACCACAACCAATAAATGTTCTTTTACTGTATTTCTACTGCCATCTGTTCACAACTGGATCGACTGTGGCGGAGAATGAGAGAGAGAGAGAGAGAGAGAGAGAGAGAGAGAGAGAGAGAGAGAGAGAGAGAGAGAGAGAGAGAGAAGGGAGGAGGTGGCAGACGGTTTGACTTCAGCATACAAATTCCCTCGGCCAACACAGGACATCAATCCCTACTATCACTACCGTTAAGCTATCTGTTTCATACCTACACAGACAAATCGATATATCCCATTTTCCATAATTTGTCTATGTAAGACAAGTTTTCTTCTGCCGTGTCTTTTGTGGATTGGTGTGTGTGTGTGTGTGTGTGTGTGTGTGTGTGTGTGTGTGTGTGTGTGTGTGTGTGTGTGTGTGTGTTGTGTGTGTGTGTGTGTGTGTGTGTGTGTGTGTGTGTGTGTGTGTGATGTGTGTGTGTTGTGTGTGTGTGTGTGTGTGTAGTGTGTGTGTTGTGTGTGTTGTGGTGTGTGCGTGTGTCTGTATGTGTGCGTGTGTGTGTGTGTGTGCGTGTATGTGTGTAGGTATGTGTGGAGGTGTATGTATGTATGTATGCATGCATGTATGTATGTTTGTATAATATATAATATAATATATATACGTACGTACGTATGTATGTATGTATATATGTATGTATGTGTATGTGTATGTATGTATGTATGTATGTATGTATGTATGAATGTATGTATGTATGTATATATGTATGTATATATGATGTATGTATGTATGTATGTATATGTATGTGTGTATGTACGTATGCATGCATGTATGCATGTATGTGTGAGCGGATTGAGTATGTGTGTGCATACGCGTGCGCACTCGCTTTCTCGACAAGAGACTTAAACAGAAGAAGATATTCAAAGCTTCCAGAATCGTTTATCTGCATTCAAAGAGAACAATTACTGCTTCTGCAACATTCTGAAAATAGTTCCTCGCACCCACACCCCACCCCGTCCACTTATTTTACGTTCTTCGTTTTCACTGTCAAGCGTTGGCGTATGTAAGACATTTGTAATCTTCCACAATACCATCCCTGACATTTACGTGGTTTCTTCAGTTTAGTGACGACCAAGCGGCAGCAGTTATTAAACAAAATGCAGGAAGATCAAGGTAGTGTTTTTTCCCCCAACGAAACGTCAGGGAAGGTGTGTCACTACAGAAAGAGAGACCTGGACCATCGCAGTCAACAAAACATACGGAGATCCAAAATTCCCTCGTCGTGCAGAGAATGAAACTCGACCTCAGAAGTTATACCATCCATCACAACTCTTTCACCTGTAGCTCCTGGAAGCTGTTTGCGACAGCCTCGGTGATTTACAATTTGTCTATTCGCATTATCAGACACTTACGGTATTCCAGAACATGTTACGTGTAATCAATCACACTAAGTCTACAATACAAACCAAGGTATGACAATAACACATTCCCAGGCAAAATTTCATGAGTGTGATTTTTAAAAAAAACTGTAAAAATCTTACAAACTGTGGATTTTAGGTAAAACTCGGACGCACAAAAATAAGAAGGTACAGGGGTGGGACTGAGCGAACTCAAAGAAGATGAAATGTAGGGGAAGTCCGAAAAAAATGTTGAAACTGTAATTGAAAATCTTCAAATCTATTGCATGAACCGAACTGTTTTGAGGGCCGACATCTATGACGTGACTGTATAAGACGTTGCTGAGGTCACTTTAGGTAGAAAGAAACTCTAGGGAGAGCTAGACAACAGAAGGTCTTCAGAGAAGTAACCCCCTTTAGACAAGTGTTTCGGCCCTGAATTCCTTACACTCTCGGGGGGCCGGGCCACATCCAGGTCATGACTCCTGGATGCCCTTCTGCTGTTATCTTTTTTTTTTTTCCACGCCGGGGAGCGAACCTGGGCGATTCTGCGCTTCAGAACTGCGGTACGCGGTTTTACCAATGTGCTAACGGGGCACACATCATCTGTAGGGAATTTAATCCTTATGAAGTTCACTTTTTTGGTTCCTCCTTGCCCAGATCCAGCTTGAGCTCCTTTCTGCTGCCTCTGCCATCGCTTTAAGGGCTCTAGTCCTCTTCTTCCCAGAAATGGCGAGTTGTTTCATGAGATCATAAGCGGAGGTGCCCACAAACCCTCTTGCCCCGACCTCTATGGCGAAGATTTTGACCCGCAGACCTGCTTTCTTCAGGGTGCTGGCAAGACCGGCGTATTTTTCGGTCTTGTAGATATGTGCTTCTTCCATTCTGCTTTCGTATGGCACAGTGAGTTCTATCAGAATCACTTGTTTCGAGGAGTCAGAGTGGAGAGCGATGTCTGGTCACATGCCTGTCTTGCTGATGACATCTGGGTAATTTCTCCACTCTGGGAGGTCTGCTGTACACTCCCAGTCGACTGCTCCATCCAGAAGACCCTTTTGCAATGTGCTGGTTGTCATAGCACTTTCGGGCCAGACCTGTTTCCCTCCTGCTTTGTAGAACGTTGTCATAGCAATTGGTGCGTTTGGGGTCATGGTTTTTTCGCTAACCACATCTGTGATCACTTTCAGAACTTGGTTGTGCCTCCATGTATACCTTCCTTAGGCTAGCGCTACTTTGCAAGAGCTTAGGACATGTTCCACTGTTTGTTTCTTCTGACAGAGCGGACATGCTGGGTCGTCTGATTTCCC
This sequence comes from Monoplex corrugatus, assembly GCA_030674185.1. NCBI lineage: Eukaryota > Metazoa > Mollusca > Gastropoda > Littorinimorpha > Ranellidae > Monoplex > Monoplex corrugatus. The sequence continues at coordinate 42,272,626 of CM060307.1, read as the reverse complement.
CCATTTCACTAAGTTTGCATTCGAGGGGAGCAGGTCATATACAGATCTGAGGAGGAAGCTTATCCTTAGAGGAGCCATGTGCCACATATCGTTCCAGCTGAGACTTCTTTGGAGTGCACTGTCCCATGTTGTCCATTGCCCCTGTTGACCTTGCTGGACTGCCTTCTGCACTCTTTTGACATCTTCTTTCCTTCAACTCCTGTATGATCATGTCTCTTTTTTCCTTCCCTTTGGCTTTGGACCACCACTGCATTTTTGTTACTCCCAGTCCCTGTCTGTTGGTTTGCGTGTGTCCAATTATTTCTTTGATGCTGAGGTTTCTCTTGGCATTGTTTACAGCCTCTTGGACTTTCCACTTTCTGCCAGTTCTCAGCTTTGGATGAACTGATCTCACGATATTGTCTTCCGATTCCTCCAGCATGCTCAACAGTCTTGCTTTTCCAACTTTGTATTCCTCCACTATGGATTTGAGAGGTAGCTTCAGCATTGCTTGACGACAGTAGAATGCAACATCAGTGAGACCAGGTGGGACACCGAGCCATTTTCTTGTGTATTTGTTGATTTTGGCTTCCATTGCTTCGACTGTGCTGGTGCAAATGTCATAGATTAGCAGTGGCCACAGCAGCTTTGGTATCAGCATGAACTGTAGACACCAGACTTTGTATTTGCCTGGCAGTCCGCAGTTATCTATTTTCTTCAGGCCTTCTTCTGCTGTTTGCTTGGTTTCACATCCCCTTTGTGTGTCTTTCAGGGAGTCATCATACCATCTTCCGAGACTTTTTACTGGCTCTTCTGTGACAGTGGGGATGGCTTGGTTGGCTACCATGAATTTGACTGAATCTGCCACTTTTCCTTTTCGCAGTGAGAGACTTCGGGATTTCTTAGGTTTGAACCTCATTCTTGAAGAGGCCACCAGCTCATCCAGCTGCTTTAAGATTTGGTGTGTCTCTTCCTCATCCGTGGACAAGACTGTTGTGTCATCCATGAAAGCTTTCAGAGGAGGCATCTGGTATCCATCTCCCAGATTCACTGAACCTGAACTCTTCATTGCAGCTTTCAAGATGACTTCCATGCCAACACGAACAGTATGGGAGAGATTGCACAGCCCATTGCAATGCCCACCTCTAGGTCTATCCAGTCCGTGGTGTATTCTTTGGTAGAGAACCGCATTGAGAACCCTTGGAAATACTTCCTCAGCATTGTTCGGATGTTTTCTGGGATGTGATACATTTCAAGAGCCAGCTGGATCATATCGTGTGGAACTGATCCATATGCATTCGCCAGATCAAGCCAAACTACGTCAATGTCTCTCTTCTCTGTTCTTGCTTTTTGGATGGCATCCCAAATCAACGTGGCATGTTCCAAGCATCCAGGCATTCCTGGTATGCCTCCCTTTTGGATTGACATATCCAGATACTTGTTTTCAGTCAGGTATTTTGTCAATCTTGCTGCCATAACAGAGAAGAAGATTTTCCCCTCGACGTTCAGAAGTGATATTGGCCTGAACTGATTGATGCTGCTGGAGTTCTGCTCCTTCGGAATGTACACTCCTTCAGCTCTCATCCATTGGTCGCTGATCTTCTGGTTCCTCCATGCTGATCGAATCATCTTGTGGAGCCACTCGAGCACTTTTGGGCATTTCTTGTAGAGCAGGTATGGTATTCCGTTTGGTCTAGGTGCTGACTTGGCTCTGGCTTTCTTTACTACGTTCTTCACTTCATCCAGTGTTGGTGGTTTGTTATTGAATTTTCCTTCTGGCGCTGCAGGCCAAACCAGATTCTGGATTTCAAGTGGTGCCTCGCGCTGAGAATCGGAATATGTTTCCCTGAGATGCTGCTCTAGGGTTTCCTTGCCCACTGTGAGAGTCCCTGATTTGGGTTGTTCAAACAGCTTTCTTGCAAAGTCAAAGGGATCTTTGAAGAAACGATCTTGAGTCTTCTTCTTTTTGCTCTTTCTTCGCCTTGCTGATTCCACTTTGCTGAGAGCATTGTGTTTGGCCTTCAGATCTTTCCAGAGTTCCAGGAGCCCTTGCTTCTCGAATTCTGAGGCAGTTTTCATTCGCTTTTTAAGCTTCCTTTTCTCCCTCCGGATGCTCTCCATCTGTTGCTGTCTTCTGGATTTCTGGGGAGGCGTTTTTGTCTTTGGCTGCTTCACTCCATAAGTGTCCCTGCAGATAGAGTATATGATGTCTCCGTATGTGTCAAGTTTGTGTTCCAGCGTACTGTTCCCTATTAGCGCATTCAGCTTAAGGACAAGTTCCTCATCTAATTTCTCCCATTGTTCTTTTGCACCGGCAGGCGGCAAATTGAGTTTTCCACGTTTGGCGTTAAGAGCTTGTGCAAAACTCCGCATCAGAACCGTCAGCGTGGATGTCCTTGGCACTATGGTTTAATTCCTGGCCTTGGTCATCCAACGTCTCACCTGCTATCGCAGTGCGCTGCTGCTGGTTCGTATGTGTCTTCAAACAGCCCATTTTTGTCCTGTGGATCTTCATGCCGCGTTTGGTGGTGAATCTCCTTCCACACGCACACGGAAATTCCAACTGGTCATTAATCATGGTCCTTTGTGCGTTTCCAGTCGTGATGGAGTCAGTGCCGATGGATTCATCATTCTCTCCCCCTTTCGGTGAATCCTGGGAGCATCTTTCATTTAAAGAACTCGTGGCATGTTATACTAAAGGGGCTGGTAATGTTTTCATTGGTTTCTTAACTATTTTTTTTCTTAACTATTACACACTCAGACATAATATATTTCACTACAGACTGACACACAGATATAAAAACCTTATGCTAGATAAGACCTCAAGGTAAACATTTCACTACAGACTGACACACAGATATAAAAACCTTATGCTAGATAGGACCTCAAGGTAAACATTTCACTACAGACTGACACAAAGACATAAACCTTATGCTAGATAGGACCTCAAGATAAACATTTCACTACAGACTGACACAAAGATATTAAACCCTTATGCTAGATAGGACCTCAAGACCTTGCCGTCGCACAGGGCTTAAGTGCAGGCTTAAGGTTTATGCCGATCGTTCTGTAACTTCTTCATCACATGGCATCAGCAGTGTCAGAGACGTTATGTTGAGAAACTGAAACTGTTGAGAATACATGACAGACTGGGACAGTGATAGAGACTGTGGCAGGCATACACATGTGGGCAGATTCTAGATACAGACTGAGGAAATTCAGAAAAAAAAATCGATATGGGTTCAGCCCCCCCCCCCCCCCCCTATTTCCCCTAAATTGTTTCACATCCCATATTCCTGTTGTCATCCGATGACAATACCCAAGACACAGATGGGGGAAGAGAGAAGAGACAGGGGCAGAGGGAGGAGAAGTGACGTGGAAATAAAGAGAGAGACAGAGACCATGAGGGATAGATAGATAGATAGATAGATAGACAGACAGATAGATGGATAGATGGATAGATAGATAGATAGATAGATAGATAGATAGATATATAGAGAGATAGAGAGATGGATAGATAGACAGACAGATAGATAGATAAAGAGAGGGAGACAGAGAGAGACACACAGACAGAAAGACAGAAAGAGACAAGAGCGACAGAGACAAGAGAGACACAGAGTGACAGACAGACAGACACAGACAGAAGCAGATACAAAGAGAGATAGAAAGAGGGAGACTGACGGAAAGACAGAGAGAGAGACAGACGGACAGACATAAAGAGAGAGGGTTTCGAACTTCTATAATGATTAGATACACAAGACGAAGACGATTTTTCCCTTGTCCAGACCGATTCTGCTCCTCTTGACGCCAGCACTTTGACAGCGGAGTCCATCTTTCTCTCACGATCTGCTCTGCTTTACATTTCCTGTTCCTACAGAGAGAGACAGGTAACATTTTCAGCTGGTTGGGTGACAGCGGTATATCAAAGCCTTGCCATGAACCTTGTCACCCATCCCACGCTCGAACGTGCTTGAACCTCACTCCCCATTCTTCATCAGCTTCCCAAAGGAAATTGATGAACAGGATGAAGGAATGAAAAGGTAGCTGATGAACAGGGTGAAGGAATGAAAAGGTACCTGATGAACAGGATGAAGGAATGAAAAGGTAGCTGATGAACAGGGTGAAAATGAAAAGGTAGCTGATGAACAGGGTGAAGGAATGAAAAGGTAACTGATGGATAGGGTAAGGGAGTAAAACGGAAGCTAATGAATAGGGTTCAGGGAGTAAAACGGAATGAAAAGGTAACTGATGGACAGGTGAAGAAATGAAAAGGTACCTGATGGACAGGTGAAGGAATGAAAAGGTAGCTGATGAACAGGATGAAGGAATGAAAAGGTAACTGATGGATAGGGTAAGGGAGTAAAACGGAAGCTAATGAATAGGGTTCAGGGAGTAAAACGGAAAGAAAAAGTAGCTGATGAACAGGATGAAGAAATGAAAGGTAATTGATAGACAGGGCAAAGAAATGAAAAGGTACTTGATGGATATGGTTAAGGAAGTAAAACGGAAGCTAATGAATAGGGTAAAGGAGTAAAACGGAAGCTAATAAATAGGATAAAGCAGTAAAACGTACGCAAATGAATAGGGTAAGGGAGTAAAACGGAAGCTAATCAATAGGGTAAAGGAGTAAAACGGAAGCTAATTAATAGGGTAAGGGAGTAAAAAAGAAGCTAATAAATAGGGTATGAGAGTAAAACGGAAGCTCATGAATATTCAAGGGAGTAAAACGGAAGCTTATGAATAGAGTAAGAGAACAAAATGTAAGCTAAAAAATAGGATAAGGGAGTAAAACGTAAGCTAACGAATAGAATAAGGGAGTGAAACGGAAGCTAATGAATAGGGTAAGGAGGAAAATGGAAGCTTATGAATGGAGTACGGGAGTAAAACGGAAGCTAATGAATAGGATAAGGGAGTAAAACGAAGCTAATGAATAGGTAAGGGAGTAAAACGAAAGCTAATGAATAGGGTAAGGGAGTAAAACGGAAGCTAATGAATAGGGTAAGGGAGTAAAACGGAAGCTTAAGAATAGGGTAAGGGAGTAAAACGTAAACTAAAGAATAGGATAAGGAGTAAAACGGAAGTTAATGAAGAGGGTAAGGAGTGAAATGGAAGCTAATGAATAGGGTAAGGGAGTAAAATGGAAGCTAATGAAATAGGGTAAGAGAGTAAAACGGAAGCTAATGAATAGGGTAAGGGAGTAAAACGGAAGCTAATGAATAGGATAAGGGAGTGAAACCGAAGATGAAGAATGGGATGAAGGAATGAAACTGAAGCTGATGGATAAGGTGAGGGAGTAAAACGGAAGTTGATGGAAAGGGTGAGGGAGTGAAAGGGTTATCCTGGATATTCAGGACGAAGTGTTCTTGTCAATGCACTAGCCCGTCCGACTAACCCAAATTCAGAATACCACCGTAAACAAAATCTTCTACGCCAAAGCCGTCTCTTTACATACATATACAAGAAAAATCGATTTTCTTTATCCTACATCCTGGTTTCAACACACACACACACACACACACACACACACACACACACACACACACACACACACACACACACATACACAACACACACACACACACACACACACACACACACACACAACACACACACACAACACACACACACACACACACACACACACACACACACACAGATTCCCAGTCATACGCTGACAATCCGGTAAACATACTCGTAAATCCAAGCTTCCACCACTCAAACACAAGACAGAGAGTCTCTGCTATTGCTAAGCTGTCTCTTATTGTGCATAAAGACAAGCAGAAAGATCTTG
>CM060307.1:42251856-42261856 GCA_030674185.1 Monoplex corrugatus | reverse complement strand
GCTGCGTGGACCAGACGAAGAAAGAGCCACGACCAAAATGTGGTACATCTGCATCCAGGAATTTGTTAAAAAAAAAAAAGTAATATCAGTAAAAAAACAGTTATATCAGAAACAAAACGGATTTTGTTCGAAATTCTTTGAGGAACACGCAAACAGTGGAGAAAGTGTAGCAGGGAAGTGATATAACTGCTCCTCATTTTACGAAGGGCAAGACGGGCCACTGAATTCTGAATACGCTAGAGGCATGCGACGGGAGAAGCAAGAAAGCCAGAGAGCAGAGAGTTACAATAATCAATACGAGACAAAAGAAGTCGCGAGTTTAGATGCTGCTGAAGTTGAAAGATAATTGGCGAACAGAACTGAAACATTGGTGACGGATAGGATGGGGGGTGGGGTGAATCGTACGCTGATGGATAGGGTGGGGGAGTGAATCGTACGCTGATGGATAGGGTAGGGGGTGGGGGGAGTGAATCGTACGCTGATGGATAGGGTGGGGGAGTGAATCGTACGCTGACGGATAGGGTGGGTGAGTGAATCGTACGCTGATGGATAGGGTGGGTGAGTGAATCGTACGCTGATGGATAGGGTGGGTGAGTGAATCGTACGCTGACGGATAGGGTGGGGAAGTGAACCGTAATCTGACGGATAGGGTGTGGGAGTGAACCGTAATCTGACGGATAGGGTGGGGGAGTGAACCGTAATCTGACCATAAGGGTGGGGGAGCGAACCGTAAGCTGACGGATAGGGTGGGGGAGCGAACCGCAAGCTGACAGATAGGGTGGGGGAGCGAACCGTAATCTGACGGATAGGGTGGGGGAGCGAACCGTAATCTGACGGATAGGGTGGGGGAGCGAACCGTAATCTGACGGATAGGGTGGGGGAGCGAACCGTAAGCTGACGGATAGGGTGGGGGAGCGAACCGTAAGCTGACGGATAGGGTGGGGGAGCGAACCGTAATCTGACGGATAGGGTGGGAGCGAACCGTAACTGACGGATAGGTGGGAGCGAACCGTAATCTGACGGATAGGATGGGGGAGCGAACCGTAATCTGACGGATAGGGTGGGGGAGCGAACCGTAATCTGACGGATAGGGTTGGGGAGCGAACCGTAATCTGACGGATAGGGTGGGGGAGCGAACCGTAATCTGACGGATAGGGTGGGGGAGCGAACCGTAAGCTGACGGATAGGGTTGGGGAGCGAACCGTAAGCTGACGGATAGGGTGTGGGGAGCGAACCGTAATCTGACGGATAGGGTGGGGGAGCGAACCGTAAGCTGACGGATAGGGTGGGGGAGCGAACCGTAATCTGACGGATAGGGTTGGGGAGCGAACCGTAAGCTGACGGATAGGGTGGGGGAGCGAACCGTAATCTGACGGATAGGGTGGGGGAGCGAACCGTAATCTGACGGATAGGGTGGGGGAGCGAATCGTAATCTGACGGATAGGGTGGGGGAGCGAAACGTAAGTGACGGATAGGGTGGGGGAGCGAACCGTAATCTGATGGATAGGGTTGGGGAGCGAAACGTAATCTGATGGATAGGGTTGGGGAGCGAACCGTAATCTGATGGATAGGGTTGGGGAGTGAACCGTAATCTGATGGATAGGGTTGGGAGCGAACGTAATGGATGGATAGGTTGGGAGCGAACCGTAATCTGACTGGATAGGGTTGGGGAGCGAACCGTAATCTGATGGATAGGGTTGGGGAGCGAACCGTAATCTGATGGATAGGATTGGGGAGCGAACCGTAATCTGATGGATAGGATTGGGGAGCGAACCGTAAATCTGATGGATAGGATTGGGGAGCGAAACGTAATCTGACGGATAGGGTTGGGGAGCGAACCGTAATCTGATGGATAGGGTTGGGGAGCGAACCGTAATCTGACGGATAGGGTTGGGGAGCGAAACGTAAGTGACGGATAGGGTGGGGGAGTGAATCGTAAACTGATGGACAGAGTGAGGAAGCAAACCGTAAGCTGATGGATAGGGTGGGGGAACCAACCGTAAGCTAATGGATAGGGTGGGGGAGCCAACCGTAAGCTAATGGATAGGGTGGGGGAGCCAACCGTAAGCTGACGGATAGGGTTGGGGAGCCAACCGTAAGCTAATGGATAGGGTGGGGGAGCCAACCGTAAGCTAATGGATAGAGTGGGGGAGCCAACCGTAAGCTAATGGATAGGGTGGGGGAGCCAACCGTAAGCTGACGGATAGGGTCGGGAAGTGAACCGTAAGCTAATGGATAGGGTGGGGGAGCCAACCGTAAGCTAATGGATAGGGTGGGGGAGCCAACCGTAAGCTAATGGATAGGGTGGGGGAGCCAACCGTAAGCTAATGGATATGTGGGGGAGCCAACCGTAAGCTAATGGATAGGGTGGGGGAGCCAACCGTAATCTGACGGATAGGGTCGGGGAGTGAACCGTAATCTGATGGATAGGGTTGGGGAGCGAACCCTAAGCTGATGGACAGGATAAGGGAATGCACGGTAAGATGATGGATAGGGTGACGGAGTGAAACGGAAGATGATGGACAAGGAGAGGGAGTGACATGAAACCTGATGGAAAAGGTGAAAGAGTGAATCATAACCTGATGGACACGGTGAGGGAGTGAATCACAAGCTGAAGCTGAAAGATAAAGGCGAACAGAACTGAAACGTTACGAATGACAGTAATAAGACTGACAGGTTTGCCTGATGAACTTCTGCACAGACAGCTGAAAATCAAGAACAATGCCAAGGTTTTTGACTGAATTAGACAGTACAACAATGTTAGCTAGATAGAACGAACTTTTACGGTGGAAAGCTTGTACCTGGTGCCAATGAGCACTGCTTCAGTCCTATGTCCATTCAGGTGTAGCTTTTTCTGTATCATCAAGTTCTGGATTTCAAAACAACAGTCAGAAGCTTTGGAAAGAAGAATTGAAAAGATTTTCAGATGTACTACTGCAAAGCAGGGAGTCATCAGCATAGAAATGATAAGTGAAGTTGTGCTGACTGATGATGTTGGCAAGTGGTGAGGTGTAGAGTGTGAAGATGACTGGGTCAAGCGCACAGCCTTGGGGGACCCATACATACGCTTAATTGGCTGGAATTGACTGACTGAAAACGGTCAGACATATGACAAAAACCACAAAAGAACACTGCCTTGGATTCTGAACATGTGCTAAGTAAACACAGAAGGATGAGATGGTATCAAAAGCAGGAGAAAGACCCAAAAGAAGAAATACGAAAATTCGGCCACACTCACAAGCAACAAATTATTCACAATGTGAACGACAGCAGTTTCGGTGTTGTATCAAAACAATAACGATGATAATGATTATTGCCTGAGAAGATGATTATTCAGCTGTTTCAAAACCACTTTCTCAAAGAGCTTAGAACGCAAAGCGACTTGGAGACAGCACAACAGTTTTTGAGAGTGTTAGGATCAAGATTATTCTTTTTCAGCAGAGGTCGAACAGTGCCCGTTTTGAGAGAAAATGATCCAGTGAAAAGAGGGGAATTGATAGTATGCGTTATGAATGGAAGAAGCCCGGGAAGTGTTTCTAAGAAGACAGAGGCAGGTACGATGATGCTCCTGTAATCTGAGACTGATGACATGTCAGTTTTTCTCCCGAGTGTGTGTGTGTGTGTGTGTGTGTGTGTGTGTGTGTGTGTGTGTGTGTGTGTGTGTGGTGTGCGTGCGTGCGGTGTGTTGTGTGCGTGTGTGTGTGTGTGTGTGTGTGTGTGTGTGTGTGTGTGTGTGTGTGAGCGCGTGTCTGTGTATGTGTGTGTGCTTATATGTATACGTGGTATGCGCACGCCTAATGTGAAAAAGTGCACGTGTTTGTGTGCGCTTAAGAGACGTCTGTTTTATTTTGTTTTGTTTTTGTTTTGTTTTATTGTTTTGTTTTGTTCCGTTTCGTTTTGTTTTGTTTTCCGAAGAGAAGAGATGCAGTAGACTGATTTTACGAGGGGGAGAGACAGAGAAAAGAGGAAAGAGACACAGAGAGACAGAGACAGTGAGACAGAGACAAAGCAGGGAAGGAGGGGAGGAAGAACGAATAACAAACGGAACTAGTCCAAACAAGACAGTGCTATTTCGAAAGGCACGTTTTGGGCAGCCAATGCAACAACGCCGCGTTCCTTACTTCTCAAATCCCACATGCCCCTCCATTCGTCAACCTTCTTAATTCCTCCTCCCCCGTTTTCATCTAAATCTCCTCACACTCTCACCCCACTGCACCCCTAACCACAATCTTCTTTTGGATAGGAGATGGCTGGCTGCGGGTCTTGCCGGGAAATAACGACGGGGCAATAACAATAGTAGAAGATGGCGTTAAATGTGAGCACGTTTGGACAATGCTTAGGATCCATGTATCAGAGAACGTTCATACAGCTTGGAGGCACACAGAAGAATGTTTATACATCTTGAAGCATGCAACAGAATGTTTGCAGACACTGGAGCTATGCAGCAGGAAGTTTCTTAATCTTTGAACTGTAAAGGAGAATATATACATTCTGAGCTATAAAAGAAACATCTGTAGAGTTCAGAGCGACGTCGGACAATCTACGTTTTGCAATTTGTATTTTTCTCTGTCTGCTTACGTCTCTCTCTCCCCCCCCCACCCCCACCCCCTTGTTTGTCCCCCCCTCTCCCTCCCCATATAATGAGTCTACTGCACCTCACAAGAAGGTACACCTTGTGATCTATACATGTATATGAAAATATTTACAGAGTTTGCAAGCCGTATGGAAAACTTTTGCAGACCTTGGAGGTAATTACACAGAAACGCGTTGGTACAAAAGTCGGGAGCTTTCCTTTAGTGCATGTCGACAAACCAAACAAAGGTGAGAGTATGGTTTGCGTGTACAAACAGGAAAAGAATTTACATTTTAGGACGAAACTCCGTATCTTACTTGTCCAAAAGAAATTCAATAGCTCTCAACACAACAGTTCCCCAAGTTACATAAATGAAAAAAATCGAAACGTGTCTCTCAAGTCCTGGAAGCCCCCAAAACTTTTCAACTTTATTCAAGCTTCCAAAACGGTCAAGCCCTCCTATCAACTGCCCCTATCATTCCCGTCGTTTTAATTCCATTTCATCTTAGTACAGTTCCCCATTTAATTATTCTTTTTCGACTTATTTGTTCATTTATTTACATTTTGGAAAAGCAAGAACGAAACATTATAAAGAACCCGCTCACGTAAGGACCAGAGGATTAATTAGGTAACAACTGAAGAGACAGTTACTTTACATTCATGTGCCAGTGACACAGAATGCTGCTTTAAATCTTTGAAATCTCACACGGGTAAAACTCCTAAACACGTTCAGCAAACATTAACAAGAGTACAGAACAAAACAAAACACACACAGAACCCAAACAAACAAACAAAAAACAAAGGTGATCGAGCCACTCTAACAATCCCCCTATTTATATAAACAATAACACAGAAAATCTAAAGTTTTGTATTTCTGAAGGTCTCTGTGACCTTGACCTAACGTCAGAGGAGAGGAAATAACCGTCACAACAGTGTAAATATTGTCAGAAGTTCTTGAGAAAGTTCTGTTTACAAATCTTCCCCTACAAGTGCTGGTTTAAGACACGTTTTGGTCCATGTGATCTGGACATTGGCATCCTGACTCCCTAACATATGCATTCGCAACTTCTGAAGGATCTACCCTTTCAACAAACTTGGTCAAGATCGATTTAGAAATTGCTAATGAAATATTTTAAACACATTTTTGCCATTATTCGTTCGATATGAAACAATCTCCCATTTAAAAAAGGAAGAGAGAGAGAGAGAGAGACAGAGAGAGACACAGAGAGAGAGACAGACAGACAGACAGACAGACAGACAGACAGATGTATAAAATTTTCTCAACTGTGAAAGAGAGATCGCAGAAAAGTGACGTGGCTGATCAATTATCCTCAGACCAGCATCATGACAGCAGTGCAAGTCTCGTCTCTCTCTCTCTCTAGCTTTACTTTCACCAACCTTGAACAGGGTCAGATACTCTTTCACAGGTGGCATGACAGGAGGCCACACGCCAAAGCTTCCCCCTCCCCCCACCACCCTTAGTCTTGAACTCATGCGGTGGGACTGGATGGCAGAGAGGTGTACCACTACACCAACCAGGCTCGTGTTAAGTTATGATCCAACTATAGTAACAAGTGGACTGATAACTGGGCAAAAAGTCACTGCTCAAAAGCCGTCACACTTTGGATCACATTTGACACCATCCAGCGGTCGTGGTGGACACTACAACTTACATACCTGTCGGTGGGTCAGAATTGTGGTCTAAAAGCGGGCGCACACACACACACACACACACACCACACACACAAACATGCCCACAGGCAACCCCAATGCACACACGCATACACACACATCCAAAAACTGTTGAAAACAATAACTATTATGTCCATTTATTACAACCTAGTTTTCGTCTTAAAGCCCCGTCTTGGCTTTTTACAGCAAACAAATGTGTTCTGACTTGACACGCACACACAACACACACACACACACACACACACACACACACCACAACAGAGTGAACCACGTTTTGGTCGATAACAATAATCCGTACGCAACCCCCAAAACACACAACACACACACACCACACACACCCACACACACACACACACCACACACACACACACACACACACATCACACACACACACACACACACACCACAACCACACTGGCGCCATAACTTCCAAAATTATGCATTTGCGCCTCCTCGACGGTCCACACTTTTAACAATAAAAATCCATCCGGAAACAGTTGAAAAACTATTGCACATCTGTCTGTCTGTTTGTCTGTCTGTCTGTCTGTTCTCTCTCTCTCTCCTCTCTCTCTCTCTCTCTCTCCTCTCTCTCTCTCTCTCCTTCTCTTCTCTTCTCTTTCTCACACAGGCACGTGCGCATAATCACATCTCAAATCGATGTTAAAAAAAAGTAGTTAATGTTTAAAAGTTGTACCTCACCCCCCGAAGTCGCTGGGTAGTGAGACGGTAAGGACCGCAAATTTCTTCTCCTGAGGTCAAAGTTAAGAAGGCGGAAAGCCTACAATCTTCCCTCTCTTGCCTTTTTGTTTATCTTCCGTAACTCTGAACAGTGTCAAGTACTCGTGTATCTGGGTGGGCTTGAGGCTGCGTGCACCAAGTCTTTCCTTGAGTCAGGATCGAACTCGTACAGCCCACTCTGAGGGAGAGTAGTTCTACGCCGATCAAACTTGAAATACCCACCCGTCTCCCGTCAGCATCATCGAGTTCGATGGCAGCCGCCGTAGCAGATGTCACAACTCTTTTCTATTTACTCCGGTCTTGACGTTACTGTGTTACGTCGCAGACCTTCAAACCAATGACGTTGGTGATGTTATTCATACAGGAGGTGGATGGTCTAACCGGATCTCTTTTGACTTCAAGTGTTCCTTGCAAAACTGTTGTCATTAGGGATGTGTTGGTGTTTCCGGTTGTATGGCCGATGTATTTCATTATATTTTGTTGATTTCTACCAGCTGTTGACGTGGGACTGTGAGTTCTTCAAAATGCTTTAAGACTTTCTATTATCGGTCCATTTGACTGTAAGAAGCCACCTGTAGAACCACATCTCTGCTGCTTCGATCTTTTTTTTTTTCATCTGCTTTTCTACATATCCAGGCTTTAGGGCCACGTAGTATTACTGGCCAGATCAGACATTTTAGAATTTTGATTTTAAGACTGTTGGTATGCTTCTGTCTTTCCAAATGTTACTGAGTTGGATATTTTCTGTTTTGCTATTCATATATTTTGATGCCTTTTTTTTTTTAGCACAGGTGCCGTCATGCGCTCTAACTGAACCAAAATGTTTAAAATCACACATTTTAAATGCAGTCTTGTTGATTTGAATATCTCCATATGCTCGATATTTTTCTCCTTCTGGGCTGGAAATACTACCCTGAAATAAAAAATATTCTTCTGCAAACGTAATGTTCCGACTTCTCGAGACTTGTCCATTTGTGATGAGAATTCCATGGACAGCAAAGAAAACAAACGAGACAGCCTTGACAGAGGCAGACACAAGAAGATCATTACGAAAAGGAAGATATAGGAAAAGACAGGCAACATTTATAGGCCATTTTATGAGGAAAGTGAAATTGGAGCACCTGGTTACAACAGGAAAGCTGGAAGGAGAGAAGAGCACGAGGTAGACCCGGGGGAGAAAATATTGGACGGACTTGAAGGATGGCTGAGGACAGAGAGGGTGGAAGATGTACTACCGGCAACAAGGGATAGATACATGTGGAGGGCCATGATTGGCAAAGCCCTACGGCAGGGCACATGATGATGATGATGATGATGATGATGATGATGAGTATCAGCGTGTACCCTGCTGCAAAGCTCCAGGTTGACTGATGGGTTTGGTTTATTTTGCAACCCACAGAACAGAGAGTTCTTGACTGCTCACAGCAAACTTGGCCCATCTATTAATACTGACAGTATAATTGTCCTTACGGGCCTTGAGTTTTTCTTGTGCTGTGAGACCTACAATTATTAATTCTGACACATCAATATTCCCTTCCCCTCACCTTAACACACATACACTATCCCTTTGTCCCATTGGCCTAGCACTCTTCTCCACACCCATCCCTTTTGAACTGAGCAGTTCCAAACGGAAACTATAACAGATAGTTCTCTTTCTCTGCGTTTCTCACACACACTCACCCCACCCCACACCCCCACACGCGCACACAAAATTTATTACAATTAAACACACCCGTTTGCCAGTTTGCAGCTATGTGTACACGTGAATGTCACGGTCGTTCGTGACTTCTCTCTCTTTTTTTTTTTTTTTTTTTTTTGCATTCAAGTATCTTGAATTGTGTCATGAGTTCTTCACAGGCCAATGACTACAACATTATAAAGCAGCCATCAGCATTCACGCATGATGATTTCATTACAATGCAGACTGAGCATCCAGAATTTCACCTTCATACACCGCTGACTCCATACCTAGAAATTTACCTTACAATGCAGATTAAGTATCCATAGTTTCACTTTCTTACAACGCAGACCCAATAATATCCTGAAATTCACCCTTCTTACAACGCAGATTAAGTATCCAGATTTTCATTTTCTTACAACGCAGACCCAATATCCAGAAATTCACCCTTCTTACAACGCAGACAATCCACATTATTCAACCAACCCTTCCACTTACAACGAGACCCAATATCCATAAATCCACCCTTCCACACAACGTAGAACCCAATATCCAGAAATTCACCCTTCTTACACGACGCAAACTAGATATGCAGACTTACATCTTCGTAATGCAGACTGTCTAGAATTTCACTTTACACGCAGACTCAATTTCCAGAAATCCACCCATTTATAAAGACTCAATATACAGACATTTACCCCTATCATATCAGCATCAATAAACCCTTCTTGCAACAAACAGAATACGATATACAGAAATTCATTCTTCTGACAATGCAGATTCAATATTTAGAAATTCACGCTTTTTACAATGCTGACTCAACATCAGATCTTCACCTTCCTTACAAAGCACACTCAATACCCAGAATGTCACCTTTCTTATAACAGAGACACAATATCCAGACTTTTTCCTTTGCAATTGTGATCGAGTACCTCGAGTTTTACCGTACAACGCAAACTTAGTATCCAGACACTCGCCGTCCCTATAATGCCGACTCAATAATATTCAGACTTTCACCTTTTCAATGCTAAGTATACAGAACAGAGTTTCATCCTTTTTTACAAGGCAGATCCAATAAGCAGAATTTCACCGAAGCAAATGTATGTTTCTACAGACGTCGTAATACGCCATGGCATTGTCCAGTCTTAGGGATGGTAAGAGGGAGGCAAAATAAACTCGGAATCGTAAGATACAGAAAAATCGGTAGCCAAACAGCTATTTTTCCTACATCCCGGAGACAATGTGTAGGAGATGGGAAGCACAGAGGGGTGAGGGATGGGAGACTCTGTCGGGGATGGAGGCCTGGTGGGGTGGAAGGG
>CM060307.1:42239356-42244356 GCA_030674185.1 Monoplex corrugatus | reverse complement strand
CATGTGTGTGTATGTATGTATATGTATATATCTATTACAATTAATGCTTGTTTTTCTACATTTTATTAGATCTGTTGATTATGCACTATACACATTTCAAGATGTTTGTAAATGTTATGCATTTGAAAATGAATAGAAAGAAGTTAATAAAAAAAAAAAAAAAAAGAAAAACAGAAAAGACGATCTTTGTGCATATACACTCAGAAGATATGCAAGCCTGTGCTAACTGATTTCCTCCCTTTAACAAAAACTTTTTACCGCTAAGCACACTGAAGTCGCCCTAAGATCCATTGTACAAAAGTGCTGCCTTTTGCAATGATATGGAGAACAGCGAACAATTAATGAACTTTTCTGTTGTGTAGTTCTCTTTGCTCTTTGTTCCTTGCCGGGTGGGCTTTAACTATCAGTACCTTTCACATTTAACCCTTCGACACCCCCACCCTATCTACCAACTACAAAAACATAACCCTACGACTCCCTCACCCTATCCACCAGCTTCCTCTCTCTCTCTCTCTCTCTAACACTAGAGATACACAGACACGCTGATCGACGAACAATGCAGAAACCGAGGTATGCAACACTTTTAATGGCGTCAGCATGAATACTCGGATATAATGCGAAAGCATTTGCATGAAAAGCTTCTCTATGTCACACCCACTTCATCACCCTTTGTGCCTCCCTCCCTCAACTGCCCCTCTCCCCAAACAAACACACACACACACACACACACACACACACAACACACACACACACACACACACACACACACACACACCTCACCTTATTCCTCCTAAACCACGCTCTCTTCACTCCCCGCTCCTCTCTCTCTCTCTCTTTTTTTTGGGGTTTTTTGGCATTGTCAACAGTCATTACGCGCGTGCTCTTCTCATTCATTCATGGTGTGTGTGTGTGTGTGTGTGTGTGTGTGTGTGTGTGTGTGTGTGTGTGTGTGTGTGTGTGTGTGTGTGTGTGGTGTGTGCTCGCTCGCTCGCGCACATTTGCATGTGTGTAAGCACGCGCGGGTGGTAGGTGTGCGCTAGCGCACCTTCTTACGTGCGACAGCGTGCATGTTCGTGTACGTACGTAGCCTACATGCCGATTTGTGCGTGCGTTCCTAAATGTGTGCACGTGTGTAAGCGCGCATGTTTGTGTGCGCGCACGAGTGAGCGTGCGCATGTCCTTTTCTGCGAAAAATTTCCAGTGAACGGACTGCATATGAATGCACGAGGAGAGCGCGTGAGCGTGAATGATCGCGTATAATGCGTTGGCGGGTTTCCATGTTTTTGTTTACGCCTTCAAACCACGACAAAAAGCACGGCTGTCGCGCCATACACATAGTTTGTCCTTTTACATGGTGACTGTGAGTAAATAAAAAGAGACAAAACACTCAAGCAAACCATGATATACATGCAATCATCATCGTCGTCGTCGTCATCATCATCATCATCATTCTTATCGTCGTCGAGATCGTCGTTGTCGTCATCATCATCATCATCATTCTTTTTCTTCTTATTATTATCATTATCGTTATTATTGATGTTATCATCATCACCATCATCATTATCATCATCATCATCATCATTACTATCATCATCATCATTATTGTCATCATATCATTATCCTTAGCATCATCAACATCACCACCACCATCCTCTGCCTCCTCCTCATCATCAGGGCTAAGTCTTGATGTATAAATCAAATGGAAGCGCACAGTCGCTGTTCACTCAAACATTAAGTCATAGCGATTAAAACAATTTACGAGAACAAAGCATACACATAGAGGGAAAAAACTGTGATGGGGAGTGGAGTGAAGGGGGTAAATCACTGCTGGGCACAAAGCCATGCTTTTTACTTTAGAAAGACTTTGTAGTTGTCGAATAGACAGGGGAAGGTTGTTCAAGTTGTATATTTGTTATTCATACATACATACATACATACATACATACATACATACATACATACATCATACATACATACATACATACATACATACATACATACATACATACATACATAGATTCGCACACATATTTTCATCACAGTCATTATCATCATCACCGCCATCATCCTCATCACCAAATTTCGACTACTGATACTGGGAAATAATGTGATTCATACATTTTTAAAATAATTAATTATGTTATCTTTAATCAACACGATCAAACGTATATTGAATTATAATGCCAATGCATATCCACACATATTTATCGAATTCTTAATTGAGAAAAAAGATCACTTTTTACATACGGTGTTTATGTTGAGGAGTTACGTTTTCCAGTATATATTTTGTCCTAAAACCATTCGGCATTAAATGAACTATAAGACATTTTAATCACTACTACATATTTTTCTGTGTCATACACATTTTTAGGTATTTCGTGAAAACGTGAATTTGGGGAATATTTGGGAAATACGTGTTTGCTTTTATGCAAATAAAATTTTGCATGTAACAGGATCAAGTCTAATATCTTGTCATACCTTAAATTTCTATCGTGTCCAAAAAATACAATTTCCTTTGTTACTATGGTACTGTTGGCACGCATGTTACTGACAGAGGTTTGAAATCGTCGCCATAGTGGTTGTATCAATGCACATCTCCAAAGCATGAGATGTAAACTATCTGCTTTGTAGGAAACATAATCATGGTAATGAGACGATCTGCATATAAGAAACACGATTATGGGAAACGCCATCGTAATATGAAAAGTGTATTTGGGGATACATGGTCATGGGAATCATTATGCATCGTTTACAAGAGCCAGTGGTAGTGTAGGTACTAGACTTTCAGATGAATCCATAAACCAAGGTACCGTGTGCTGGATGCAAAGTTCACGAACTGACGGCACTCAGAGTGTTGTGCATCACAAATTTCCATTCACAAAGCCTAACGTTACTTTGACACATGAAACGTTCAAAGAGAGTAGTAGTTTGGTGGTGGTGGTGGTGGTGGTGGTGGAGGGGGGTAGAACTCTAGGAAGGCGTAGATCGGTAGCAATATGCTCTCTCCGGCGACAACAGTTTGAATATCGCACAGACAATTATATGCCAGAAGATATAAATACAAACACAATACAATGCAATATGATACGATGCAAGACAATGGAATACAGTGCAATACAATGCAATATGATACGATGCAAGACAATGGAATACAGTGCAATACAATGCAATATGATACGATGCAAGACAATGGAATACAGTGCAATACAATGCAAGTCAATACAATGCAATATGATACGATGCAAGACAATGGAATACAGTGCAATACAATGCAAGTCAATACAATGCAATATGATACGATGCAAGACAATGGAATACAGTGCAATACAATGCAAGTCAATACAATGCAATATGATACGATGCAAGACAATGGAATACAGTGCAATACAATGCAAGTCAATACAATGCAATATGATACGATGCAAGACAATGGAATACAGTGCAATACAATGCAAGTCAATACAATGCAATATGATACGATGCAAGACAATGGAATACAGTGCAATACAATGCAAGTCAATACAATGCAATATGATACGATGCAAGACAATGGAATACAGTGCAATACAATGCAAGTCAATACAATGCAATATGATACGATGCAAGACAATGGAATACAGTGCAATACAATGCAAGTCAATACAATGCAATATGATACGATGCAAGACAATGGAATACAGTGCAATACAATGCAAGTCAATACAATGCAATATGATACGATGCAAGACAATGGAATACAGTGCAATACAATGCAAGTCAATACAATGCAATATGATACGATGCAAGACAATGGAATACAGTGCAATACAATGCAAGTCAATACAATGCAATACGACGCAAGGCGAGACAATACAAGGCAATACTATACAATATAATGCAAGGCATTGTAATACAAAGGCAAGGTAACGTAACACAAGGCGATAAAATACAATGCAAGGCAACGAATGCAATACAGTACAATACATTACAATACAATACAATACAATACAAACAATGCAGACATACTATACTATGCCAGGCAATGCGTAAAAATACAATGCAATACAGAACGAGGCAAGGCAACACAATACATATACAATGTAAGACAATGTAAGGCTAGGCAATAATACAATACATAAGTCATGGCACTGTTATACAATGCAAGACAATATAAGACAATCCAATCCAATCCGATGCAAGACAAGACAATATGATACAACACAGCCCAAAACATACCGGTCACCTGAAGCTGGCCGATTTTCATGGACACACTTAATCACGAAAAAGGAACAACGTCAGTATGGCTTCTCCAGCTTGCTCTTTTATTTATGAGAATGAAATAGCGAGACTGACCTACCATAAAGGCCTAGTTGCTATGGGGACTAGTGCCGTTGCTATGGAAATGGCAGACGGGCAGTGGGATCAGCAGAAGACGGCAGAATATTTCGCAGTTTCAATATGGAAGAACCAGAAAAACCAATAGTTGCAAATCGAGATGAATTCGCTTTTCCCAAATTGCTACAAGATAACTTCATTCGTCGGTTTTTTTCCCCTTAACGTTCTATTTTGTTCCTAACTTTTCTTCGTTCATATTACCATGGCGCGCCTCCCCTACCCTCCTACCCCACACACACTTCTTCACAAGAGGCACAGGCCTTTCATGAAATCGACCATTCGTATGTTCTTTCTCTTTTCTTTTTCTCTCTTTCTTGCTTGCTTTCTTACGTAGATGGATTTACTGTGTACTTTCTTATTTTCTAATCTCACTTTTTAAATGGAAATCATTTCATATTTTTTTTCCACTTGACATTTTCTTTCTTGCTAATAAAATTGTTAACGTTCTTTCATTCCTGCATTCAACCCTTTATTAACTCCCGTCTATTTTCAATCATCCATCGTTTCAAATCCAATCCAGATTCTTTAATCTTTTTTCTTCGTCATCTGAGAGAGGGGGAGAGAAAGAGGGAAAGAGGAAGGGAGGAAGGGAGGGGAGAGAGAGGGAGGGGAGAACAAGAGAGACG
>CM060307.1:42214356-42236856 GCA_030674185.1 Monoplex corrugatus | reverse complement strand
CAGAATAATCTTTCGTCACATACAGATAAGCTCCAGTCCGAAGAAAATGTTTTTGTTTGTTTGTTTGCCTTTGGTTTTGCTTTTTTGTTTTGTTTTGTTTTGTTTTGTTTTGGTTTGATTTGTTTTGGTTTGGTTTGGTTTGGTTTGGTTTGGTTTGGTTTTTTCCCCTGAGCATTGAATAAACTGATTACAAATTTGAGGAAGTGCTTTTTCGATATATTATTATATGTATGAACAAAAGTTGCTAGGGATCTAATATTTTCCTTTTCCTTTCATAGTTACCTGTCAGTTTCTTAAAGTTCACCTCCTGTTGGAAGTGGAAGATGATGCTAAAAACCACATTTCTGTTGTAAGCTGATGATATTCTCTTCACCGTTGAGGCCAATCATTGCATATCAATATACACATGTTGAGGAAGAAAATTTAATGCAGCTTACATAAAAAAGTCAGTTTCTTGAATTTTACTTTCACAGTTTGTTTCAGACAGCGTAATTATGGAGATACGGATGGTCTAGAATATTAGTCACTGTGACCTTGAAAAAGCTTTATATGAAACAAAACTTGACATCAAGAGCAATCGTAGTTTGTTGCAACAGCGAAAACAGTCTGTAATTTTTCCAGAAGTTTCTGAGAAACTGTTCACACACCTGTCTTGACTAATGCTGATTTTACGTACTTTTTTGGTTTGTGTTACTCATCCTGGTGCCTTATCTTTCAAACTCACTCTTTCGTGACTCCTCAGCAATCCATACCTTAGACCCGAATTTCTTAAAGATCCATCCATAAAGAGCTGGATGGGAAACTTGTGACCATACATTTCTGTTACACGTGCAGACAGACAGACAGACAGGCAATCACACCTCTTTACAGCTGATATGAAATAATCTCCTTCTTTCCAAGGAAGGGGAAAAAAGAAAGAAAAAATGGAATGAAACAAAATGGAGATTCAAATGAAAAATAAGAAAAAAAGAATTAAAAAAAACTGACTTGTAGATAAATCGTTTCCCCCGTACCTTCCAGTTTGAGCTGAAAGTAGAACATAAGAAAAACACACACACACACATATGCGCACACATCGGCATTGGGTAAGATGGGAACAAGAATAGAAACTAAGAAAAAGATACAGAAGAAAAAGAAAAGATAGGAGAGCAGGAGACAACAAAAGAAAGTAACAAAATCGCAAATGCAGCCATGAATCACACAATGATTGTTACGTCACTGCGTTAAATGGCAACTCTCATAAAAAAAAGCTAACAAAAAAGCAGAGAGAGAGAGAGAGAGAGACAGACAGACAGAGAAGACAGACAGAGAACAGACAGACAGAGACAGAGAAACAGAGAGACAGAGAGAGAGAGAGAGAGAGAGAGAGAGAGAGAGAGAGAGAGAGAGAGAGAGAGAGAGAGAGAAGCATGTCCTTTTTGAAAATGGCCCCCTTACATGTACACAAACTCAAAGCGTTCACATCTGGCGCTAAAATCTTTCGGAAACACACGCCATGGTCCCTTTCTACAAAAACGTTACAGGGAAAAAGTCCAGACTCTGTGTCTCTCAAGTTCATGGTAACATTAAAAAAGCTTCAGTTGAAATAAAACTTGACGTGTGTCGAGCACACTGGTAAAGGCTGTTACAAGAGCTGAAAACATATTGTAAATATTACGTATAATTCATGAGAAACTTGTATTCATAATTATGTGTCATTTTCATTGAAAAGTGCTATCTTTAGGCAATTTGTGGGACCCTGACCATGGTGTCTTACTTCCAAACTAAATTGGACGGAGTGGTCAACGCCAGGGGCATATCCTTAGATTATGTGCGCGAATGCACTGATATGTGTACTTAATTTTCTTTCCTTTTTTTCCAGTTGAAGTATTGCGTATGTTTTGGAACAGGTTGTATCCCTGATATGGCTCTATGCAGTCGGCTGGGCGTTAAACAAAATAACCTTCCAAACTCAGGCTTTCGTGAGACCCCAACAGTACAACATACCTTTGGTCAAATTTTGGTAATAATCCACTACTAAAAAGTTCAGAAAATCTTGTTCATGCACTCACTCTCTCTCTCTCTCTCTCTCTCTCTTTTTCTCTCTCTCACTCTCTCTCTCTCTCTCACTCACTCACTTTCTCTCTCACACACACACACAAACACACACACACACACACACAACACACACACACACACACACACACACACACACACACACACACACACACACACAACATACATACATACATACATACATATACACACAATCTCCGGTCGAAAAAGTGCTACATTTAAACAACAACAACAACAACAACAACAACGACAACAACGACAACCATCGAATCAAGAATATAATGGAAACCTGCAATATCCGCACAGTTGGTAACAAATAAAACTGGCGATAGATTGTTTTGACAGAAACTTTCGCCAATACGAAATTTTCACTGAAATCATGGCAGTAATCCGGAACTTCTTTGAATGCAGTGGGGAATGAGAGACAGAGACATGCAGAAATTCTGAAAGAGAGACAGAGGCGTTGTGAACACGCATAGTATTCATCTGTTTATATATCTTATTCATCTATTTATTGATTTGTTTGTTTGTTTGTTTGTTGATATATTCTTTACGTTATTTATGCATTTATTTTTAATATTTTTATCTACTCGTTTCATTCAATCCTTCACTAACTCTTTTTTTTTATCCCTCCTTTGCTGCAAATCCAATCTTTCCATCTAACGCGACAGCATCGCAAAATTTAATTTAATGATCGGCCTCACATGACAGTTGGCCTCGACAAGACAGTGAGGAACATTCCGACAAGAGAAGGGGCATGTGGAGGAGAGAGAGAGAGTAGAGAGAGGGGTGGAGGGTGGAGGAGAGGTAGGAAAAGGAGTCAGAGAGAAGGGAGGAAGGTTGACAGAAAGAAACGGTATGTCAGAAAGAAAGAGAGAGAGAGAGGAGCAGAGGAAGAAGAGAGGGAGGGAGGAGGTATAGCAGAGAGAGAGGAGGGATGGGAAAGAAAGGAAGAGGAGAGAGGGGGAAGAAGAGAAAGAAAGGATGGAAAGAAAGAGGAAAGAGAAAGAGAGAGGAAAGAGATAAGAGAGAGAGAGAAAGAGATCGAGGAAAGAGAAGAGAAGAGAGAGGCGTAGAAAGAGACGAGGAACAGAGAAAGAGCAGAGGAACAGAGAGAAAGGGAGACAAAGAGAGTATAGAGAGAGACGAAAGAGAGACAGAGAAGAGATCGAGGACAGAGCAAAGAGAGAGGGAGAGACAGACAGACAGAGAGAGAGAACAGATAGAAGACAAGAAGACAGAGAGAGAGAGAGACAGAATGACATAGCTGAAAAGAGAAGAGACAGACGAAACAGATAGACAGCAAGACAGAAGAGAGCGAGAGACAGAATGACATAGCTGACAGACAGAGACAGAGAGACAGACAGAGAGCGAGAGAGAATGACAGAGGTAGAGAGAGAGACAGACAGACAGACAAAAAGAGAAAGAGAGAGACAGAGACAGACAGACAGACAGAGAGGTGACAGAGCACACCACTAGAGTGTCAGCCAGCCATGGGTGTTCTGTAGTGCATCCCATCCCTAAGCTGTGTCGTTGCTGTGACCACTGGGCCTGCTGCTTTGGTTTATCCCAATACACTGCCCCGCACCGTTTTAACCACGGGCAAGAAAAACAATGAAAAACACACACGAGCACACGCACTAGCGTATGATGGGAAAGAACAACAATAACGACAAAACACACACACACACACACAATCACGCACGCACGCAAGCCTACACGCACGAACACACACGCACACACACAAGCACACACACCTACAGAGGGACAGTCACAGACTGAGACGAAGAGTATATAATTCTTTATAACAGACACAGACGGAAAAAGAAGACGCAGAGAGAGAGAGAGAGAGAGAGAGAGAAGAAGACAGAAGACAGACAGACAGACAGAGACAGAGAGAGACAGAAACAGAGACACATAAGAGGCTGACACACACACACACAGACACTCAGACAGAGAAAGAGGAAGAGAGAGATATATACAAAGAAAGGGAGACAGACACACATACAGAGTGAGAGAGAGAAAAACAGAGGGAGAGAGAGAAAGGGAGAGACACACAAAGAAAGAGAGAGAAAGAAAGATACAGAGAAAAAGAGACGGCACATTGAGAGAGAGAGAGAGAAGACAGACAGACAGACAAACAGAGACAGAGACACAGACAGACAGACAGAGAGAGATTAAGATATTTTTCATATAGGTCACAGCGTCTTAGAAGGGGAATGCACATAACGATTAAATCTCACAATCATGTAAACATTAACTAGATAGTAACCATTTTTCCAATTTTATATTTGTACAAATGCATAACAAAAGAGCAAAAAGAACAAGAAATACATAGGCCCTACATCCTAATTATTTTCAAGCCTTGGGTCACTCACGAAGAATAAATTGTAAAAGAGACTCAAGACATTGCTGTATCTCTAAATTTGAACGCTTTGTACAGATATAAAGATAACTTTCGAACACCATCAGTGGCAGCTGATGACATCAATAAAGTTCATACAAATAAGGAGGGTTCTCTTTAATATTTTGAACGAGTCTACTTCTTACGAATAGTGCGAAGTATTGGACGACATCAGCGAAATGTACTGAGAGACAGAGAGAGAGAGAGAGAGAGAGGAAAAAAAAGAGAGAGAGAGAAAAAAGACAGAGAGACACAACAGACAGACAGACAAGTACAGAACGTGACAGAGAACAGACAGACAGATACAGATACATAGACACACACAGAGGAAGAAACGACTACAAAGTTTTATTGATGGGTGTATTAAACAGTAAACGCTTTGGATTCCCCCCCCCCCCCCTTACATCCTGCTCTCGCCCAAGAGGGCGCAAAAAGTCTGCGCTACACACAATAATATTGTTACTGTTGTTTAAAGCCCAGCCGACTGCGTAGAGCTATATCAGGGCTATAACCGATTCAAAACATACAAAACTTCAACAAGAAAAAAGAAAAGAAAACCAAGTACTGACCACTCCGTCCAATTTATCGCACAGGGAATTCATAAAACACACCTGAACATGAATTTAAGTATACCCAAGGGCACCAAAACATATATAAAAAAACGGGCATGAATTACCTACAATTGCTTCTGCATATCTCACCTCCCTACAGCCAAAAATGAACTTAATACATGTATCCCATTATCAATCCTAAGAAAAAGTATGTAATACTTCACTAAACACATACAGTTGAATGTTCCAGCAAGGCAGAAAACGATAGGAAGAAATGACTGAAAGCAAAGGAACAATGGCGAAACAGATTGACAGAATAGAGGACATTTCTAGCAAAGAATTTCCAGAAGGTGGGGATACTATTCATACTGAAAGAGCCCTCGGCATCCCAAGGGGGGGGGGGGGGGGGGGGACACAATGTTATTTCCATAGCACATTTCAAAATATCGCAAAAGCTATTACATCAGTAATACCAACAATCCAAAGAATCAGACTGTGTGCTGCCATGATAAATACATTAACCACAGTACAGTGTCAGTGACCAATCTGGGTGTCGCACAGAACAGCCAAACAACGTGCAGACACTTATCCAAGAGAGACTGAGCGGTTGAGGGAGAGGGGGATTGGGAGGGAGGGGGGGAGGAACCAATGAAAACCGGCGTTTGAAATGAAACAATCGATGAGAGGAAAACAAACACCCGTCACTCTAAAATGGCAATTATCCCTGCCAAATTGGAATCAGCCGACGTAATGTGGAATCAGATCCATGGCAAGCTAACAGACTCCCGTAGGACTGACCACAGTGTGATGACTATCGGCGCGTGACATTGATTTTGTACTCTGACCGTGAAGAAGTCAATTGTGCCCCACTTGCGTATAGCGATCACTATACAAGTAGCTGGGAATGTAACAGCGAGATACTTCATGCTGAAATACTTTTTAAAACTGTGAAACCTTAAGGGTCTTTTCAATTAGTGCGTGGTGTGTGTGTGTGTGTGTGTGTGTGTGTGTGTGTGTGTGTGTGTGTGTGTGTGTGTGTGTGTGTGTGGGGAGGGAGTTTATGTGGGCAGAGGTGGGACGAGACGGTATGTGTGTGTGTGTGTGTGTGTGTGTGTGTGTGTGTGTGTGTGTGTATGTGTGCGTGTGTGTGCGCGCACGCGCGCGCGCGAGTGTGTGTGTGTGTGTGTGCGTGTGTGAGTATGAGTCTATGCGCGCGCGTATATGTGTCTAGGCATCCATGAGCACATGCATGGTTGAATAAAGTGTGAAGTGAAAGACAGCCGCGCGAGCGAGAGAGAGGGGCAAAGAAAGAGAAAGAGAGAAAAAAAACAGGGGGGGGGGGGAGAGAAAAAGAGAGAGAGTGACAGAAAGAGAGACAGACAGACAGAGACGGAGACACACAGAGACTGAGAGACAGAGAGACAGACAGAAAGAGAGAAGAGAAAGAGAGAGGGAGACAGAGAGACAGAAGAAGAGAGAGACAGACAGACAAGAGAGAGAGAGAGAGAAGAGGGAGAGAGACAGAGAGAACACAGGGAGACGGAAGACGGAGACAGAATCAGAGACAAACACAGAAACAAAAGAATACGAATATGAATTCTATTCAATACAGACCAAGTCCCATCCTTACTGAAAGGTGTATTGCATGTGAAAACAAATCGTGTTATATTTCGTGAGATGTAAAAGGCATTCTCCATACAAAACATTCATGTAATTAAAGGAACTATGAAGTAACAGTACTTAGTCTCTTTAATGCTTCCAGTTAACAAGAAACATCAAGGGTGTGGATGGGACCCAGAACAACAATGCCTCACCACTGTCTGGACAATCACCTCCCAGTTCCAGACGTCACACGGCAGCGATTTCGCCTAGCGAAGGGGGCTGTCCATGCGCTACATGACTTATTGGGACCCGGTCACCAATTACCTTGTTTACAAACCGAATGGTGAAGTGGGGAGATGGAAATAGTGTCTATGTCTCCTAGTCTTCTGCTCTGTCGGTCTGTATGTGTGTTACCCTTCTGTGATCCCATACCTCCCGCACATAACAGTGACATAGCTCATATTCTTGTGATTACAGTTCGATTAGACGAATACCACCACCGAAAGGAAAAGAACCAAAACCATTCACGATGCTATACGTTATCTCGATACAGACGGTCAGAGAATTAGAGACAGACAGAGAAAAGCAGGGTAAAGACAAGTGCCAAAGAAATGTTTTTTTGATTGGTTGGTTGTTGTTATTGTTGTTTTGTTTCTTGTATTTTGTCTTTTGTTTGTTTTTGAACGAAATCGGATGCACTGATACAGAACGCAATGTTTAGTCATATGAAAGTGCCAAAAGGGCAGTAGGTTAGGCAGTGTATTGTGGACAGTGACGTTGAAACTTATTCTTCATCTGTCTGTCTCAGTCTACTTGTGTTTATATCTTATTGTGTGTGTCTGTGCCTGTCTCTGTCATTGTTTTTCTTCCTCTCTCCCCTTCCTCCCATTTTGCACTTCTGAACAGTGTTTTTTTGTGTCTGTCAATATGTGTGTACGTGAGTGTGTGTGTGTGTGCGTGCGTGCGTGTGAATGTGTGTGTGTGTGTGTGTGTGTGTGTGGTGTGGTGTGTGTGTGTGTGTGCGTGAGTGTGTGCGTGCGTGTGTGTGTATGTTCTCTATAATTTTCCATTGCTTTTCTTCTTTTTCCCCATTTATAGCCATGTGTGTGTGTGTGGTGTGTGTGTGTGTGTGTGTGTGTGTGTGTGTGTGTGTGTGTGTTGTGTGTGTGTGTGTGTGTTTGCATGCGTACGTATGTGTATGTTCAGCGCTTAGATTTGATTTCTATCAAGATTTAGCGCTATATAAATATTGTAATCATAATTATTATTATTATTATTAAACCCCGGGACACAGCCACACAACGCGCATCAGCGGATCCAGACAAGCTACCGGACCAAGAGAGAAACAGCGGGTATATGAACGATCGCAAAAGCGGCCAGACATGACGCTCCAGACACAGCCTATTTTACTTTTTAGCTAGGTCTGAATGCCCGCAAAAGAGATTCCGAGTTTGTAATCTCTCCGAGCTGTCATCAGCACTTTCCATACAGTCATCAGGCCCGATTTCCTGAAGCCAGCCGCCAAGATGCAGATCAAATGCTTCATAAATATACATCCTCAAATTATTTAAAACGGTTTCAGATATACAGATGTTCTCATAACGTGCTCCAGAGAGAAACGGTGAGATGCACAAGGATGACAAAGACGAGGAAACTAACGGAGAAAACCGTGGGCGAAGGAAGAGGGTGTGAGGTGAGGAGGGGGGTGATGGTAGGGAGAAAGGAGGATTGTGAGAAGGAAATGCTTTGGACAAGGATGGGGTTTCAGCCTTTAATGCCACAAAGGACACAAACTGAAGTTGTGTGATGTGATATGAGGTTTCAGCGCACCACCTTTCCCTTCCCCCAACGCAACGAACAGCTTTAATCCTTTCCTCTTCCCGACCACAACACACGAGAAGACAGAGATTCTCTCTCTCTCTCTCTCTCTCTTTTTCTCACACACACACACACACACACTCTCTCTCTCTCTCTCTCTCACTCACTCACTCTCTCTCTCCCTCTCTCTCTCACTCTCTCTCTCTCTCTCTCTCTCTCTCTCTCTCTCTCAGGGAGTCTGCCACATAACTGCTGGCAGACTTGGGTAGACCGCATGTGGAACCTTCCGAATGCGATGAATCCTTCTCGAACTTCAAACATACATCGACCGGAGTGAGAGAGGAGAGAGACAGAGAGAGACAGAGAGATACAGAGAGAGAGAGAGAGAGAGAGAGGAGAGAGACAGAGACAGAGACAGAGACAGAGACAGATATAGAGACAGACAGCGACAGAGACAAAGGACTATTATGTTTTTTATGTAAACATCATCTCCACTACAAATAATTTAAGTAATACCCTGAGTCAGACCTGCGAATGGTCAAACGTTGGATAATCTTGGCACAAAATCCAAGGTCAAAATTTAATTATCTATATCTCACTGCAACTCCGATACTTATACGCAGAATGTATTCATTGTTACTGTTACACGGCTGCATGTGATTTTCTATACGGTATAAAAGTGCAGCTGACCTTGGGCCATTTACAAGGTCACTATCCTACATGGTATCATCTACATTATATCAAAGAAAGAATACCAATATGGCTTGATCACCCCTTGTCCTGATGTTAGCTAAATTGTTATCTGTAATCATATCCAATTTTCTTCTTCAATATCTGTCTATTTATGGCAAACAATTTGGTCTCAGTGACCAAAAAAGAAAAAAATCATGACAATACGAAAAGTAGTATTGTCTTAAACGTCTCCGGTTCTGACAGAATTGTTATTTTTGTTTAAAGCCCAGCCGACTGTGCAGAGACAGCAGGGCTATAACCTGTTTTAAAACATACACAATACAATTGGAAAAAAAAGAAAAGAAATTTAAGTATACATATCAATGCATTCGTGCATATAATAAGGAGATGCCCTGGTGTTAACCACTCGGCCAATTTATCACAAAGGGGTTTTAAAAAACATACCTGAATACAAATTTAAACATAACTAGGGACACTAAAACATAGATAAAAACAACCCTGAATTACCTAAACTTGCTTCTGCAGATCTCATTTCTCTTGAGCCAAAAATGCATTTCATACATGTACTCAATGATCAATCCTAAGAGAAAGTATGTAAGACTTTACTGAACAGATACACGTGAATGAACCAGCAAAGCAGAAAATGATAGAAATGTCAGCAAAGCAATTTAAAGCAAAGCAAAGGAAGAGGCAGAAACAAAGAGAGTGACAGAAAAGAGAAAATTTCTAGCACAGAATTTCCTGAAGGTGGGGATACTGTTTATGCTGGAAGAGCCCCCGGCATCCTCACGGGCAGACTATATAAATACACAATGAAGAAAAGGTTAGATAATCCTACCCTAAGTTACTCTTGTTCTACAATATTTTCTTTAATGATACTGTCTCGATTTTTAACTAAATTTATTCCATACTTGGTATAAACTTAAGTTGTGCGGAAAAGGCAGATTGTCAGAATGGCTCGGCCATCTTATTCGTTCTTTCTTTCTTTTTTTCTCGCACACACATTCTCTCTCTATATTATTTGCTTTTTCCATACTAGGTGACAGTATATACAGTCACTGATTTATATTCCTATATTCCAGTCTTGAAAGACGCAAACACAAAAAGAACATTAATGAAGAAGAGTAGGAAAAGATAAGCAACATTCATAGCACATTTTATGATGCAAAAAAATATGAATACCTGGTCACAACAGGAAAGCTGCAGAGAAAAAGAGCACCACGTAGATCCAGGGAGCAAAATATTAGATGGATCTGCAGAGTGGATGAAGTCAGAGAGGGTGGGAGATGTACTTGCAACGAGATAAGCTACATTCGTATGGAGGGCCATGATCGCCAACGCCATGCGGCAGGGCACATGGTGGTGATGATGATGATTCCAAGTTCAACCAAGAAACGATTCATTCATTCATTCCTGTCCCTTGTCACACAAACATACACGGATATACCCATCAATACCCCCCCCCTCTCTCTCTCTCTCTCTTCTGGCAGCTAGCTCTCTCTCTGTCCATCACTTTCTATCTGTTTCCTTCAACGATTATAAATTTAAACTTGACGTCCTTCAAATTAGAATCGTGAGCAGAGCTATCGGAACAAATATGATCTTAAAGCAAATGAGAACTGTCAACGATGAAAAGCGTAATTTTGTGATACAGAAAAAGAACGCATTTAGCATGTATCTTGAAGGTGCAACAGAATTCAGTACTTTTAGAAAGACATACAACATTTGACTAACAGACGTCAAAATGTGCATGATTTAATGTGGACAGAAGGGTTACATCCCTTTGGTGTTGTTGAAAGCAACATTTTGTAAAAACTGTGCACTGACAGTGCAGATGATCCTTTTATTCTACCTGCCAAATATTACCTCTATAGGTGAAAACTAAATGCATGTCAACCTGACGTACCGTATGAGACGAATGTAAAATAAGTGACATAAAATAAAATACTGTAATGCTAGAATACGTATGAGGCAAACGTAATTCGCCCTCAACAGTACAACTATTTTAGCATAACCACAGTAACACGTGAAGCGTATTTAGAACACTTCACACTCCAGAGCCATTTAACATACCCAACTGTACTATTTCTTGTTATCGTATGTTGTGCCTCTAATTTTTTTCCTTGTTTATTTTTGTTTGTTTGTTGTTGTTTCTATTTTGTCACACTTTTATAATTTTCTGTAATTCTAGATTAAATTGGGATGATGGAGCGTTGTTTGGTCACGCTTTTCATTTTTGTATCTTCCCCTTTCCCCCCTTCGTTTTCTTTTTATTTCGCGGGCTTTTTATGTAAACGCATCAAGTAAATGTTGTGCATAATACCGACGTAAAAAATAAACAAGTTAAATTAGGAAAATGACGAAACAATAAAACAAATATATAGAAACTACACATCCAATCAAACTCCAAATTCACATATTTCAATCAGGCCTGTCTTACTCTGTTGGCTAAATATGGAACAAGCTTCCAGCAATAATGAGATTCTTCCACCGACAGTATGCAAAACTCCTAATCAAGTTTT
The DNA here is from genome assembly GCA_030674185.1 of Monoplex corrugatus. Taxonomy (NCBI): domain Eukaryota; kingdom Metazoa; phylum Mollusca; class Gastropoda; order Littorinimorpha; family Ranellidae; genus Monoplex; species Monoplex corrugatus. Next base: position 42,225,211 of record CM060307.1, on the reverse strand, counting down.
CGCGATTGATTTATTTAAATCAAGTCTACCTTACTATGGTAGTTTGCTCTGGAACAACCTTCCAGCAAGTGTGACATTTCTCCACAGTACACAGATCTCCCAAGTTCCTGCGAGTAATTGATCTCAATCAAGTATATCTTACTTTGGTAATTGCATCTTCTACCAAACGTGAGATCTTTCTTCAAGCCTAAGAGGATACTCACGTTCCACTCTGAAATTAGTCATCCCAACATAAAAAGCTTACTCTTTAGTTCTTCTTTTTTGTGCGCGGTTTACAGTTTATACCACATCTGACGACTACGGCCGGTTTGGTTTTTTGTTTTGTTTTGTTTTGGTTTGGTTTGGTTTCAGTTTCTGCTGGCTGCCATAGTGCTTGATGATCAGAGCTGTTGAGGTCGGCCGAATCTCCTGTTGATATCTCCACTTGACAGAGGCGACATCGCTGCAATATGTGTTCAGCTGTCTGGTCCTCTTGACCAAAAAGGGCTGACCCTATTGATTTTAAATCTGTTATCCTAAGCAAACTATTTATTTACCATTTACCTATACTATTATTTAACGGTTTATTTTTCGCCATGCTAAGGAGGTTCTTTTTTAATTCAAAAGTATGAACTATACATTTACAAATCACAACACACACAGAGATATATATATATATATGTATATATGTATATATATATATATATATATATATATTATATATACATACATACATACATACATACATAATATACTACATACATACATACATACATACATACATACATACATACATACATACATACATACAACCAGCATACAAGATTAACCATTGTTCACACTGTGATCGTTTACACATCACACACATCACACATCAAACAAAAACAGGACAAACACAGGATACGAGTACAAGGTAAACCGGCAAGAAATCAAATCTAATTATTTTGCCATTATACATACGGACCTATCACATAATGCAATATATATTCCACGAAGAGGAAAGGAATAATAACAAATTGAACAATTAAGAAAAAATATTCACACACCCTCTCCAGATCAATCGATTCAAGTTTTGCATGTATTTGTTCCACTTTTTATTAATATCTTTCTTTGCACACAAGTTTTGTAAGATACATCTGCCAAATATTTTTAGTCACAGCGTGTCGTAATCACGCTTAGTCAGGATTTGACAGAATCATCTTACTGAATGCAAGACTTTCTGGAAATTCTGTGCTAGAAATTTCCTCTTTTCTGTCACTCTCTTTGTTTCTGCCTTGTTGCCTTGCTTTCTGTCACGTCTTCCTAACATTGTCTGCCTTGCTGGAACGTTCACCTGTATGTGTTTGATAAAGTCTTAGTACTTTTTCTTACGATTAATAACTGGGTACGTGTATTAAGTGCATTTTTGGCTCTAGGGAGGTGAGATATGCAGAAGCAATTTTAGTAATTTATGCCCATTTTTACATATGTTTTGGAGTCCTTAAGTATCCCTAAATTTGTATTCAGGTGTGTTTTTTAAATCCCTTGTGCGATAAATTCGACGGAATGGTCAACGCCGGGGGCAGGTCCTTAGATTATGAGCGCGAATGCATTGACAGATGTACTTAATTTTCTGTACTTTTTTCTGTTGAAGTTTAGTATGTTTTGAAGAGGTTATATCCCTGATATGGCTCTATGCAGTCGGCTGGGCTTTAAACAATAAAAACAATAACGAATGCAAGACGTCGCCAGCGGGTAAGATTTATTTTATGCACAGGATTGTTAAAGTCTTCTTCTTCTTGTGCTTCTTCTGTGTTTGTTTGTTTGTTTTCATTAGCTGTCTTCATGGTCAAATCACGTGTGGTGATGAATGTAGCCGCTTTGGGTTTACTCCGACACATACACACACACACAAAGACACACACACAAACACACACACACACACACACACACACACACACACACACACACACACACACCACACACACACACACACACACACACACACACACACATACACACACACACACACACCACGGAATACCACAGAACACGGTATATGTCCAACTGGGCAAGCAAGTCGGCAATGAAAAATCGCTTCCCAGTCAAGACGACCCAGTCAGTTACAGACGACAAGGCGTTGGCAGGGAAAATGGGGGGAGGGGACAGAGTGGGGATAAAAAAAAAGACAGGGAGGAAGGGAGGAGGTGAAGGCTGAGCCAGGCTACAGCATGGGTAAAACAATACAATACCTTAAAAACAAAGCCGTTTCCGCATATCATGAAGCCACTTATAACCACAAGTTGTCCAGCGACAGACGAGAAGAACCCGACCCGCCGACCATCGTTAGCTAGCCGGTCCAGAGATATAAATAAATATAGATAGGTGTATATATACATTTGTGTGCGTGTGTCTGTCTGCGAGTGTGTGTGTTTGTGTGTGTATGTGTATGAGAGACAGAGACAGACAGAGAGAGAGAGAGACAGAGACAGAGAGAGAACTCACAACTTCAAGAATTAAATGTGCATTTGCCTTGGGTCACAATACAAACAGGGGATCTGCTGGAGTTTTGATTATTTCATGTTTTATTATACCCCCTCCCCCAGTTTCTCTCTGTGTGTAGTGTGTGTGTGTGTGTGGTGTGTGTATGTGTGTGTGTGTGTGTGTGTGTGTGTGTGTGTGTGTGTGTGTGTGTGTGTGTGTGTGTGCATTGCTTGTGTGTGTGTGTGGTGTGTGTGTGTGTGTGTGCATTGCTTGTGTGTGTGTGTGTGCGTGTGTGCATTGTTTGTTTGTGTGTGAGAGAGAGGGAGAGAGAGAGAGAAAGAACGAGGGAGAGAGAGGAAGAGAGAGAGAGAGAGGGACAGAACAAGGGAGAAAACGAGGGAAAGAGAGAGACAGCATGCAGTTCTGTCGAAGGCAGAAAGCCATAACAACAGTTCAGGTCTTTCAGAGAACAAAAACCAAGATAATCTTCCTGCGCATACGACAGAAGCAATCGTAATCCACTGCCTTGAGCAGCAGCAGCAGCAGCAGCAGCAAATCACAGTTTTCCACTTGCACACCAGACACAATCTACTTTGTAGAGCTGTCCCGTATAGATGAATATCCTTGACAGACAGGACCCTACTCTCAGGTAAGTTAACTGCTTTGCCTATTGCTCAAAATGAAAGGGTCAAGTAGTTGTAGTAGTAGTAGTTGTAGTTGTTGTAGTAGTAGTAGTGTCATTTATAAGGCGCCAAATCTCAACTCTCAAGAATCAAACAAAGGCGCGCACTCTCATCATTCATCAAAGCAATCACCAACAACTTTCAAATCTCCAGATCACGAAGCACACACAAACTGGAAAGGGGAAGAGAGGAAGTGAGTTGGGTGTAGTGACCCCTGACCCAAGCCGTCATCCTCCCTTTGTTACACACACACACAACACACACACACACACACACACACACACACACACACACACACACACACACACACACACAACACACACACATACACACATACTGGATGTTGAGCTAGCGTACACTCAAGCCTGTTCGATGAATGACCTTTGACCCAAGTAGTCATCTTCTCTGTCACGCACACATTCTCTCTCTCTCTCTCTCTCTCTCTCTCTCTCTCTCTCTCTCTCTCTCTCTCTCTCTCTTTAACCAAGGCCTCAGAAAGGCAAAAGGCTAATTTGGACTCAAGGGAAGGCACCTGGGAAATGAACCTATCTCTCTAAAGTAGTGGTCTACCCGAGCAAGTCTAAAAAGAAAAAGAAAAGAAAAAGGAAAAAACAACAACTGCAGAGTGCTTGTTTAGTCGTAGAATTCAGTCAGGTCGACTAGCGATACCAAAAAAGAAATCTGTACATTTTGAAACTGGTCTTTCTGTATGTATGTATCTAGTCCATCGGACAAAGTGCGAGAACCACATATTTCTTCTACACACGTGTGACACTACTGCTGGCTGATGCTGCAGCTGGCTCCAGTGACAGGTAACACGATGTTTTCGACAAGCCACAGGTGGGAGGGTTGACCTCAACGTTTCCTTGTCCCATGGATTTGTCTTTCGAAAGTATTCTTTTTCCTTTCTTTTCCAGTTATTTTATCAATTCCCTCAACGAAAATTCACCACATCAAAAATAAACATACTTTCTTTTTTATTCCTCCTTTCCTTTATTCTATTCTCTCTACTGAGTTTTCTTCTTTTTTATAGTCTTCCTTTACCTTCTTCTGTGCCTTCTTTCTCTTTGGAGGCAAATAAAGGAAATGTTTCATATCGACCCGAACGATTCAGATTCAGATTCTGTTTATTGTCATAAAACCTCCAACGAAATCATGGACACCACGAAAAGATAAAGTAAAAAGAAGGACAGACATGAAGACACACCCGTTCATTTGCAGACCGGGAGTGTGCATTTATGAACTACGTCTCTCTCTGTCTCTCTCTTCTCTCTCTCTCTGTGTGTGTGTGTGTGTGTGTGTGTGTGTGTGTGTGTGTGTGTGTGTATGCGTGTGTGTGTGTATGCGTGAGTGTGTGTGTTTGTGTGTGTGTGTGTATGCGTGTGTGTGTGTGTGTGTGTGTGTATGTGTGTTGTGTGTGTGTGTGTGTGTGTGTGTGTGTGTGTGTGTGTGTGTGTGTGTGTGTGTGTGTGTGTGTGCCTACAAGACAGACAGACAGACAGAGAAAGAGAGAAAAAGAGAAAGAGAGAGAGAACGCGTCCGTTTTAAGTACCACATAGTTCTTTGCCTGGACAGGTCGACGGCTTAACCACATTTTTCTTTTCCTCTATCTGAAAAAAAATGATGGCGAATGTTGGATGTGTGTGTGTGTGTGTGTGTGTGTGTGTGTGTGTGTGTGTGTGTGTGTTCTGTGTGTGTGTGTGGTGTGTGTTGTGTGTGTGTCGTGTGTGTGTTGTGTGTGGTGTGTGTGTGTGTGTGTGTGGTGTGTGTGTGTGTGTGTGTGTGGTGTGGTGTAGGGAGGGAAGAAGGGAGGGGCACAATAACTGTCATTCACAGAGAATCAGCCTTTAGTTATCCATTTCACTCTCTTCCTGCAGAAAGCAGGTAGACTGGATCCCCTCGTGGGAATGCCTGGGGCTTTTTTTTTGTAGAATAAGCAGTATTTCCACATGTTGAATAGTTTGTGTTAGACTTGTCCTCTTTACTGTTATTCTATTTGTTTCTGCCTTGTGCCTTTACTTTCCGTCATCTCTTCCTGTCACTTTCTGCCTTGCTGGTTCATTCACCTGTATGACTGTGTTCTATAAAGCCTTGCATACGTCTTATTAGGACTGATAATTGGGTACATATATTAACTGTAGATTTTGCTCAAGAAAACCTGTGTCAAATTTGATATATCTTTAGTGTATTTAGTTTTGTTTATACATTTGTAGCCAGATATCCAATTAGATTATGTGCGCGAATGCATTAATATATGTACTAATTTTCTTTTCCATCTCTCTCTTTCTCTCTCTCTCTCTCTCTCTCTCTTTTTTTTCAGGATCAGTGAGGCGTTATGTGTGTTTTGAGATGGTTATAGTCCTGATATAGCTTTTACAGTCAGCTAGGCTTTAAACAACAACAGTAACAACAACAATAATAACAATAAATATTAAAGATGGATAAGGCGAGTGAGTGAAAGGGGTCACTCGTGGTATGCTGTTGGCTCTTGCCAACGCCCATGATCCAACTTTTGTTTTGCCACTTCTCCCACCACCACCCCTCCGCCTTTTCCCCTCTCCCCTTTTCCTCCACATCCCGTCTCTTTCTGTCTCTGTCATACTCCATCGTGTCATTGCCATTTCTCTCTCTCTCTCGCTCTCTCTCTCGCTCTCTCTCTCTCTCTCTCTCTCGCTCTCGCTCTCTCTCCCTCCCTCTCTCTCTCTCTCTCTCATCCTCACTTCTATTCGATATTCCTCTTGTCTGTCTTTGTGTTGTGTGTGTTTTTTTTCTTTATTTTTGTTTTTTTACTTCCTTGATTCTTTGTGTGTTTTTTGCTTTTGTCTGTTTGTTTGTTTGGTTTTTTTGTTGTTTTTTTGGGGGGTGTGGTTGTGGGGGGGTGGTTTGTCTGTTTGCTTGTTTGTTTTTTCGGGGCTGGAAGAGCTACGACAATGGACAGGTTATCTTAATCATGCTGGTGGGCATATGAGGCTATATGTTGTATTGACTGGGGAGGAGAGGTGTGGGTTTTCTGTGATGTGATTGTGTAAGACGTTGGTGATCATGCTGAGTGGCTGGTATGTGTATTAATCCGTTTCCTGTGGGTCTTATTCCGTTTTTGTTCTGTTTTTACAGATGCAAATACAAGCCATTATAAATATAATGTAGCTGAGACTGTTCCAGTGACAGACTGAACAATGCCAATAAATGATATACAACCCATAAGCTAGATAAAACCTCAAGACCTTGCCAATACACGGGGACTATATACAGCTTTACGGTTTGTGTCATGATCATTTTGGGTCTTCTCCATCACATGGCACCAGTGGCGTCATTGCATATGAAATTCATTCCAAACACGGAGATGTTACTTGAGCAACTGAAAATAAACCTGAAACAGAAACTGAATCACTCTCTGTGTCATCCTCTTTCGTGTCCACTCCTATCTCTACCTGCCACCCTCTGTCATTTGCACGCAAATCTAGTCATTTCTTTTCTTCTTTCCTTTTTCTTTCCTTTTTGTTCTGTTTTAAACCTCTGTAATATTTGCTGCAACTTGGATTTCAATTCAAGTCAGTTCATCATGTTTATAGCCCAGCCGACCGTTAAAGGCAATTTCAGAAATGTCACCATGCCATTAACAAAGGTCACAGATTGAAAACTAGCACCACTTAAAACAAATGACAATGTTAATATTTCCCAATTAAAAAACGGATCAGATCCAGTAAAACAATCAACTAAAAACAGCTCTTTCCTATGCTGAAATCATATCAGTTGAAAGCAACTAATTTCTCACAAGAAAGCAAAAATAAAATTTCCGGAGGAATCTCACGAAATAAAGTCTTCAGCGAGTCTGCTGTGAAACACGTTTGTCTCAATTCACGCCATTCCCAGTAATCAAGTAACAGAGATTTTCTTCAATTAACAACGTCATTAGCATTAATACAAAACAATGTTTCTTAAACTACAGACGACAAGAGAGCCACAAAGCAAACGACGAACGAACAGACGAATTACAATATACAATACAACAATATTTTATTTGTATAGCGCAAAATCTTGATAAAATCAAATCTAAGCGCTAAAACAGACACACACGCACGCACGCACACACACGCACGCACGCACGCGCACACACACACACACACACACCACACGACGCGCGCGCGCGCGCACACACGCACACGGCTATAAATGGGGAGAAAGAATAAAAACAATGGAAAATTATAGAGAGCATATTATATACAATTATATATTACAATGTGATTCCCCTCCGAGTGGAGACAGGCTGCAGAGGGGATTGAGTGAGGTCAGGATTTTATGCAGAGGAGAAAAGGTGAATTTTGAGAGCGGACTTGAAGGAGACAAAAGTAGGTTGCTGATGGACAGAGAGAGGAAGTTTGTTCCAGGAAAGTGGACCAGAAACAGAGAAGGCTCGTGGACCATAGGTATTGAGCTTAGTGCGTGGAAAGCGAAAAGTCAGAGGATCGGAGGCAGAGCGGAGGGTACGTGAGGGAACATAGATCTCAAGTAGGCTTGACAGGTAATCGGGGGCTGCGTTAATGAGGCTTTTGTAGCACATGGTGTCTAGTTTGTACTGTATGCTCTTTGATACAGGGAGCCAGTGAAGTTGTGCCAGGAGAGGAGATATGTGGTCAGCTTTTTTCTTTTTTAGTACAAGGCGTGCAGCATTGTTTTGAATGCGCTGCAGGATGTGAATGGTGGAGGCAGGAAGACCGGACAGGAGTGAATTGCAATAGTCAATGCGAGACATTATGAAGGAGAGAACGAGTTTTGCAGTTGTTTCCACAGAGAGATACTTCCTGATCAGGCTTATACGATGGAGGTGATAGTAGCAAGATCTGGCAGTTTGAGAAACAAAGTTGTTCATGGAGAGGGTAGAGTCAATGCAGACACCAAGGTTTTTAGCTGAATCAGAAATTGGGACTGATGTGTTACATAATGGGAGAGAAAGAGGAGGCAGCTGAGAAAGTTTCTGACGGGTGCCAATGAGGATAGCTTCTGTCTTGTCGTCATTAAGCTAAAGTTTGTTGAACGTCATCCAGTTCTTAATGTCCGAGTAACACTCAGTGGTGCGAGTCAAGAGGCGCTGTATATTGTCTGGTGTGTCATTGTCTAGAAGTTAGCACGCAATCAATAAGACAACATGAAGATACATTCGTACAGACCGACAAGGAAACAAACGAAACAAACCATTTTTACGTAAGTTGAATAAAAAGAGTGAGCAACACTGTGCATCATACATTATAATCAAGTTGCTTGATAAGTTAGCATTGAATACAAACAGTGTTTTGATCCCTACCATTCTGTGCAAATCATGGGTCACCCAAACGAGGGAAATTTAAAATATATTAAAAGAGTCTGCAGAATCAAACATCTTTCTTGTTCAGCTTTCTGACTCCCCCCCCCCCCTTCCTCCTTCTCCCGTTTCTTCTTCTCCTCCTCTTCTTCTTCTTCTTCTTCTCCTTTTTCTCCTTCTTCTTCTTTTCTTTCTCTCTCTCGCTCTTTCCTTGGGATATAAAACTTCATTTACTGGAAAGTGATCCTTTCGAAGAACGTGGAGACCAGAGATAGTGATGAAGGCGAAAGTGCCTTTCAAACATCAGAATGGCGTGCTGATTGGCCACTCTTTAACAAAACGTACAGACAGAAACGGACAGGTAGTTAACTGTGTGGCGCACAATCACAGATACTGGTTATTGGACAAATCAGGAAATCCTTCAACGGTAGACGTGTACACACACACACACACACACACACACACACACACACGCACGCACGCACGCACGCACACACGTACGCACGCACACACACTCACACACGCACACACACGCACGCACACACACGCACGCACACACACGCACGCACGCGCGCGCGCGCACACACACACACACACACACACACACACATTCGTCTAAAAGCACGGATGTGAATAGACGTTAAAAGAAATAACGAACGCACACACACACACATACACACACACGCGCGCGCGCGCACACACACACACACGTACGCACACATACACACGCGCAGACCCACGCACACACACATATTACAATACTGGCACGTACAACCACTACTCATTCGCTCAATAACATTAATGACTAGCTCAGGTGTAAACACCTGCTCTGTTTAACGACATGCACAATACGCACACTGATAGAACAATTAGGACCAAATAACATGGGAAAGGTTGTGGTGCTATCGAGTGAATTCTTATTGAGTGAATCCCTAGTGCACAGAGCACGAACCCCACTACGTGGATCCTTTATGACCGAGTACCTACCTGGCAAATCCCTGCATTGCCATACTTAAGAAACTTTCGTGAAACATATCCGCGAGTCACATGTATTAGGGATGTATGTGTGTTTGTGTGTGTGTGTGTGTGTTTGTGTGTGTGTGTGTTCATGCGTGTGTGTGTTTGTGTGTCAGTGTGTGTGTACGCGTGCATGCGTGTGTGTGTGTGTTTGTGTGTTCGTTCTTTAATTTAACGTCTTTTCACTATAAGTGATATTAGACGGGGGAGGGGGGGAGGGGAAATTATTTAAAAAAAAAAAAAAAAAAAAAAAAAAAGTGAACAAAATAAAATGTAGAACGATAGTTGGACGGGTTGGATTTGGGCAGAGGGAAGACAGAGGAAAAAGACATTAGCAGGTGGGGGAACAGTAAAATGGAACGAGAACTTAACACTAACAATTAACTTCAATAACGTGAAGGGAAATTGTAACACTAAAATACAAACCGAATAAAGTTAAAGTAATGCATTAACAGGACTGTGAACTAATGATTCTGAAATTCTAACTAACAACGTTTGATCTGATGTAATTTTCTGGAAATGATTTTCAGAATACTTTTCTTGAGTAATCATTTTCGGTAAAAAAGAACGTAGCATTTTGCAGTAGAATAAACAGTGAAACAGTGTGAACTGTTCGTCGCAAATACACTTGACATTTTTACAATATTTTGTTCTCAATGCGTTTAGCTGAATACGAAAACAAACAGCAACAATCGATCTCAAATGATACATAGAAGAATACTGCAATTTTTTACATACATTTTGAACGGTAAGTTTTATCATTTGTTGTGACACAAACTGTTCATCTGAATGTTCAAGAAATCGAGTCCATGAGGCTGATTCGAGCAAGTTGCAAGCTTCTTTTACGGAGGTATGAACATGTAATTCTATAGCATTATCAGCATTCTGGGCGCCTTGCTTAGCTGCTCTGTCAACTACTTCGTTGCCGTGAAGACCAACATGAGAAGGCACCCAGCATAAACTGATATCTGTACCTTTGACCCTTAAACGATGTATAAGATGATTTGCCTCAGTAATTAAATCAGGTCTTGTGTCGGCATTAAAAGACCGTAAGGCATATAATACAGATTTTGAGTCAACAAAGAGAACTACTTTGAAAGACATGGGTTTAAGATTTACTAGATAATGCAATGCTTGATTAATAGCGACTAATTCCGCTGTAAAGATCGATAAGTTTGCCCCAACGAAAAATGACTTTTTTATCTTAAATTTTGGAACATAAAATGCTGCTCCAGCACATTTATTTTCTAAGACTGATCCATCGGTAAAAATGTGAAGGTGGGTACGGTATTTTTCATCGATGTGTTCTCTTGCTGTGGATATCGAAATGTTGACGTTTTCAGATTTCTTAGCGTCTGTATAATCAATATCAAAAGAGGCTTTTTGCATTTCACATGTAGGGATAGGCGTTGTT
>CM060307.1:42191856-42211856 GCA_030674185.1 Monoplex corrugatus | reverse complement strand
TGAAATGATTTCATGTAAGGTTAACATTATTGTTATCTATCACACACACGCGTGCGCGCGCATGCACGCACACACAGACACACATACACACACAAATACTCAAACATACACATCATGCACACACGCACGTACACACATGCACTCACACAGACTCTATATCTACCACGATCGAGTTCACTTAGTGCCAAAAACATTATCTTTTCCTAGGTCTCGGCATCCAGGACGGAAAATCTCTTGAGCAATTCCAAATTGCCATTTTCTACACCAATGAAGCAGTGACAAATTGAGGTCTGCGAGGGAGATTGAGCCGAATATGGTCGTCAGTTTTCCACTCATATCCACCCGAGTTTGCCATGTGTGTGTGTGTGTGTGTGTGTGTGTGTGTGGTTGTGTGTGTGGTGTGTGTGTGTGTGTGTGTGTGTGTGTGTGTGTGTGTGTCTCTCTCTGTGGTGGTGGTGTGTGTGTGTGTGTGTGTGTGTGTGTGTGTGTGTGTGTGTGTGTGTGTGTGTGTGTGTGTGTGTGGTGTGTGTGTGTGTGTGTGTGTGTGTGTGTGTGTGTGTGTGTGTGTGTGAGAATATGTGAATGTATGCGTGTGTACGTGTATGCCTGCATGCGTGCGTATGTGCATATGTGCGTTTGTGTGTGTGTGTACTTGTGTATGTGGTTCGCATGGTTGACCCACAGTAGCCCAAAATGGATCTTCTTATTCCAACATCAGCAACGCAGGCTACATTAATCCACCAATAAACAGCCGATTATCCTTACTGACAACGTGTCGTGTGCTGAGGGGTGGAGGATGGGGGTGGGTGGAGGTGGGGGAGACTCGCACGTGCACGGGCACCCCCACCTCTAAATCTAGATTACAGTCCATCACTACCCACTCCCCCTCGTCCTTGTTTCATTTTTAGGCGCCATCTATTACCCTCATAATAAAGACTGTCTGTCTGTTTGTCGGTCTGTCGGACAGACAGACCGACAAACAGACAGACAGTCTGTGCCTCCCTTTCTCTTTAACACACACACACGCACACACGTACACACACACACACACACGTACACACACACACACACACACACCACAACATACACACCACTACACATACACACACACACACACACACACACACACACACACACACACACACACATGCACACACATTCCTGGCAGTTTTTCTTTCCCCTTTTACAGTTTCCCGTCTTTTCTTTCTATTCTCTTTTAAATATCAATAGGACAGGGGAAAGCATAGAAGAAGAAGAAGGAATGCTTGTCATTTGAAATACCTGTGGGAACTGGCCACAGACCTGCGCACCTCTATATTCAAGAGCCTGCTTCCTGACCTCTTCAAAAGGCCTGGCTTGAATGCACTCTGTAATCTTTTTTCCCGTTCACATCCATTAATGAAAAATTGACGTCAGCTTTCTCGCATCTCCCCCCCTCTCCTACCCCAACTCCCAATCCTATTCTGATCCCCATCCCCACCTTTCGCGTGTGTGTGTGGGGAGTGGGGGAGTGGGAGTGGAAATATGGGTGAAAAAGTTAAGGGATAAATGAAGAATGGAATGAAAAAGAGGGGCTAAGATCCTTTTTTTTTTAAAAATTAAAGCTGCAAGAAGTTTACGGTAAAACCCGTTTTCTTTTCTTTACGGAGCGTGAATGTATTTGGCGTTAATCATCGTCTGTCGTCTTCTTCTTATTTTTCCAGTCAAAATGTAATTGTCAAATATTACGGCGTTCATAATTTCATAAAAAAAAATTAATATCGAATCCATCGAATATGAAAGAAAATTACCAACTACATAATTTCTTAACCACACCTTTCAAGTTTAATATTCATTACTTCATTTATTCACATTTCATTTGTTTCGTTAGTAAATTATCTATTAAACGTTTGTTTCAAAATGTGAAACAAAAATAACAATCTCAAGGCTTTGATGCTCCTGGTGTCCCTCCTGGGTAAGTAATTCTAGACATGATCGCAGACTACTGTACGTTTATTTTCACGATATATAGATGCACAGCTTACCGGGGCTCGATAGATACGGACACCTGCGGTGCTTGTAAATACCGGTACTCTGAGCCCAGAGCACGCTCATTTTAGTGATCAGCGATCGGGACAGAAAACAAAAGTAAACACAACGATTTCTATGTATACCCCCATCCTCTCTCTCCCCCTCTCTCTCCCTCCCTCCCTCTCTCTCTCTCTCTAGCTGTGACAATACGAGTGCGTGCGTGCATGAGTGTCTGCGCACGCAACTGCGTGCTTGTATTTGAGCGGAAGCGTGCGTGCAAATATGTGTGCGCGCGCGTGTGTGAGTATTATGCATATAAGCGCTCACACGTACGCGTGACGTTCATGTGCCGGCGTGTGCATGCAAACATGTTTTTGAAATTCTTTTTCAACCAAATTTTACTCTACGCTTTGTTTGATCTCAGCAGTACGTTCATGGAACATGAGACACCAAAATTAAGAACAATAACAGATTACATGTATGTCATTCTTGGAGCAAGAAAATGCCCGACCAAAGATTCTGTACTGCTTTTTTTCGCGATCTTATTCTTTCTTCATGGATTAGAGGTTTCAAATTGTTTTGTAAGTTCTTTTAGCCAGCTAAAACTACATCAACTACATCATAATCTTTTTTTTTTTTTTCTTTTCATTTCATTCTGTTACTTTTTTTTTAACATTTTTATTTTATATCAGTTTTACCGTTTATTCGGTGTCCTTTCAGTTCATATAGTTATATTTTATATCAGTTTTACCGAACTTTAATCACCTAAAAAAAAAAACACACAAAAAATGTGGAGAAACGGGATGTCATAAGGAGAGGGATACAAAGGAGAAGAGAAAGTGCAGTTCAGTTAGGCCGGTAGCAAGAAGGATTTGTGACAGCCCACAAGTGCAGAGGGGGGAGAAGGAGTGAGACGCACGCACGCGCGCGCGCGCATACACACACTCACACACACAGACACACAACAACACACACACACACATACACACACACACACACACACACACAACACACACACACACACACACACACACACACACACACACACACAACACACACACACACACACAGAGGGAGAGACACAGAGTATCAGTGAGACAGAGTTCTAGATAAAGATGGTTTGATAGCCAAAGCCCTTATGAAGGAGTATGAAGTTCAAACAAGAAACAACAAACTTTGTAACACTGTATTACTCAAAGATAGTAGCGTCAAGTCCCATTGGACATGTCTAACAACCAGTCCTTGCTGCTCTACACGCATCAGTGTAATAAACAAAACAAAACAAACAATGAAACAAACAAACAAACAAAACAAACAAAACAAAACAAACAAACAAACAAACAAAAAGATGAACCATAACAGATACAGTATCCGAACCATAGCAGATACAGTATCAAAGGAAATAATCATATAAATGAATCGTAATCAACTATCGACTTTTATATCAATAGATATGGAAAAGAGAGGGGAGGACTTAAAGACAAAGTGGTTTTGTGTGTGTGTGTGTGTGTGTGTGTGTGTGTGTGCGTGCGTGCGTGCGTGCGTGCGTGCGTGCGTGTGTGTGTATGTGTGTGTGTGTGTGTGTGTGGTGTGTGTGAGTGTGTGTGTGTGTGTGGTGTGTGTGCGTGTGTGTGTGCGTGAGTGTGTGTGTGAGTGTGTTTGAGAGAGAGTGTGTGTGTGCGTGTTTGTGTGTGTGTGCGTGCGTGTGTGTGCATGCGTGCATGCGTTTGTGTGTGTGTGTATGTATGTGTGTGTGTGTGTGTGTGTGTGTGTGTGTGTGTGTGTGTGTGTGTGTGTGTGTGTGTGTGTGTGTGTGTGTGTGAACAAGAGAGAGAGAAACAGAGAGGAAACTCACTGCGAGACAGACAGAATCGGATTACTAAATCATGCCATACAGACTATAGCCCCTTATGAAGGGATGTGAAATACAAAATCTGGAAGAGACAAGGAAGACGGAGAGACACACGATGAATGTGTGCGTGAGAGAAAGGGGTTAGACAGCGGAGGAAAGGGAGACAAAGACACTGATTTATTGATTGATTTGACTGACTGACTTACTGACTGCCTGCCTGCCTGCCTGCCTGCCTAACTGTTGACTGACAGACTGACTGACTTAGCTTTATTTACCAACGGTGAAGAGAATAGCACAATACAACAATGTCTGAATAATTTTCCATGTCTGCTGTTGCTACTCGATAAAGCTAAAACAAAAAAAGAAAAGAAAAGAAAGAAACAAAAATACATGTAAAGTAACGATAAAGAATAACAATAAAACATCTAGCTGGGGAGAGAGAGACAGAGTGGGGGGGGGGGGGGAGGGGCAGAGTCTGAGAAACACAGACCAAGACAGAGAAACAGAGAGAGGGACAGGCCGGCAGACAGACAGGGAGAAGATGCTGGTTAGGCTGGTAGCAAGAAGGGTTTGTGACGGCCCACAAGTGAAAAAAAATCAATACGAGGAATGCCTTGGCCAGGCCGCCCAGGCTTCCCCTTCCTCCTCATTCTCTCAGCTCCACGATTCTTCTCCTCTCCGCTTCACCATTCTCCCGTCCCTATGTGTCCTCCTCTCTTCTCTTTCTTTCTCATCCTCCCATCCCCATCCTCCTCATCCTCATTCTAGTCGAGTCTCTCTCTCCTCTTTCGTCTCCTCGTCTTCTTCTTCCTCCCTCCCTTACTTGCCCACACTCGTAACTTCGTTTTCCCACTTTCTTCCTGCTTTGCCTATGCCCATGTCTCTCTCTGTCTCTGTCTGTCTGTCTGTCTGTCTGTCTGTATCTGTCTCTGTCTCTCTCTCTCATCTACTCCAAACCTACTGCCTCAAACGAAGAGCGCGCAAAACACAATAACATATATAAGATTTTTCCCCATGGCATCCCAAACAAAAATTAAAAAAAAAGAATAACTAAACAAATGCACCAACTTTTCTTATTGCAAGGCCATCGAAAAATAAAAGGAAATAGGAATATAACCCAGTCTGGTCAAGCCATACAGACAAAATTTCTGCTTCTGAAGAAATCGACACTAACTTTGACAAGAGAGTATTGACGTGAATGCTACACATTAACACATAGACGTCCGCTTCCACTGATTTGACTAAATGTTTCTTTAGTAAAGAGCTACTGTCTCTGAACGTTTTAGATAAGATCTTTCAGTTTTGGATCTGCCTAAGATATAAACCAATTTTTAAATCCGTCAACAAACAGGTAAGAAATATCCACTCGAAGATCCATCTATGAACAAGCTCTCTCTCTCTCTCTCTCTCTCTCTCTCTCTCTCTCTCTCTCTCTCTCTCTCTCTCTCTCTCTCTCTCTCTCCGTCTCCTCCAGCCCTAAAAGTCTCGATTGTCTCTTGAATAACAAGGACAGCAAGAAGAAGAAGAAGAAGAATATGGAGAAGAACAAGATTTTACTAATTATCATTATATCTTATGATAATTCTTCTTATTTTTGTCATTATTATCATCATCATCATCATCATCATCATATAAAACCGTTTTTATATATTGCTGTTTTCCAGACTCATTTGGACTCACTGTGCATTCCGTAACAGATTTTTTGCGGACAGAACTCAAGCTGTTAGGCTACTAACCATATCACACTATGTTGTTGCACAGTCTGCATCTTCGGTGGGTGTGCACTCTAGGTGTTTCCATGTTTCCACGTGACTTACAGGATCTTTAACGAGCTTCTTACATATTCTACCTGCGTATACAAACGAAGATGCTATGTTCATATTTCTGTTGGTTCCCGAATAAGATTTATGTTTTGTTGATTATACCAAGGCTTTTGATCGGGTAAGACAAGAAGAACTGATCATGTTTTGTTGATTATACAAAGGCTTTTGATCGGGTAAGACACAAAGAACTGATCAACCAATTTTAAAAGCTCATTACTGATGGGAAAGATGTAAAAATTATAAGCAATGTATATAGGGAACAAACAGCAATAATGAGAGAAGAAAACGATAAGAGCTCTTTCCAAAATATCAAAACAAGAGATAGGCAGGGATGTGTTCTGTAACCAGAACTGTTTTCACTTTACAGCGAAAACATCATGAGAAACCTAGAATAATGCCCTGGGTTAAAAATTGAAGGAAAAATGATAAACAACATTCGCTATGCAGATGACACCGTTCTAACTGCATAAAATGAAAACAAAAACTACACAATCTTGTTAATATGATAGAAATATTAAGCAGAAATAAAGGGCTAGAACTAAACAGTTAGAAGACTGAAGTCATGGTAATAAGTTCCAAAAAAAAAAATGAAAAGACAGAAGAAGAAATCCCTTCAAGTAAAATAACAGCAAATGACACAACACTGATATAAGTTCACACGTTTAAATAACTGGGAACAGTCATCTCACCAGAAGACAGATGCACATTTTATGAGGCAAGAGAAATCTGAGCACCTAGTCACAACAGGAAGGCCAGAAGGAAACAGAGCACCAGGCAGACATAGGAAGCAAATAATATGAGTTTTGTAGAGTGGATGAGGACAGAAAGACAGAGTCGTATGGAGGACCATGATCGCCAAAAGCCGTACGGCAAGGCACATGTTAATGATGACACTATAGAACAGAATGGCTGTTAAATATATATGAAATGAACAAAACCCCTATTCCATCCCCACCCATCCCATTGTTTGCATTGAAACCCAAGGGAATATACATTAAACTGTCTGGGTTCGAAGTCCTCTTCTCTCTCTCTCTCTCTCTTCTCTCTCTCTCTGTCCGTTTCTGTTCTCCTAGGTCTACATGAAACAATCTACTCCCCCTCCCTACCATTTTCTAAAGAAAACACAAAAGAAAAAAAACCAAACACACAACACAAATGGGGATAATAAAATATATCTATAAGCGTGGCTGTGAACCACCGCCATACCTTGGAAAATCTGAACAAATGTAGTTATAAGAACATCTATATATCATGTAATGTATTTAGAGTTCACTGAAGAAGGAAATCATCGCTCTCAGACAATTCCATACGCGCTCCGCCCAATCTGCCACCTGTAATCTGGCAAATGCTTTGAGCCTGCACAAAACCCCTAAGCGCTGGCAAAGCCTTGAAATGAAATGACATGGAGGGGGGATGCGGATCTTATGCAACACTAAGCTGCAGACACCTCCAGAATAATTGCAACATCCAAGGTGGGCAACGAACGGGTCAGTTTTTACGTTGCGGGCTGGGGCAGGATTTCAGATGTCAGACTTTGAGTCCATTGCTCTACTACAAGAGCCAGCCAGCTTGCTATAGGGGGCTCGTTCGGGTAATGCCCAGAGATCTGAAGTAACCTGCTTCGACAACCAAAGATCTTAGTTTCAGTTTTAGTTTCGGTTTCAGTTTCTCAAGATGACGTCTCCGCGTTCAGAACGAATTCCATATGCACTAATGTCACAGGTGCTATCAAATATCTCAACGAACTTAAATTAAATTGAGGTTTACAGTCTGTACCTATCCAAGGTGATGATTAGCGGCTTCTTCCTTATTAATGGACAGCTAGTGCACGTGCACCCTTTTGGGCGAGGGCTTTTGGTGCACGAAGTCGGGGGGGAAAAAAAGCATGCTATGCTTATCTGACGTGACAAACGTGCCGTTCTTTGGTGAAAATTACACGTTATGCACACTGTCCCTCCTACTCACCGCGCCTCCTCCTTCCCTGACCCATCACTCCAGCACACACGTAGCCATCGTGACAGTCTCTCATTTCCTCACATTCCTGGCAACCCCCAGTGTCTGGTTTACGTTTTGACAGCACTGAGAAAAACGCTTGTGTGACGCAAGACTTCCATCTCCAACCTTCGTTTGATGCTGCTTGGTGATTTCGCCGACCTTTTTCTTTGTTTGTTTGTTGCTTGCTTGCTTGCTTGCTTGTGTGTGTGTGTGTGTGTGTGTGTGTGTGTGTGTGTTGTGTGTGTGTGTGTGTTGTGTGTTGTGTGTGTGTGTGTGTGTGTCTGTGTGTGTGTGTGTGTGTGTAGTTTGTGTGTATGTGTGTGTGTGTGTGTGTGTGTACGTGTTTGTTGTTATGTGTGTGTGTTTGTTGTGTGTGTTACTTATTTTCACTTATTTTTTCTAGTTAGTCCTGTTTGGAATCTATAATCGGATTAATTCTGTCACTGTACTAACCAAGTGAGGCAATGGGACTAAAACAACAACAACAACAACAACAAACAAACAACAATAAAAAACCTAGCCCACTTGAAAAACAAACCCACCATGTGGCGTCAATGCAGATGGAATATATTCGAACACTGTGGTGTGTTTTTAGTCCTGGTCTTGGTCCTGGTCGGCTGGACGATAAACAGCCTGAGCTAACATAAATCTGCAGAGTTCTCTGGAGACACTGTCTGCTGCTGTTTTAAATGAAGCACGTTTAGAGATCTTCCATCTGCCACTATCTGTTGTAGCAAGACACGCGTTCTGAAATGCACGAAACGTTTCTCCCTCCTACCCTCCCTCCAACACAAACATATACGTGCGCGCGCGCCACACACACACACACACACAACACACACACACACACACACACACACACACACACAACACACATACACACACAACATTCTCTCTCTCTCCCTCCCTCCCTCCCTCCAATCCCTCTCTCTCACGCGTGCGCGCTCTCTCAATTTTTTTGTCTTTCCTTCTCCCTGCCTCTCTCTTCCTCTCTCTCTCTCCCTCCCACCCTCTCTCTCTCTCCCTCCCACCCTTTCTCTCTCTCTCTCTCTCTCTCTCGCTCTTTCAATTTTTTTCAGTCTAAGTTCTTTCTCCCTCACTCACACACACACACACACACTCTCTCTCTCTCTTCTCTGTGTCTCATGTCTCTCTCTGTCTGTCTCTCTCTCACAGGTGAAACTCAGAGTAAATGCACGAACGTGTCTTCAGTCCCAAGAGAGAGGACAAAAGGACCGTCTCCCTTGCCATGGTAAAAACAAACAGAGAAAAGAACTAAGAAAGACTTTTCATTTCACAGAATAAATTGTCTTGGTCCGAAACAACACTAACGAAACAAAACTCTTTGAGGGCAACAAGCTAAGAAAAGAAAGAGAAGAATCAAAACAACAATAATAATAATAACAATGATGATGATGATGATGATGATGATGATGATGATGATAATGATGATGATGATAATGCATGTTGGAGGTTGGGGGGAGCAAGAAAGGTTTCATTCGGTGACCCTCCTCAGCAGAGTATGCAAAAACTGTCAAGCAACTACTACTACTAATATCAGTTACACATTGAAGTTCATGTTCATATCCTGCTGCATGGGAATTTTAATGTCATATTATCTAATCTGCTACATAGACTGTATGATTTGGAGGCAATGACACCAAATACTTCCAAACATTTGTGTGTGGAATTTGTTGCTGCTGTTGTCGCTTTGGGGTTTTTTATTTATCTGTTTATTCGTTTCAGTAAAACTCAGAAAATAAAACAAATAAATGTACACTATAAGGGTGCCGGTAAATTTGTGCCCAGTGTTCGGATTTTGCAATTTGAACGGTACATGTAACGGCGATTCTAATGATTCTATGCCCGGGATGCAGTGACACTGACTACATAATGTTTGTAGCACTGTCTACAGATATATGCTATCTGTACAGTTGTGTGTAGGCTTAAGACTAATTGCACAAGGCTGTCTGAAGATAGAACATACAAGATGTAATCAGCGTCGAGAAATGATCACTGGAAAAGATAAACACGGTAAACGCTTCATTTGGGAAGATGACTGAACAAGAGATCAACTTCTACATGGCATCTGATCAGTGCAAATGGTGAAAACCGTAACCATGCGATTAGTCTTATTGGTTCTGGTGTAAGTGATGTATGATGGATGCCGTATGAGTCCTGCACGCAGACACACACACACACACACACACACACACACACACACACACACACACACAACACACACACACACACACACAAGAACACACAAACAAACAACAAACAAAAACAAATACACAAACAAACAAACAAACAAACAAACAAAAAAGTGGGGTGATAGCGTAGGAGTGAAGAGGATATTTGAAAATGGTCAATTTTGGTTTTGAGAAAAGATGATCCAAGATGTTTTATTTTTTTAATAATTTCTTCTAGAAATTTATCAATTTTGTTTGTTACTTAGTTAGTTTGTTTAAATCGTTAATTATGGTAACGTATTTGCTAGTTTTACCTTCCCTTCCTCGAAACAGTTGTTTTCTGGATCATCTTTTCTCAAAACCAAACTTGACAATTTTCAAATATCTTCTTCACTCCTCCTCTATCACCGCCCCCCCCCTTTTTTTGTTGTTGTTGTTGTCTAAAATCACTTTAGTGAATAGACGTTAAATCAAAGACACCACCACCACCACCACCACCACCACACACACACACATCTCTCTCTCCCCTCTCTCTATCTATCTATCTATCTACGTATGTATGTATGTATGCATGTATGTATGTATGTAGGTATGTATGTATATAAGTATGTATCTACATATCCATCTATCCATCTATCTATCTGTTTGTCTATAATCTATCTATCTATCTCTGCTGTCTGTTGTTGTCTTCT
Source organism: Monoplex corrugatus (assembly GCA_030674185.1). Classification (NCBI taxonomy): domain Eukaryota; kingdom Metazoa; phylum Mollusca; class Gastropoda; order Littorinimorpha; family Ranellidae; genus Monoplex; species Monoplex corrugatus. The sequence goes on along the minus strand of CM060307.1, from coordinate 42,201,292 downwards.
GTCTATCTATCTGTCTGTCTGTCTGTCTGTCTGTCTGTCTTTCTGTCTGTCTTCTGTCTGTCTGTCTGTCTGTCTATCTATCTATCTGTCTGTCTGTCTATCTATCTATTGTCTGTCTGTCTGTCTGTCTGTCTTTCGTCTGTCTGTCTGTCTGTCTATCTATCTATCTATCTATCTATCTATCTCACTCCATGTACCATCATCACGGTACAGTTCAGCGTATGGAGTTCAGAATCTGTTCAAGAGGGATTCGTCACACTCGGGCAGTTCTATATGCGCTCCACCCAAAATCAGTCTGCCAACAATTATGTGGCAGATCCCATGGGTCTGTGCAAAACCCTATGCGCTGGCAAGGTCTTGAAATGGAGACAGGAGGAGAACGGGACTGATGAGACACATGCTATAACACCGGAACGATTGGACCATTAAACACGGGCAATTTTTATGTTGCAGATAGGCAACATTTATAGGCCATTTTATGAGGAAAGGGGAATTCAAGCACCTGGTCACAACAGGAAAGCTGGAGGGAAAGAGAGCACCAGGTAGACCCAGGGAAAAAATATTGGACGGACTTGAGAGTGGCTGAGGACAGAGAGGCTGGAAGATGTGCTTGTGACAAAAGGGATAGAATTATATGGAAGGTCATGATCACCAACGCCATGTGGCATGGCATTTGATGATGATGAGAATGGTCTGAACTTGACAGACGAGATCTTGAGTTTTTGGCCCTATCAACAGAGACAAACCGGCCTGCTTTTTCAAGGTCTGATTTGTGACATAAAACTCAACGGGTTAGATAATGAAGAACCCGACTCTCCTCTAACCTTTTTTTTCCCTGAAGATACTATATTGCTCTATGCACTAAAATAGAATCAGAACGCCTATTTAAATAAACCAGACAAGACAGGCGCACATTTTCGGCCAACTGGCCTTTGTCAAACGTAAATGTAAGATAACAAACGAACAAACATCAAATACAAAAATTAGGAGAAAAAGACTGGAACTTCCCTGCTGCTTTGTCCAGTGGGAGAAAACGACTTATTTTACATTAAATGGGATGATGCGGCCACAGTCTCCTAACTGCAGTATATAAGCTACAACTCCATAATTCATTCTTCAAATGCAGTACATAAGATCATGACATTCCTTTGGCTTCTACGTTTGAATGTCTGTATTGCTATGTCCTCTGGATTCCCCATACAAAACTGCAAAACATCATTATGTAATCTGAGATTGTCTTTTATATGGCTATATCCTTTTGCTTCCTTGTTTAATGAGCACATCATTGTACCCTCTCGCATTTTCTTTGAAATCATTGCTTATAAACGTTGTATTCTCTGGAATTCTCTTTGAATGAATTACATCAACACACACACACACACACACACACACACACACACACACACACACACACACACACACACACACACACAGACACACACACACACACACAGACACACACACACACACACAGACACACACACACACACACACAGACACACACACACACACACACAGACACACACACACACACACACACACAGACACACACACACACACACACACACACAGACACACACACACACACACAGACACACACACACACACACACACACAGACACACACACACACACACACACACACAGACACACACACACACACACACACACACACTCTCTCTCTCCCCTCTCTCTCTCGCTCGCTCGCTCGCTTTTCTTATTACATTCATTAAACCGCTATTATGTGGCACAGCATTATGAAATGACTCTTTCGGTCAAAAATGCCGTTCCAAGACCACTTCTTCTCTCCACACATTATGCTGGCTGCTTTGAAGATCAGCCCCTTGGGTATGGGAGACGGGGAGAGGAGGGTTCACTTCCTCCGTTGTATTTTTTACAGAATCTGTAGCATCTGACATCTTCGAAGCAATACTTAAACGCGTTGAATAGAGATTCCTTCAACGCCGTGTTTCAGTCCCATGCTGTGATAGTAAGTCAATAATAAAAGAGCTGTTTCGATTTTCAATTTTTTTTCGTTGAATTTTGGTGCGGTACACGTTAACTGTAAGTTATCAATAAAACAGCTATGTTGTGTTTCATCTACGTTTAATTATGCATTAACCTGCGGTGTTGTGATCAATATGTTATCAAAGGATGAATTGTGTTGTGTTAAATCTGTGTTCAAATTTGCACTAAGTTCTTGGTATAATACAGAAGCGTGGTACAGTCACTATTCAAGTCCGCTTTTCTGTGATACTACCAATGCAATGTTGCAAAATGTATGGTATCCGAAGGAAGCTCGCACGTGTGCTTATTGTGGGACAGTTATTAATGTTACCTGGTCAAATGTTTCATTTTACATATGTCCAAAATAAGCTGATATGAGGCACAAAAACTCTCCTTAAAAAGTAGTTCCGACTGAAGGGTATGCTACAACTATGCGTGTAACACAATGTATACAAACATTCAAGATGCATTTAATACCTTTATTCGGCTTTTTAGGGTGTGTTTTTTTATTACTAGGTCGGCTTTTTAGGTGTTTTTTTTATTACTATCTTATTCTTAATGTTGTTCATTTATAATTAGGGATGTTTCTTTGTTTCGGCTTCTTCAAAAGCAACTATCTAATGTATGAGCTGTTGTTTATCATGACTAATTATTATTAATATAGTAATATTCTCATCCCTGTATCTCAAGGGGGTTTAAGGACAAAGTTATTCCCCAATTTACTGTTCTTTAAATAGCCCTTTCTGGGACTGGGTTCCTTTCATCAATTTACTTACCTTTACTTTTCGCCAAGTTTCCTCCTTACAAACTTTGCTGCGTGCTGTACTTTTCACCAAGTTTCCTCCTTACAAACTTTGCTGCGTACTGTACTTTTCACCAAGTTTCCTCCTTTCATACTTCGCTGCGTACTGTACTTTTCACCAAGTTTCCTCCTTACATACTTCGCTGCGTACTGTACTTTTCACCAAGTTTCCTTATTACAAACTTTGCTGCGTACTGTACTTTTCACCAAGTTTCCTCCTTACGAACTTTGCTGCGTACTGTACTTTTCACAAGCTTCCTCCATACAAATTTTGCTGCGTACTGTACTTTTCACCAAGTTTCCTCCTTACAACTTTGCTGCGTATTGTGCTTTTCACCAAGTTTCCTCCTTACAGACTTCGCTGCGTACTGTACTTTTCACCAAGTTTCCTCCTTACATACTTCGCTGCGTACGGTACTTTTCACCAAGTTTCCTCCTTACAAACTTTGCTGCGTACTGTGCTTTTCACCAAGTTTCCTCCTTACAAACTTTGCTGCGTACTGTGCTTTTCACCAAGTTTCCTTATTACAAACTTTGCTGCGTACTGTGCTTTTCACCAAGTTTCCTCCTTACAAACTTCGCAGTGTACTTTACTTTTCACCAAGTTTCCTCCTTACAAACTTTGCTGCGTACTGTGCTTTTCACCAAGTTTCCTCCTTACAAACTTTGCTGCGTGCTGTACTTTTCACCAAGTTTCCTCCTTACAAACTTTGCTGCGTACTGTGCTTTTCACCAAGTTTCCTCCTTACAAACGTTGCTGCGTACTGTACTTTTCACAAGTTTCCTCCTTACAAACCTTGCTGCGTACTGTACTTTTCACCAAGTTTCCTCCTTACAAACTTCGTTGTGTGTACTGTACTTTTCACCAATTTTCCTCCTTACAAACTTCGTTGTGTACTGTACTTTTCACCAAGTTTCCTCCTTACAAACTTCGCTATGTACTGTACTTTTCACCAAGTTTCCTCCTTACAAACTTTGCTGCGTACTGTACTTTTCACCAAGTTTCCTCCTTACAAACTTCGTTGTGTACTGTACTTTTCACCAAGTTTCCTCCTTACAAACTTCGTTGTGTACTTTACTTTTCACCAAGTTTCCTCCTTACAAACTTCGCAGTGTACTTTACTTTTCACCAAGTTTCCTCCTTACAAACTTTGCTGCGTACTGTACTTTTCACCAAGTTTCCTCCTTACAAACTTTGCTGCGTACTGTACTTTTCACCAAGTTTCCTCCTTACAAACTTCGCAGTGTACTTTACTTTTCACCAAGTTTCCTCCTTACAAACTTTGCTGCGTACTGTACTTTTCACCAAGTTTCCTCCTTACAAACTTCGCAGTGTACTTTACTTTTCATCAAGTATTTTCTATACAAACTTCTCTTTGTAGTATGTTAAACTGGCGTACAGCACTGAAACTTCTAACTCGTCCCAGCATCTTTTCACAGAAATTCCTTTTTCGCAGTACAGCTAGTTCCCTGCATTTTAAAGAAATTGTTCCTTGTGTCAAATCGTGATGCTTTTTCAAGTTTTCGGCTGTCCATTGTGTGGCTTTTTGGAGTCATTAAACTTCTGACTTAGTCTGTATTCTCTGACAGACTGCACTTTTCTTTTTGAAATCCTCCTTTAACATAAAAAAATGAACATTTAACAGAAAAGCAATACACGTTTGTCAGCGAAGTGAACTAACCCTCACAAAGACGGACCCGTTCTCTTGAAATGATTATCTAAACATCGTGTCTGGCGAACCAGAGGTGCTGTTTTCTTGGCACAACATCTTTAAGTTCCTCATCATTCTCTCAGAACATAATTGGATTTTGCCTGCATCGTTAAGTGAACCCCCTTTCTGGCAAAAACAGTGATGTTTTCTTGGCACTGCACCTTTATACACGGCTCATCCTTCTGTCAAAACACAAGGCTACTTTCTTGGCATTGCACCTTTATACACGGCTCATCCTTCTCTCAAAACACAAGGCTACTTTCTTGGCATTGCACCTTTATACACGGCTCATCCTTCTCTCAAAACACAAGGCTACTTTCTTGGCATTGCACCTTTATACACGGCTCATCCTTCTGTCAAAACACAAGACTACTTTCTTGGCATTGCACCTTTATACACGGCTCATCCTTCTGTCAAAACACAAGGCTACTTTCTTGGCATTGCACCTTTATACACGGCTCATCCTTCTGTCAAAACACAAGACTACTTTCTTGGCATTGCACCTTTATACACGGCTCATCCTTCTGTCAAAACACAAGACTACTTTCTTGGCATTGCACCTTTATACACGGCTCATCCTTCTGTCAAAACACAAGACTACTTTCTTGGCATTGCATCTTTATACACGGCTCATCCTTCTGTCAAAACACAAGGCTACTTTCTTGGCATTGCACCTTTATACACGGCTCATCCTTCTCTCAAAACACAAGGCTACTTTCTTGGCATTGCACCTTTATACACGGCTCATCCTTCTGTCAAAACACAAGGCTACTTTCTTGGCATTGCACCTTTATACACGGCTCATCCTTCTGTCAAAACACAAGGCTACTTTCTTGGCATTGCATCTTTATACACGGCTCATCCTTCTGTCAAAACACAAGGCTACTTTCTTGGCATTGCATCTTTATACACGGCTCATCCTTCTGTCAAAACACAAGGCTACTTTCTTGGCATTGCACCTTTATACACGGCTCATCCTTCTGTCAAAACACAAGGCTACTTTCTTGGCATTGCATCTTTATACACGGCTCATCCTTCTCTCAAAACACAAGGCTACTTTCTTGGCATTGCATCTTTATACACGGCTCATCCTTCTCTCAAAACACAAGGCTACTTTCTTGGCATTGCATCTTTATACACGGCTCATCCTTCTCTCAAAACACAAGGCTACTTTCTTGGCATTGCATCTTTATACACGGCTCATCCTTCTGTCAAAACACAAGACTACTTTCTTGGCATTGCACCTTTATACACGGCACATCCTTCTCTCAAAACACAAGGCTACTTTCTTGGCATTGCATCTTTATACACGGCTCATCCTTCTGTCAAAACACAAGGCTACTTTCTTGGCATTGCACCTTTATACACGGCTCATCCTTCTGTCAAAACACAAGGCTACTTTCTTGGCATTGCACCTTTATACACGGCTCATCCTTCTGTCAAAACACAAGGCTACTTTCTTGGCATTGCACCTTTATACACGGCTCATCCTTCTGTCAAAACACAAGGCTACTTTCTTGGCATTCTGTCTTAAAACTAATCGTACCTCGTCTCAATGCACATAAAATGGTTAATGATATTTTTAAAAAGAAAACATAAGAAACGATATCAACAACAAAGGCATTTCCTTGCTGCCGCATCTTTAACTGCATCTTTCCCCCACAAAATTTAAAATACTGTGCGTGTCTGATGTACTTTTCCCTCTCCAAACATAACGTTATTTTCTGGGCATTAGACTTTCGATAAACATTCCTTTCTTAAAACGGAAGGGGGAGGGAATGCTATTTTCTTGACCTACTCTTATATATCTAAACTCTCTCACTCTCTCTCTGTCTCTCTCTCTCTCTCAATCTCTTCCCTCCCTCCTTCCATGTATTTTTATTTTATTTCAGCATTTTTAGTTCTTGGCAGATATTAGCAACAGATGTAAATTAGCAACGATAAATTTTAAAAAGACTTTCAACTGACACTTTCAATCGTTGGAAAATAATCACTGTCGTAATCATTCTATCTCTCTTTCAACACGTAATGTTATTTTCTTTCAATCACAATTCATTAAACTTTATTCTGTCCCGTTTTCTAGGCCATTTTAAAAGTCACTGATTATGGGGGAATTTTTAACATAACGATGGAAATTATATTCTTGAAGCTATGCTATTCCATTCTAGATCAAGACTGCGTGACAGAGCTATATACTCTGTGCTTTCTTCCATAATATACATAGCGTCAACCAGGCCTGAGAATACAGACACATGTAATGTTCGGGAATTTGACCAACACCCTGAATGATGCATTTAGGAAATAAATGAGACTCAGTCGTGTGATCCCAGTTTTCTCAATGTGTCTGTAACATGCTCAATTCAGAGCACGGGCATGTTGCCTTTTACAAAATTCCATAAAGACTTTGGGGGGACTATTGGGATTCGAACCCACAAACTGCTGATGTGTTTTGCTATCTACTGCAATATGGTTACTGGTCTTTTAATCCTTTGACTCCAGCACTCTATCACCCAGCATCCTGCATTGTCAACCATGCTAGCAAAGCAAAAACTTAACCCTTTGACTCCCTCACCCTATCCATTAGATTCTTGCAGGAAGCTGATGGATAGGGTGAAGGAGTCAAAATGCAGGAAGCTGGTGGATAGGGTGAGGGAGTCAAAGTGCAGGAAGCTGGTGGATATAGTGTTTACGTTTTGATGGAAAGGGAGAGGGAGTCAAAGTCTTAAGCTTCTGCAGTTGGTAGATAGGGTGCGGGAATCAAAGGGTTAGTTTAATAAACTTTCAGCGAAAAAGGAGTACTGTATTCTTGATCTATAGCACTGAACACACGCAGTCCTCTCTCTCTCTCTCTCTCTCTCTCTCTCTCTCTCTCTCTCTTCCCCAACACACTCTCTCTCACACTCACTCTCTTCTATCTATCTATCTATCTATCTATCTATCTATCTATCTATCTATCTATCTATCTATCTATCTATCTGTCTGTCTGTCTGTCTGTCTGTCTGTCTGTCTATCTATCTACTACTATGTCTTAAAATAATATCAAACTATTTTCTTAATATTGTATCTTTCATCATTAAGAACCTCGCTTCTTTTCTAAAGCAACAACACTACTTTCTTGACCTTTCACATTCCAAACTTGATCCCTCACTTTTTCCAAAATGCAACGCTAGCCTGTCTGCATCATATGTGTGTGTGTGTGTGTGTGTGTGTGTGTGTGTGTGTGTTGTGGTGTGTGTGTGTGTGTGTTGTGCGTGCGTGCGTGTGTGTGTGTGTGTGTGTGTGCCTGTGTTCGTGTCCGTGTCCTGTCTCTGTGTGTGTCTGTTTGTCTCTCTCTCTCCTCTCCTCTCCCTCTCTCACTCTCCCTCTCTGTGTATTATATATATATATATATATATTATATATATATATATATATATGTGTGTGTGTGTGTGTGTGTGTGTGTGTGTGTGTGTGTGTGTGTGTGTGTGCATGTGTGTATCTCACGATCTGTCTGTCTCGCCAAGTAACAAACCAGTTCGTCGATTCGAGCCCCTGAACCCGCCGGATCGCTACCGCTGTTGCACAATTCCTGTACACTAGCAAGGTTGAACAGTGCAGATGATGTCGGCTGCAGTGACAAAACGGTGATACAAAAATTTTAATACTGATATTCCTCTTTTTTTTTTTTAACCCTTTTTTCGACCGCAACTATTTTTGCATTATTCTCGTTGGCTAAGCAGTACGAATGGTGTCAGTGGCAGTACCATAATGATTTTATTATTGACATTCCTGTTCGTAAACATGATTGCCCGTTTTGTTTGTTTGTTTGCTGTTGTTGTTGTTGATGATGTTGATGTTGTTGTTGTTACTGTTGTTTGTTAAGAAATAGCAATAAAAAAATAAACAAGGTTACAGAGGGGGGAAGAGAGAGAAACGACATAAATGAAACGAACTTTCATTTTCTAACGGTACAGATGCTAGCAAACAGGCCATCTTCCGCTGCTAATTCACTTAATGAAAAGAAATGAAAGAAAAGATACTAAAAAAAAGTTATACATAAAAACAATTACTTACACACACAAAACTAAAGTCAAAAATTTCACCACGAATACATGAAACTGCATACTTATATTCGACAATGTATGTATGTGTGTGTGTGTGTGTTACGTGTATGTGTGTGTGCAGCTGTCTATCTGTCTGTGTTTCTGTGTGTGTATGCATGTGCATGTGTGCGTGCAAGAGAAAGGAAAGAAGGGAGGTAGAGAGAAAGAGACAGAAACAACGAGGAAATAAGATTATTTCAAGAGGAAAGGATTCGTCCGTGTTGTCTGTGGTGTGTGTGTGTGTGTGTGTGTGTGTTGTGAGTGACACTGTGTGTGTGTGTGTGTGTCTGTGTGTGTGTCTGTGTGTGTGTGTCTGTGTCTGTGTGTCTGTCTGTGTGTGTGTGTGTGTAAGGAAGAGAGAGAGAGAGAGAGGGATAGACAGACAAACAGACAGACTGACTGACTGACTGACTGACTGACCGACAGAGACAGGCAGACAGAATATTCAGACAACGAGGAAATCCGATTTTTCAAGCACTAAGCATGGATTTGTCCTTGTTTGCTTTGTGTGCGCTGTGCAACTTCTGAGAGCTAGACAGACAGACAGGGAAGGAGGTGTGTGTGTGTGTGTGTGTGTGTGTGTGTGTGTGTGTGTGTGTGTGTGTGTGTGTGTGTGTGTGTGTGTGTGTGTGTGTGTGTGTGTGTGTGTGTGTGTGTGTGTGTGTGTGTGTGTGTGTGTGTGTGTGTGTGTTGTGTGTGTGTGTGTGTGTGTTGTGTGTGTGTGTGTGTGTGTGTGTGTGTGTGTGTGTGTGTGTGTGTGTGTGTGTGTGTGTGTGTGTGTGTGTGTGTGTGTTGTCGTGTGTGTGTGTGTGTGCGTTCGTGTGTGTGTGTGTG
>CM060307.1:42166856-42184356 GCA_030674185.1 Monoplex corrugatus | reverse complement strand
TGTGGGAAAATATGACAGAGAATCCGGCATTCAATTAGATTCCTTACGAAAGACGTTATCCACCCAAATTGACCACTATGATAATAGTAATAAGAATAATGCATAAAACGCGAACAGAATTTCCGTCTTCTACAAGAAAGCGAGCAAGATACAGCTTGGAAGACAGAGCAATGCAGGATGAATGACAAAGAATCCGCCATTCAATTAGATTCCTTTCAAAAGACGTCCTTCTCCGCACCACCCCCAAATTGACACGCACGCGTGAACAGGGCAGATGTTAGCACCGATGCTGAATGGAAATGAAGAGAAAGATGGAAAAGGAGAGAGGATTCTATCCAATAATAACTGAACGTAGGAGGGTGAGAACAAACAAGAAAAATACCGGCAACTAATCTGAACCCAACAGTAAAACAATAAACTGGCTTCATACGGTGATTAATACTTCAGTCACAAAGAGTTGTGAAAAACTATTTGACTTTATTGATAAGCTGATTAGAAAATCGTACGATAATGATGCTCATTCAAACATTTCTTCAACTGGATTCTTACAATATATTGAAATTTATCGTTTTACCTTAAAGCAAGAAAGAACATGACCAGTTGATATCTTCTGTCCACAAAGACCAGTAGTCCTGGTATATTTTGTTCTGAATGCATTCAGTGTCCACCTAAACGTAAGGTATAAAGAAAGTTTCAATTCTGCCGATATTAAACTGGTTGATTCTTTCCATCAAATCAAAATGTATGTTGTCTGGTTATCTTGGAACTGCTTCCAAACATATTTGTCCATTAGAGTATAATATTCATTCAGAGAGAGGGGGGTCTGTTTCATGTTTGATTATTTTGAGCTCATGGTCCCTCGTTTGGCAAGGCTTAACAGTATCACTGTAATTAAAGAACAATGAGAGGGTATCTAACAGAAATTTAATACCCGCGCCTCTCAACAACAGAACATAAGTTATGTGGTCATTTTCCTTTATGATCTCTGATACTGTTTGTAATATTAATAACTCAAAAGCTTCATGTACTGATTTTGAATCAAAGACAGCGTCTTCCAAAGGCCTATTCAGTAATTGAAAGCCATCAATACAGCAGACAGGTCGGTGTCATGACCGAGTTGTTCCTCAACTTTGATTTATGTATGTAAGTATTATGCATGTATGTATCATGTATACTCATATGTATGTAGGTTGTATGCATGTTAGTCAGCGCTTAGATTTGATTTTATCAAATTTGCGTATAAACAAATATGTTTTATTTATGAATGAATCCCTCAGTGATATTTTTGAGTGACTGAGTAATGTTTCTATATTATACTTGTTATGAATTCGTTTGTTGTTGTTGTTCCTTTTCTGTGTGTGTCAATGTGGTGAAACCAAACTGTGCTCTGTGAAGTCCCAACAGGGACTAGTAAAGAATGAATGTCTTGTTGATACAAATCCTTTTCCAGATCATTCCAGACCATTCGGAGAGTGTGTGTAACATCTCTAGAACGATTTTAATAGATACTAGGAAGAAAGGGTAAATAAAAAGTAATAAAGCCACAATGATAATGTTTTCTTACGAAATGATATCAGAATTGTTGAGCGATTAAACAGAAGGTCGAAATTGGAAGAGAGAGAAAGCAATGCAGAAAATGTGACACAGAATCCGTCATTCAATTAGAATTGTTGCAAAAGTCGCTATCACCATCACCCCTCCCCCCTGCTTCCACCCACTTACTACCCTCCACCTCCATCACCCAAACAAACACAAACAAAAGAAAGGAGGGAGAGATTTTTCCGTATCGTTGCCCCATGAATATGCAATATAGGATAGAACTGACAGATGAGAGTGACGCGCGCTCTCACCGCGCGCGCGCGCACACATACACATAACACACAGACACACACACGCACACACACACACACACATACACACATACACATACACACAAACACACACACACATACACACAAACACACACAAACACACACTACCCCCTAAATCACGTTCCCATTCTATCATCACCAATCCTTCTGACTGAGAGAAAAACAGAGACTGTGTGTGGGGAGAGAGAGATAGAGAGAGAGACAGACAGACAGACAGGACAGACAGACAGAAAAAAGTGGGCAGAATGTGGGGAGAGACAGACTGAGACAGAGAGGGCAAAGAGAGGCAGAGACAGAAACAGAGAGTGAGACAGAGACAGAGAAAGGAAGAGACGGAGAGACACAGAGACAGACAGAAAGAAAGAGACCGACAGACACAGAGACAGAAAGGCAGAAAGAGACAGACAGAGACAGAGAGACAGAGAAAGACACAGAGACAGAGACACAGAGAGACAGACAGTATATATGTGTGTGTACTACATTCCTACTCCATTATCACTGATCCCTCAGTGAGTGTACGTGCGCGCGCGCGCGCGTGTGTGATGTATGGATGTGGGTGTGTGTGTGAGTGTGGGTGTGCGTGCGTGCGCGCGCATGTGCGTGCATGCGCTAGCGTCCTGGACAAGTCATCTTAAAGAAAAACTAGAGGGTGGTGGGGTGGGAGGAACGTGAGAATAAAATTAATGCACGAAACAATAACAAAGTTCCTCTATCCCCAGAAAACAAGTAAACACAAGCTCCAGATGGGAAGTAAGAGACAAAATGCAACATGTGAAATATGGCACAGAATCCGCCTTTCAATTAGATTCCTTACACAACACGTCATCTACCCACCCCATCCGCACCCCTTTTGCCTAAATTAAAAATTCCGTGTGGAGAGAGCCAACTTTTAGTTTCATCATTCAGATGAATATGAAATGGAACTTGGAAAGAGAGAGACAGAGAGAGGACGATGAAGAAAAGGTGAGGATGAGAGAGACGAAGAAGTTGGCTGAGAGAGAGGCGGACAGACAAAAAAAAGGTATATGAGATAGATAGATAGATAGATAGGTAGATAGATAGACACATACATAGATAGGTAGATAGATAGGTAGATAGATAGATAGGATAGAGAGAGAGAGAGAGAGAGAGAGAGAGAGAGAGAGAGGAGAGAGAGAGAGAGAGAGAGAGAGAGAGAGAGAGAGAGAAAGAAACATGACATTTTCTTATTATACGAGGGCGATAGAATAAGAAAGTAAACGCTTCCTTTTTCATCTAGCTCTCGATCGAGCTTGCTCTAGATTACAAATAAAACAAATCAACAATAACCACCAACAGAAGCAAACTGCATGCACTTCAGAACAAAACGAAACTCGGCACGGAGGAGAGTGAACTGACAAAGATATTTGATTTTAAATTGATATGACGAGCGCCGTGGTCAAGTGAGTAAACGTCAAAAGATCCTAAGTTCGATCCACCAGGACAATTCCGCGGGTGAGGATTTTTCCAATAACCCAAGTAAACAAATTGTGTGTGTGTGTAAAAGAGCAGGAGTATCGAAAATGCCATTGCCAGTGAGTATGATGACCTTTCTGAGAAAATTTCCGTTTGATGTGAACAGTGCTACCACCGCCAACGTCACCAACACTATATCTCTACCCCCACAATTATCCAAAACCGCCCTCCGTCCTATTTAACCACATCCCTCCTCATCCCTGAACTGCTATTCCCCCCTCCTCACCACACCAGCACACACCAACACCAACACAAATTCCTGACATTCCCACTCAAATTCTCCTCCAACCTCACCTCTTTCTTCTTCACCCACGTCCTTCCTCACCCCTTCCCACACACATACACCTTCTACTACCTTATCCCCTCCCCCCCCTAAACCCCACATCAAACACTCACCACCATAACCACCAAGAGAAACAACAACACGCCAACGACAAGGAAAGACAGACAAGAGCCCGACACTGCACCACAAAGTCACAAGCGCATGCATATTCGCTTGGAATCAATTAATACTAGATAGGTGGGGGGCTCAATGATGTGTAGGCACCAGCCCCACGCGGAGTATGACAAAACAACTTACTGGCCATGTTGACCGTCCAGTCCCGCTGTGTGGCCAGTAAATCACGAGTGAAAGCGGGGTTGGGATGGGGGTGGGGAGACGGGAAAGAAAAGGAACAAGAGGGGACAGAGGAATGAGGAAAAGGGGAACAACCCTTTGGGAACGAGAACTATAATACACACATACTGACATATGCACACAAACAAAGTATGAAGGTTTCTGATGAAACCCACACATAAACACGGACATATCCATGTACACAGATGTCACATACATACACCACACGGGCTTGCACATAAATATACATGTGCAGGGACACGCTTACGGGGCAAATAAAACACACACACACACACACACACATACACACACACACACACAGACACACACACACACTCACACACACACACACACACACACACACACACACACACTCACACACACACACACACACACACACACACACACACACACACACACACACACACACACACACGTGCAAACACACATGTGCAAACACATGCACACACGAAATCACACAAATGCGCACGCTTGCACATACGTGTGCGCTCGCGCTTGCACACACATAAAGAGTAGGCTTATGCATACACACAAACACACCCACGAATGCATGCAAGCAACCACGAACATTGTACACATACAATTCTCCCTGGGTCTATCTGGTGTTCTCTTTCCCTCCAACTTTCCTGTTGTGATCAGGTGCTCTAATTTCTCTTCCTCGTAAAATATCCTATAAATGTTGCTTGTCTTTTTCCTAATCTTCTTTATTAATGATCTTCTTGCGTCTGCCTCCTACAAGAATGTCACCAGAGTAGCAGACAAAATGCAGCAACATGACATGATATGGAATTTGAGTTTTGAAGTTTGTTCAAGAGGGATTCATCGCACTCGGACAATTCCATACGCACTCCACCCAAATCTGCCAGCACTTATCTGGCAGGCTCTCTGAGCCGGCGCAAAACCCTATGCGCTGGCAAGGTCTTGAAATGGAGAGTGGAGGGGGGTTAGGAAGGCAACAAACACTAAGCTGACACCGCCACAATGATGAGTATGTTTTAAGATGGACAACGAACAGATCAGTCTTTAGTAGTGAGGGTTGGATTGAACTCCAGATATCACGTCTTGAGTCCACGGCTCAATCAAAGGAACCACCAGGCCACAAAACTGACTGTCCGAGTTCAAGCTAACAGAAACCAAAACAAACAAAAATGGAATGAGAACGCGTATTTAATTAACAAAACTCGACAGGCCAAAGTTTTCGGCTAACCGACTTTCATCATTACGGTTGTTGTTATTATAAGTTATTTTTAGCCTTTCGATTTTCTCGGATATATATATGCACGTTTGTTTCGCTCAAACTGCGTAGACGGCATGTCGCTGCATAGCCTGCGTGTTTAATGGGTGTGCATGATGGGCGTTTTCATGCTTCTATAAGCCACCAGGCACTGTTAATGATTTATAGGATCTCTAATGGGCATATTTGATGTTTTGCATGCATACACACACAAAGGAAATTTTGGCACGAAAAAGTCTGCTTACATGTTGACCTGGATAGACAAGAAAAAATAATATTCTACCTCAGGCGGGAGGTACCCAGGCACGACTGAACTTCTGACTGGAAGTCTGATTTCTTACCTACTGACTAGACTACCGTGCCAATCGATGTGACTTACAAGATAAGTCAATTGTCTCACCTGTTCTGGGCATCACAGCTTTCTCACAGTTCATCATAATCTCCTGAGATAGGTCATTGTCTCACCTTTTTGTGGGCATCACAGCTTTCTCGCAGTTCGTCATAAGTTCCTGAGACAGGACAATTGTCTCACCTTTCTCACAGTTCGTTATTATCTCCTTCTGTGCTAACTGTATGCAGACGACCAGGCCACCGACGCTCATTTTAACACATTTCAACACACGTTTCACTGAGTTCGTTTGTTCGAATCTCTTCGGCGCCATTCAAATCGCGTCCGGTCATTGTATCTTCAGGGTTCATCAATTTTCAACAGCTGAAACGTACTTTGTTGATGCCATGAGCAAATTCTCTCTCTCTCTCTCTCTCTCTCTCTCTCTCTCTCTCTCTCTCTCTCTCTCTTCTCTCTCTCTCTCTCTCTCTCTCTCTCTCTCTCTTCCTCTCTCTCTCTTTGTACGCTGATTTTATAAATAAAGCCAGACAAGCGCAAATTAACTTTTCAGCCAACTGGCGTTTGTCAAGCCTTCATACGAGATAACGTCTTCCGGTTTTGGACTCGGAGTAAGTTCCTGAGCGATTTGTCGAATTCATGCACGCTCCAACAAAAATATGTAACTGGCTGACTACTTGAGACCGCGCGAAAACAGATTCTACTGAGTCTGTACAAATATGCAAAACCAGACCCCTTGAGTGTGCACAATCAGTTATTTTGTGTTTGTGATAATGTGCAAAACCAGACTCCTTTGAATATGACAAACATGCAAAACCAGGCTTCCTGGGTCTGCGAAAATATGCAAATCAGACTCCTTTGAGTTTCAGCAAATATGCAAGACCAGACTCCTTGAGGTTGAGCAAGACCAGACTTCTTCTCTGAGTCTGTGCAAATGTATAAAACCAAATTCCTTGAAGCTGTACAAAACCAAACTCAATGTGTCTCTAGAATATGATAAACAGACTTCTTGTGTCTGTGCTCTTTCTTTCTTTTTCTGCTATCCGTCCACTTGTATCATCAGGGATGCCGCGGGAAGAAAAGGCCGTTTGTCTGCGGCCAGCTGGAAAGCCTGTCTCGGTGTGATGCCGTGGGACATGTTTTCTTCACTCTCTGATCCAGATCTTTCTTGGTCTGCCTCTGGCCTTGTATACAGTCACTCGCATGTTGTATGTAGGACAGGCCGAGTGGGAGATCGGCTTTCGGGTGAGGTGTCCAAACCGTTTTACCCTGTGCTGCTCTATGTGATGGAGGACTGGTGTTGTCCCTAACGGTTGTATTCCTGATCATGTGTCATCTGGTCTTGTTGACGGCTTTTCGTAAACATCGCATCTCGCAGGTTGTGGTCTTGCTTTCGAGCGGTTTGGTCAGGGTCCAGGTTCGAAGTGATCACTGAGTGTGGGGATGAAGATAGAATTAATCAGTTTTACTTTGGTTTCCACTGTGATGTTTGGGATATAAAAACGTGCAAAACCAGACTCCTGACGTCAGCTCAAATGCGCAAAACCAGACTCCTCACGTCAGCTCAAATGCGCAAAACCAGACTCCTGACGTCAGTTCAAATGCGCAAAACCAGAGTCCTGGTGTCAGTTCAAATGTACAGTCCTGGCGTTAGTTGAAATGTGCAAAACCAGAGTTCTAGCGTAAGTCCAATTGTGCAAAACCACAGTTCTAGCGTAAGTCCAATTGTGCAAAACCAGAGTTCTAGCGTCAGTTCAAATGTGCAAAACCAGAGTCCTAGCGTCAGTTAAAATGTGCAAAACCAGAGTCCTAGCGTCAGTTCAAATGTGCAAAACCAGAGTCCAAGTGTCAGTTCAATTGTGCAAAACCAGAGTCCTAGCGTCAGTTCAAATGTGCAAAACTAGAGTCCTCGCGTCAGTTCAAATCTGCAAAACCAGAGTCCAAGTGTCAGTTCAATTGTGCAAAACCAGAGTCCTAGCGTCAGTTCAAATGTGCAAAACCAGAGTCCTAGCGTCAGTTCAAATGTGCAAAACCAGTCCTAGCTTCAGTTCAAATGTGCAAAACCAGAGTCCTAGATTCAGTTCAAATGTGCAAAACCAGAGTCCAAGTGTCAGTTCAAATGTACAGTCCTGGCATCAGTTGAAATGTGGAAAGGAAAAACTAGACTCCTGACGTCAGCTCAAATGTGCAAAACCAGACGCCTTGAGTCTGTGCAAATATGCAAAATCAAATTCCTGGCGTCAGTTCAAATGTGCAGTCCTGGCGTCAGTTCAAATGTGCAGTCCTGGCGTTAGTTCAAATACGCAAAACCAAACTCCCCAATTCTGAGATAATGTGCAAAAGCAGATTCCACGAAAACCCTCCGCACCGGCGGGGTCTTGAAATATGGGGGTGGGGGTGGGGTTGGGGATGCGGAGGCAGGGGGACTTGACTTAGCCCTTTCAGTCTCCCACCCTATCCACCAACATCCTGCTGGGAGTGAAAGGGTTAGATTCTATCGAATTAATTACGCTGCCACTATCAGAATGATTGGTGCATGAAGATGGGCCAGTTCTCACGTTGCGGACTGGCATTGAACCCGACAACAAATAGACAGATCACCAACTTCTGGATGCTAAGATTGATTTAAAAAATGGCAATTCCAGAATCGACTGGAGTATGATGTCTTTGAGCCCCCGTCTCATTGGGCCCCCGTCTCATTGGGCCCCCGTCTCTTTGGGTCCCCGTGTCTTTGAGCCCCCGTCTCGTTGGGCCCCCGTCTCTTTGGGTCCCCGTGTCTTTAAGCCCCCGTTCTTTGGGCCCCCGTCTCTTTGGGTCCCCGTCTCATTGTGCCCCCAAGTCTATATATGACCTTTCAGGGTCAACGTAATTTAAAGGGTAATTTAAAGGTCAAAGCACGTTAGTGAGCATTACCAGTCCGTCGAAAGCTGACGAATTCTATCTGGGAAATAATCTAAAGTAATGAGCTGCGTCTACATCCCATTACTGGATTTGTCACTGTTTGTGTTTCAGTTACCATGTAGAAACGTTGTTTCTCAAGCGCTGTGTAAGAAACTTTTGTGAACATTTGCGACATTTTGGGTCGATGCGACATTGTGGGCCTCTACTAAACATAATAAGTTTTAATAAAATTGCCTAGCAGTTTTCTCTGGGTGCTATTCCACACATTTTTAATCAATCAAACACACACACACACACACACACACACACACACACACACACACACACACACACACACACACACACACACACACACACACACACACACACACACATTTGCAGCAGCAGGGAACATAATTATCTTGTTTATTATGCTGGGGGCCCAAAGAGACGGGGGCCCAATGACACGTTTTCTTTATTACTACAGAAAAGTGTGGCGGCCCAATGAGATGGGGGCCCAATGAGACGGGGACCCAATGATACGGGGGCTCAAAGAGATGGGGGCTCAAAGGGACGGGGGCCCAAAGAGACGGGGGCCCAATGACACGTTTTCTTATTACTACAGAAAAATGTGGGGGCCCAATGAGACGGGGACCCAATGAGACGGGGGCCCAAAGGGCAAACCCCGCGTTTCGTTTTAATTATTTGGTTGTCAACATTATTGTGCTAAAACAATTTATATTCAGTGATCTCGGTGAAGATGGGTTTGTTTATTGCTTATTTGGTTGGTTAGTTGGTCCCCCCCCCCCCATCCCAAAGCGATTCCACCCCCATCCCAAAGCAATTACGGAATGACAATCAGATGTTAGCATAATTTCATGTCAAGGGATAACTGAATACGTAAAAACAATTGGGGGTTTTGAAAATATTTTACTCAACTGTGTTATTTCATCAGCATTTATATCTTATTCATTTCTATATTACATTGCGATTTTTTAAAATCTGATTTAATTTTCGAGACTGGTTAGCGGCTCACGGAGAAATTAATAGCTATAACAGTGACAGTTTGGACGCATAGACGCACGCACACACACACGCACGCACCCACACACGCAAACACACATATGCCATGCACGTGCACACGCACACATACACATACACACACGAGAAATGCAAAATAATAGATAACCAATCAAAAAGAAAGAAAAGGACATACAAAGAAAGAAAGATTATCAGTCAGAAACAGACAGCCAGGCAAGCGGCAAACGAACACAGAAACAAGGGCAGACTGACAGGCAGGCAGAGAATCAAGTTTTGGAGAATCCTCTAGTTTGTCTCTTAGAATAAGACGCTCAGTTCTAGTCGAATGACTTCTTCATAACATTTGTAAAAACAGAATGACAACCAGGGACCGACTGCCAAGTAAACTAAATGTAGATATGTTGTCTCCCCGCGTGGGGATGCCAGGGACTCTCAGTATAAATAGTATCTACACCTTCTGGAAATTCTATGCTAGAAATTTCCTCTTTTCTGTCACTCTCTTTATTTCTCTCCTATTCCTTTGCTTTCTGTCTTTTCTTCCTGTCATTTTCTGCCTTGCTGGTCCATTCACCTGTATGTGTTCAATAAAGTCTTACATACTTTCTTTTAGGATTGATAATCGGGTACATGTACTTAGTGCATTTTTGGCTCAAGGGAAATGAGATATGCGGACGCAATTTTACGTAATCTAGGCCCATTTTTCTGTTTTAATGTCTTTAATTATGTCTAAATTTGTATTCAGATAAGTTTTTTAAATCACCTGTGCGATAAATTGGACGGAGTGGTCAAAGCCAGGGGCATCTGCTTGGATTATGTGCGCAAATGCATTGATATGTGTACTTAATTTTCTTTTCCTTTTTTTTTCCTGTTGAAGTTGTGTGTATGTTTTGAAACGGTTATAGCCCTGATATGGCTCTACGCAGTCGGCTGGGCTTTAAACAAAAACAGATATAACTGTAAGATATGTAGTCATAGTACAGTCGCAAGAGAGGGAAAGAAGGATTGCTTCCCTAGCAATGGTATAAACAGAAACAAGCATGACCTATGCTCATAAAAGTGTCACACAGCCAGAACGCTGTGACAGATATTCGTGGCTTTTTTACCACCTTCCAACGAACTAACCGTAAACTACACAGTCTAGACTGCTGCTGTCGTGATTTTATTTTCACCATGTGAAAAGTTGGTTCGGCTGAATTTCAAACTATACATGTTGACTCGGGGTGAGGGGGAGGGGGGAGGGGGTAGAGCGTGCAGCTTCCAGTCCACACAGCTGTAAATGGGTACCTGGTCCTGCGGAAAAGCTGAAGGGCAGGAGACATACATAATCGTCATAATCAAGACGCTCGCTCCCTTGTCATTTACCTTTTCATACCATACCTCTAAACCAAACACAAGAACCAGAAGAACAAGAAAACCAATATAAGCGCGTATCCAACAAAACAAAACAAAACAAGCGCAAATTTTCGGCCAACTAGCCTTTGTCAAGCGCGAACGCACGGTCACAAACAGATCACAAACACCAAACAATGGATAATAAAAACGGGACTAAAAACTTCCCTGCCGCCTTCGTCCATGGGTAAGAAGGGGACCAAACACAAGAGTTTATTAACCCTTTGACTCCCCCACCCTGTCCACCAATTGCAAAATGTGAACTCTCTGACTCCCTCACCCTATCCAGGAAGCTGGTGCAAAATGTAAGCGAGTCAAAGGATTAAGTTTTTGCTTTGCTAGCACGGTTGACAATCCATGATGCTTTTGGACATTGTAGGGAATCAAAAGGTTAAGGTATAAATGACAAAATCTGGAGGGGTATTTGGTTACTTTGGATGTCTGCAGATAGATCTAGCTGAATATCAGCGACTATAACATCTTTTAATCCCATGACCAGCGTTATGACTCATGAGGCCCTGTAGCAGACATGACTGTCCACTGCTATCTCTGTAGTGCTGTAACAAGCAGCTCAAGCATACAGAGACTGACTCAGTAACTCTATGGTGGGATGACCCTCCAGAGTTGTAGGAACCAAATGTATGAAAGAAATTACGGTGTTAAGTGTCGTTGCACAGCGATAAAATCACTCTCTTGGACCTGCTGGTTGGAACCCCAGTAAGAAGGGATTTTTGTCATCATACTGGGGTGCCACAAGATGTGCAATCATCTTTGAGTAGGGACTCTAGTCTGTGCACAGCCACGCCACCGCAGCAGGCAGTCATCACAAGGCTGCTGGCAGGTAAAGTCTTTACCTGAACCGATAAAAGTACGCAGAACCTCTAAATCACTAGAGTTTATTACCGAGTAAAAAAACCCGCTGGTTCGGTTGATAGAGCCACCGACTTAAGATACTATGTCTTGAGTTCAATCCCAGCCTGCACCATTGAAAACTAGCCTGGGTGTTGCCCGTCTTATTGCTCCAATCAATCTGGCGGTGTCTGCATAGGGTTTCGTAGGTCCCACACATCACACACACGTCCCTCCTTCCCAATTTCGAGACTAGAAGCGCTTAGGGTTTTTACATAGGTTCAGAAGTCTGCCCAGTAACGGATTGGTACATTTAGGTGAAGCGCGCATGGAATTGTCCGAGTGCAGTGAATCCCTCTTGAACAAACTCAGGACTCAGAACTAAACAACAAGCAGTTTGAAATTAAACAAAGTAAAACACTGTCTTCCACTCCATGTAATTAATGTTTTGTACAATGCTCTTCTCTGTCCTGAGGAACAGGTACAGCGAAGTGGTTACGCCAATCGCTCCTAAAATCAAGCCATGGTTAAGCACGATCGAGCGTGGTTGCAAAGTGGACAGGTGACCAAGTTCGTGCCTTGGCGTGAATACACATCTCCAGTCTGCCCAGTTGTAAACAGGTGTTTGTCCCTCTTTAAGGACGGGGAAGGTAAAGCAGCGAGGGCCAAGAGATGGACATCGCCCTCATAATACCAATCCCTAGAGCAATTAAGCCTATCACACCACGTTCCACTACTACCGCTCAGGTTATGAGACAACCTTACTGCTTTAAACCCCGTTTCTGTCCAGTAAAACTGGTTTCAATGTAATCTTATTGCTGCAGATTCGGCTTAAGTTCAGTGACTGTTTAAGACCTAAAACAGGTAAGACTTGATTTGTTGCCCACAAATCCAGTTAAATCAGTTTCCACTCTTACCGTTGCTGGATCGTTTTGAATTTCCGTATCCAGATTAATTTATCCCACCTTAGAATCGGTTACATATTTGAAAACACAAAATCTAGTCTTGTATGATGTATTCCACGGGCCAGATCGTTTTTTTGTTTTTGTTTTTTTGTTTGTTTGTTTTTTGTTTTTGTTTTTTTAATTTTTTCCCCCAAGGATTTTTTTCTGCATGAAAAGCATATTGCTCTTCCAGGAAAAGTACGTCACATTAGTACGGTGTCACCCTTCTTTTTTTCTTTGTTTATATTCACTCCCCTCTAATATTCATGAACTTTTCGTTACCTGTACGAGTGGATTTTTCGACACAATTTTGTCGGAGACAACTCTCCTCCTCTGTTGCCGGGGATCTCCTATATGCACCAAGAGCATGCTGCACACAGGGCCTACTCTAAAAGCATGCTGCAAACGAACCTTTGGTTTATGGTCTCATCCCAAATATTTAATTAAATTAAATGTGTGAACGTTCGGCTGATTTTCCGCTGCATAATTAAACTGCTGAATGTCGGAAATTCTACAAAATCAAGACTGGTTGTGGTTTTATTTTGCCTGTTAAGATTCACTTCAGTTTACTAAGGTGTGCATTCGTGACTTGAAGTCTAGACATATAACCGTCATTTAACAGGTGTATCCAATTTCAGTATTCATGAAAGCTATATTCACGTTAATGTACCATCACGCATACTTAATGCTTGTGGCGACGTAAACCGCATATATATAATTAAGTATGGTGCAGTCAATCATACACTCAGTGACACTAAAACCTGCCACAGTTTCACATTAAAACCTATCGTACCACTGTATTTTGATGTACAGAATTCAACATAAAGTTAAATACAGACACCATCACCTTGCTCGTGTCAGTTCATTTACCTAAGCACTGATAGCCTGCGGAATTGCCTGTCGGTTTTAAGTGCTTTATACAGCTATTCCGAGATTCGGGAAGGTCAAGCAGTGAAAAAGAGATAATAAGGGCTGTTCTCAACTTGATTGCTCCCAATTCAACAGGAAACATTTGCCTTTGCAACATCCAGCAGTCATAAAACATTACTGTATTGATGCATGGTCACCGAGTACATATGATACAATACAACATCTTAATGTATGGTAATGCATTCAAACAGATATAAAAAAAAACATGTATAAGACATTAATAGTCAGCCATACGCCCATGTACCACACACGAATAAATACATGCTCATACACTCACATAACTCCATGTAGTCTACACCCTCTCTCTCTCTCTCTCTCTCTCTCTCTCTCGCAAACACACTCACGCACACACACGTGCGCGAAAGCACACACACACATAAACAAACGTACGCACAAACACGTACGCACAGGGGCGCATTTATAAAAAAAATGTTACTTGGTGAATCGGATATATATAAAAGAAGATTGTTGAGCGGTTCCCTTAGGTGCTCATTATGTGTTAGTGTCTGCTGACTGTTTGGTTCATCGTTTATCTGTCTTCCCCCGTGAGTTCACAGTGTCACGGCCTGTCATTAACAAGTTAATTACCTTGTGGGACGGGAGGGGGAGAAGACGTTACATTCGCTGAAGGCTAAAAAAGTCCCCAACCTAACCCACCCCCGAAATATCATGTTATTTTGTCTTCCTTCGCTCTTTCTTTCTTTCCTTCTCTTTTTCTGTCCTTCCTTCTTTCGTGTATTTTGTTCTTTCCTGTTGTTTTTGTTTTAGTCAGTTTCTCTCTGATCTCTTGTCTCCTGGCAAGAGCTAAGTGTCAAGTGAAAATGATCAAGTAAAATTGAACAAGTTCCTTGGTCAGGTTTATTACTCAACGTGAGAGTTTGTTTTTCAGTTTGTTTGTTTTCTTTGCTTGCTTGCTTGCATGCTTGCTCGTTTGCTTGCTTGAAAATGGGGTCTTATATTTCAATCTTTCAGCGGGTTCTGTTGTTTAATTAACCTTTTTGACTCCTGCACCCTGTCTAGCAGCATCCTGCACTGTCAACCATGCTAGCAAAGCGAAAACTGAACCCTTTGATTCCCTCACCCTGTCTACCAGCTTCATGTAGGAAAGTGGTGGATAGGGTGAGGGAGTCAAAGGGTTAAATTTCTGCACATGTAGACAGGGTGCGGGAGTCAAAGGGTTAACAGAGCTGTAGTCTCGAAATCCGACATCTGGACTTCGCATAGCTGTGGACACAAGATATGATGACATGAGTTCAATTCCACCCCGCAACATAACATCGGGGCATGTTCAGTGCCCGTTGAAAAACTCCAATGGAGGTGTCAGCTTTATGTTCCATAGGTCCCTCTCTCTGCCTGCTTCCCTACTTCCTCGTTTTCGTTTCAAGACCTCGTCAGCGTAAAGGGTTTTGAACAGGCTCACGGGGATCTGTCAGATCATAGCTAGCAGATCTGGGTGCCGCGCATATGGAACTGTCCGAGTGCGATGAATCCCATTCGAACAAATTCGAATTCAGTTCTGCCCTTTTCTCTTTAGTAATTTCGTCAGTGATAGAACGAAGTGTCAAATGAAACTGATGGGATAGCTGGCCTAGTCCCTCTGCCTGTCATTCTGTTTCGAGATTCAAGGAGAAAGTGTTCACTTTGGCAAATAATTGTAGTTTTCTTTCACTTTGTTTCTTTCTTCTTTTCTTTGAGTATGTGTGGAGGGGGCGGAGAGAGGGAGGGATAAAGTATAGAGAGACTGTGAGGAGGTAGAGGAACAAAATATGTGTGGGATGGACAGACAAGGACAGAGAGAGAGACACACACACACACAGATACACACAGAGAGACACACACAGAAAGAGAGACAAAGAGAGAAGGAAGGGAAAGTAATATGAAATGATCTCTGTTATTTTCCAAAAGTATAGATATCAGTACAAATGCGGTTGAAATCACTGTTAAGAAAGCTGAAAATAGGATACAAGACATAAAAATGTGAGAGGGGGAGATAGAGACAGACAGACAGACAGAGACAGAGAGAAAGAAAAAAAAGAGAGTAAGAGAGAGAAAGAGAGAGAGAGAGGAAGTGAGAGAAACTGAGGAAAAGAGAGAGCAAGCAAGGAGAGAGAAAGAGGAAGAGAGAAAGAGGGAGAGAGAAAGAGGAAGAGAGAAAGAGGGAGAGAGAAAGAGACAGGGAGGGAAGAGACACAGACAAACAGAGATAGAAAGAAAAAGACGGACATATCGTTTAAGCAGACATGAAATGTTTGTTTCATAAACAACGGACAGTGTTTGTTCTCCTCGTTTGACGGCTACTTCGCTTATTCTTGCTATATCTCATTCTTGCTCTCTCTTTCCCTTCCCCCATCTCTCTCTCTCTCTTTCCATTTCTCTCTTTCTTCCTCCTTTTGTCGTGATCGATTTATTATATGATTGACCTAGATGATCAGTAATGCCTACATTTTTATCGACTGGCTGTTCTTTGCACAGCAAATTCAATAGTTGGTTGATTGGTGGATGGATGGATTGTGATAATCGACTTAACGATTGCTTGGTTGAATGATCGATAGATGTATTAATGGATGGATGGACGGATGGACTAATTGATTCGTTAAATGACTGAGTGGATGAATGAGTGTCAAATGAGTTGGATTAATGAATGATTCATCAGTTAAATAACGGATTCAATGGCAGGTAGACCGATTCATTATTACTCAGGTTCATTATTTCATAGAAACTGGAATAACGGTGATGCAGTTTCGCGCAGGTGATGGGCATGCATAATCATGTGACACTATCGAATAGGAACTAGGGTCATGC
The DNA here is from genome assembly GCA_030674185.1 of Monoplex corrugatus. Lineage (NCBI taxonomy): Eukaryota > Metazoa > Mollusca > Gastropoda > Littorinimorpha > Ranellidae > Monoplex > Monoplex corrugatus. The sequence continues at coordinate 42,167,939 of CM060307.1, read as the reverse complement.
AAATTAACCCCAATCCTATTCCCATCCAACCCCTTCTTTGTATTGTGACCCAAGGCCAGCGTACATTAAACTTTCTGACTTCTGAGTTCCATCTTTCTCTTTCCTTCCCTTTCCTTCCCCCCTCTCTTCCCCTCCCTCTCTCTGTGTCATTCCTTATGTCTCCCTCCCTCTCTTGTTTCTCTCCCTCTCATGCTCCCCTCTCCTTCTAACTCATCCCACTCTCTCCCTCTCTCTCCCATCCTCTGCCTCCCTCCCTCCTTTTCACCCTCACCTTCTCTCTGTCCTTCTCTATCTCCTTCCATCCCTTCTCTTTGTCTCCTTTCTCTCTCCCTCCCTCGCTTCGTTTCTCTCTCTCTCCCTCCCTCTATCCTTTTCCCTTGTCTAGCGCTCCGTCTCCTTCCACCACCCCCTCTCTCTCTGTCTCCCTCCTTCTCTTTCCACCTCTGTCGCCCTTCCTCCCTCTCCCTTCTTTTCTCTCCATCCCTCCCTCTCTCTCCCCCTCCCTTTCTCTCGGGACAAACGACAATAATAACTATATGATGTAACCGCTGTTAGTTCAACCAAAATCAATATTGTGTGCTTGATGTAATATCAAAAGTCACAGAATTCTGGTTTTAAAACGCGTGATGGCTTAATGGTTTTGTTTGCTCGTTTTCTGCGTTATATTGATTCTTCGTTTCAATTTCCTTTGTCTTGTAATTTCCCCTGTCTGTTTTTTTTCTGATTTCTTATTTTGGTGGTCATCTTTTCTTCTTAATCTCCATTTTGGTTGTCATTATCTTTTTTGTTTCTTTATTCATTATTCTTATTTGATCATTCATTTGATCTCTGTGCAGTGGAACGAACAATTTGTTTTCAAAAAGGACTGTTTGCGTTAAACAAATAAACCGTTATTATTATTTTATTATTGTTGTTGTTGTTGTTGTTGTTGTTACAATCATGTTATTATACCGATGATGATGATGATGATGATTTCTTCAGTGTTATACAGAACCAACATTGATGTAGGGACGTGAAGCGTGGACAGTCAACACGCAAAGTCAGAACAAGACTGAGGCAGCTGAAATGTGATTTCTGGGAAGA
>CM060307.1:42139356-42161856 GCA_030674185.1 Monoplex corrugatus | reverse complement strand
ATAGAGTACAGCCCTATCCTGCAGTCTTGAAAACAAAATAAATTTTTTTAAAAGTACGTGAAGTCTACGGCATCAATATTGTCGCCCTAATTCTCTCAATATAACTGTCTGAACAATTCGTTCGTTCATTGTTTCTTTCAGCATTTACTCATATATATGTGCCTTTAGACAAATCTAAAACAACTTTAAAAAATGTACGGAAGCGCTCTTCTGCCATGCTTCATACCACAAGAGAATTCTCTTCCACAACGTAAACAACGTCTTGGACAGAAATACTGTTGTCTTTCATGCGCGCGCGCGCACACATATGCACACACACACACATATGCACACACACACACACACAACACACACACACAGACACACATACGCGCGCACGCGCGCGCAAACACACACACACACACACATACACACACACACCCTACTACTTTCTTTTTACTTCTTGATTACAATTCTTCTGCAGTTTCCGTGTATGGGGTAGACTCAAATATAGGTCTTTGGTGTCCAGTGGTTCATGAGAGTTGTCGCAGAGACAGAACGTAGCAGCGGCAAAGAGCTTCAATCTTTGACCATTACTTTCACTCCCTTGCCCTATCCACAGCTTCCTTCCTTCGGTGAGAGAATGAAAGGCAACGAAGGGTGTGCAACCAGAAGGGAAGAGCTTTCCCACTCAGTCTGGCTGCACGACTAAGTGATTACTTGTCGGTAGAAGGCTCAGTAGGTGATGTTCTAAATTAGGTACGCCGAGTCCGACGGAACTGGTAGTATTTTGGGCAAATAGAAATGAACGGAAAGGGAGTGTGTTAACTGAACGAATGCGGGTGGAGGGGCAAACACATAGAACGTTTTCGCACATACACATCTAGAAAACACATATGTCAATAGAAATTAAACGAAATAACGAACGAACGAACGCATGCACGCGCGCATGTGGTGCACGCATGCATACACAAGCGTACACATACGCACAAATTCGCACACGCACACACCTTCAAACGCACATACGCACATACCCACATGCACACACACACACACACACACACACACACACATACACACACACACAGACACACACACTCACTCAATTTTCACTCAGATGAGGAAACAAAATTCTCTCTCTCTCTCTCTCTCTCACACACACACAAACACAAACAACACACACACACACACACACACACACACACACACACACACACACACACACACACACACACACACATACATACATACAAACACACAAAAAATTCGTCCCAAAAACAAAAATACAGCAGCCGTAAATAATTCAGTTCATCTCTCCACGAAGACAATTTCTAACAATCTGTAAAAAGTCATCAATGATGAAATATGCCAGATCCATTCATTATCGCAGAATTTTCTTTTCACATCGTTGATTCAAAAGTGCGTGGGCGTTTCTTGTCAGCTCAGGGGGGAAAAATCAAATGTCAATGTCCCAGAAGCAATAATGATCCTACTTAATGAAAGAAATATTCAAGTCATATCAATATTAATCTTCCTGCCCTTTTAACACGTTTCACGCATGTTCATCATCATCATCATCAGGTGCCGCATGGCGTTGGCGATCATGGACTTCCATCTGTCTCTATCTCCTGTTGCCCCAAGCTTCTCCTCCACCCTCCTCGTCCCCAGCCATTCCGCAAGTCCGTCTAGCGTTTTCTCCCTGGGTCTACCTGGTGCTCTCTTTCCTTCCAGCTTTCCCGTTGTGACCAGGTGCTCCAAATCCCCCTTCCTCATAAAATGGCCTATAAATGTTGCCTGTCTTTTCCTAATCTTCCTTATGAATGATCTACTTGTGTCTGCCTCCATCATGACTGTCTCGTTTGTTTTCTTTGCTGTCCATGTTATACCTTTAAAATCACCAGTCGGTGTGGAGCAGTGGTTAGCATAGAGGATTACTGATTGGAAGGTTGTGAGTTCATATTCCAATCAGTCTCGTCAAAACCAATGTGGGATTTTTGGGAAAAACAGGACCACAAGGTCGAGGCTCATCCACTTCGTGATGAGTCAGTGAAGGTGTTGCTCAAATCTCCTAATATCTCAGATGTCTGTATTTCTCGGGCCTGGTAGATGCTAGGAAGTGTCACGATAGTAAGCGTAGAGTACTGTCATGTTACTCCGTTTCAATCATAGAAGGAACTCTCTACAGCATCATGATTGTCATCCCTGCCGCTATCATCATCATCATGGCATTGTAAAAACTGTGCCAGCTTCTGTGGCCAATAAAGATGGCGTAGAAGATGGTACAGAAAAAAAGGAGAATAGAAATGAAATCCCTAATTGTCTTGATCCTTTAAAAAATAACTGACTGGTTTCCATTCTTAACTACAGCAGTCTAAATATTGGACCATGTTCAGATGGACCTCCTGCAATTTAGACCATGCACTATACTGGATATGAACATGGTCTGCATTTCATCAGGAGTCATTGACAAACAACCGTGAAATCCTAGCTGACACACAAAGCTTTGTTTCGCGCATCTGAGACCTTGACCTTCATGTAAAATAACAACAAATGGCTTAACATTGAGACAAGATAATAAGTTTAAATAATCTAGGAACATTCATCTCACCAGACGGCAGATGCACAATGGAAATATCCAGCAGAACTGGCCAAATTAAAACAGCATTCAAGAAAATTAAAAGCGTCTTTACCAAGAAATGCCTATCAATTAACCTCAGGAAAAGAGTTCTTCGGTGCTATGTAGATCCGATACAGTTGTACGGACGCGAGGCCTGGACGATCAACAAGCAAAGTCAAAACAAGATTGAGGCAGCCGAAATGTTGTTTCCAGGAAGAATGTTAGAGTTCCATGGACAACAAATGAAACAAATAAGTCAACCTTGAGAGAAGCTAACACAAAACATTAATGAAGAAGATTAGGAAAAGACAAGCACCATTTACAGGACATTTTACGACGCAAGAGAAATTTGAGCACCTAGTCACAACAGGACAGCTAGAGAGAAAAAGAGCAGCAGGTAGACTTAGGAAGAAAATGTTGGACAGTTTTGCAGAGTGGGTGGGGACTATGTTTACAGCGACAAAAGATAAATTCGTATGGAGGGACACGATCGCCAATGTCATGCCGCAAGGCACATAATGATGATCATGACACAGACTGACAGACATTATATGTATTTGTATACACTCTGCCTCTGGTCGGTCGATAGAGAACGATCTCTCTTCTCTCTCTCTCTCTCTCTCTCTCTCTCTCTCTCTCTCTCTCCTCTCCCCCCCTCTCTCTCCCTCCCCCTCTCTCTCTCTCCACCTCCCTCTGTTCATGAGAGATTAAAACGGCAGAAAGTAAGCGGGAGGGGGAGGGGCAAGAAGAGAACAGGAAGCATCATCGTCATGACACTCACTGTTGTCATTTATTTCAACAGGTGTTTTTTCTTCTCACCGTCTTCACACACACACACACACACACACACACACACACACACACACACACACACACACACACACACACACACACACACACACACACACACACACACACACACACGTACACACACACATATATATATACAGACACATACACACACACACACACAACACACACACACATACACACACATACACACACATACACACACACATACGTCTCGACGTGCAAGAATACACACCCATACACGCACATGCAAACACGAACGTACGCATACACATGCACACACACACACAAGTGTACACGTATATATGCACACACACGGATACATCGTGCATCCAGATATGCGCATACACACTCACTTGAAATATATACGCATGCACGCATGTATGGATTCGCACACATAAATGCACATACACACATAAACATACACATTACATACTACGCACACATATGAACGGATACACGCACGCAAGCGCTCGAAAACAAACACACACACACACACACACACACACACACACACACACACACACACACACACACACACACACACACACACACACACACTATAAAACCATTCTACTGTCCTCCATACCTTCCTTGGGTCAGTGTCTCTCAAATACAGGTTCATACCATGCTGAAATTTTACGCGGCTAACACATTCAGGCAGAGAGAGAGAGAGAGAAAGAGACATAGAGAGACGCAGAGAGACAGAGAAAGACAGACAGAGGAAGGGAGAGAGAGAAGGGGGAGGAGAGAGCGACAGAGAGATCAAAACTCAATAAGTTTAAACGTACACTGGCCTTAGGCCATGATACAACCAAAGGATGGAGAGGGGATGCAGTCAAGACGTTTGCGGAGGACAGACAGACAGACAGGCAAATACACAGAGACAGATAGAGACAGTGATAGACAAAGAGACAGAGACAGACTGACAGAGAGACAGAGAGACACACACACACAGACAGACAGATAAACTGAGAGGTCTGGGTAGCTGGACAAAGAGAGAGAGAGAAAGAGAGAGACAGAGACAGACAGACAGAGACAGACAGAGCGACAGAGAGATCAAAACTCAGAAAGTTTAAATGTACACTGGCCTAAGGCCATAATACAACCAAAGGATGGAGTGGGGATGAGTCAAGGCGTTTGCTGAGGATAAAGACAGACAGACAGACAGAAAGTTAGACAGACAAATACAGAGAAAAGTCTCAGAATTGAGTAAGTTTTAAAAGTTTAATGTACATCATCCTTTTGCCATAAATAAAAATACTACAAATTTTTATGTTTCAATTTGACATATTTGTTTTCAGTTTAACTTTATGATTTGTTTAATTTTTAGTTCCAGCTTATCCTTGTTTTCAGTTGCAATGTATACTTTCTGTTTTAAAATTTCATATTTTTTATTTTCAATTTGTATTTGACATTTTTGTTTTCAGTTTTATTATCCTTTTGTGTTTCAGTTTTAATGTGTCCTTCTTGTTTTCAGTTTTAATGTGTCCTTCTTGTTTTTCAGTTTTAATGTGTCCTTCTTGTTTTCAGTTTTAATGTATCCTTCTTGTTTTCAGTTTTAATGTATCAATGTTTCAGTTTTCATGTATCCTTTTATTTCAGTTTTGATTTTTGTTTCAGTTTTAATGCATCTTTGTTTTAGTTTGAACATATCCGTATTTCAACTTGCTTGTATCCTTGTTTATGGTTTTATCATATCCTCATTTCCGTTTTATGTGTCCTTCTTTTTCGTCATTCTTAGAAAAAAGGGCTCCAACAACTGACTGTATATATTATCCAGACTAATCATGTCCAACGTCAGGGACACAAGATGATTGACTGTGTATTATCCACACTAATCATGTCCTATGTCAGGGACACAAGACTGATTGACCATGTATTATCCACACTATCATGTCCAACGTCAGGGACACAAGATTGATTGACCATGTATTACCCACACTAATCATGTCCTACGTCAGGGACACAAGACTGATTGACCATGTATTATCCACACTAATCATGTCCTACGTCAGGGACACAAGACTGATTGACCATGTATTATCCACACTAATCATGTCCTACGTCAGGACACAAGACTGATTGACCATATGGATGTATTATCCACACTAATCATGTCCTACGTCAGGGACACAAGACTGATTGACTGTGTATTATCCACACTAATCATGTCCTATGTCAGGGACACAAGACTGATTGACCATATGGAGTATTATCCACACTAATCATGTCCTATGTCAGGGACACAAGATTGATTGACTGTGTATTATCCACACTAATCATGTCCTATGTCAGGGACACAAGACTGATTGACCATGTATTATCCACACTAATCATGTCCTATGTCAGGGACACAAGACTGATTGACCATATGGATGTATTATCCACACTAATCATGTCCTATGTCAGGGACACAAGACTGATTGACTGTGTATTATCCACACTAATCATGTCCTATGTCAGGGACACAAGACTGATTGACCATATGGATGTATTATCCACACTAATCATGTCCTACGTCAGGGACACAAGACTGATTGACTGTGTATTATCCACACTAATCATGTCCTATGTCAGGGACACAAGACTGATTGACCATATGGATGTATTATCCACACTAATCATGTCCTACGTCAGGGACACAAGACTGATTGACCATATGGATGTATTATCCACACTAATCATGTCCTACGTCAGGGACACAAGACTGATTGACTGTGTATTATCCACACTAATCATGTCCTATGTCAGGGACACAAGACTGATTGACCATATGGATGTATTATCCACACTAATCATGTCCTACGTCAGGGACACAAGACTGATTGACATATGGATGTATTATCCAGACTAATCATGTCCTACGTCAGGGACACAAGATTGATTGACCATATGGATGTATTATCCACACTAATCATGTCCTACGTCAGGGACACAAGACTGATTGACCATATGGATGTATTATCCACACTAATCATGTCCTACGTCAGGGACACAAGACTGATTGACCATAGGATGTATTATCCACACTAATCATGTCCTACGTCAGGGACACAAGATTGATTGACCATGTATTTATCCACACTAATCATGTCCTACGTCAGGGACACAAGATTGATTGACCATGTATTATCCACACTAATCATGTCCTACGTCAGGGACACAAGATGATTGACCATATGGATGTATTATCCACACTAATCATGTCCTACGTCAGGGACACAAGATTGATTGACCATGTATTATCCACACTAATCATGTCCTACGTCAGGGACACAAGATTGATTGACCATGTATTATCCACACTAATCATGTCCTACGTCAGGGACACAAGATTGATTGACCATGTATTATCCACACTAATCATGTCCTACGTCAGGGACACAAGATTGATTGACCATATGGATGTATTATCCACACTAATCATGTCCTACGTCAGGGACACAAGATTGATTGACCATGTATTATCCACACTAATCATGTCCTACGTCAGGGACACAAGATTGATTGACCATGTATTACCCACACTAATCATGTCCTACATCAGGAATACACAACTGAATGACCATGTATTATCCACACTAATCATGTCCTACGTCAGGAACACAACACTGAATGACCTTGTATTATCCACACTAATCCTGTCCTACGTCAGGAACACAGGACTGAATGACCTTGTATTATCCACACTAATCCTGTCCTACATCAGGAATACAAGACTGATTATATATTATCCACACTAATCATGTCCTACATCAGGAATACAAGACTGAATGACCATGTATTATCCACACTAATCCTGCCCTACGCCAGGAACACAAGACTGACTAACTGCAAATATTATCCACACTAATCATGTCCTACATCAGGAATACACAACTGAATGACCATGTATTATCCACACTGATCATGTCCTACATCAGGAATACAAGACTGAATGACCATGTATTACCCACACCAATCATGTCCTACATCAGGAATACAAGACTGAATGACCATGTATTACCCACACTAATCCTGTCCTACGTCAGGAATACAAGACTGAATGACCATGTATTACCCACACCAATCATATCCTACATCAGGAATACAAGACTGAATGACCATGTATTATCCACACTAATCATGTCCTACGTCAGGAACACAAGACTGACTAACTGCATATATTATCCACACTGATCCTACTCTACCCCAATGGCACAGGACGAGTGACAGTATGTATTATCCTCACTACTCCTGTCTTCGGCCGTGGACATAGAATTGACTGACTATATTTATATATATTATTCACACTGATTCTGTCCCACATCAGGGAGGCAGGAGTGACTGACTGTGTGTCCAGACTAATCCTGTTATATGCCACACAGGACTGACTGTACATGTATGTATTATCCAAACTAATGTGTTCTACGCCATGGACACAGGACGGACTGAGTGTCCAAGTGCTGGTGTACTATTTGCTCTACCCATTGTAGTATCAGTTCTGGAAACATGGGTTTGTTTTACAGTCAGTCCAATTCCCACGACGAAGTGTGGAATAGATCAGATTTCTTCCTTCCCCCTTCCTAATTCAGCCTGTTCTGAATAAATGTATGAAGTTTGGTTAAGGTCTGGGATGGGTTTTTTTTCGTCCGCACGCGTGTGTGTGTGTGTGTGTGTGTGTGTGTGTGTGTGTGTGTGTGTGTGTGTGTGTGTGTGTGTGTGTGTGTGTGGTGTGTGTGTGTGTGTGTGTGTGTGTGTGTGTGTGTGTGTGTGTGTGTGTACAAGAGACAGAAGAAGAGAGAACGATTGTACATAAGAGGCAGAGAGATAGATTGAGAGAGAGAGAGAGAGAGAGAGAGAGAGAGAGAGAGAGAGAGAGAGACTGAGACAGAAACAGAAACAGAGAGGCAGAGAGACAGAGAGAGTAAAATATTTCAAAGTCTGAATCAAACAAAATGTACCTAAGTATAGGATGATCACAACTGTTCATTTCTTTTTTAACATGTTACGCAAAAGCCAGACATCACTCTGGGACAAAGGCTTTTGACGGAGACAACGTGTGTGTAATATATGCCACGAGAATCAAAGGACTACCAGAGTTCAAACGAATCAGAACTGGTATCACAATCATAACTAAAACAGTAAATGAATGCTCATATGATGGACGAAATAAGACAGGCGCAATTTTTCAGCCAACTGGTCTTTCTCTAACATAGAAATAACATTAAAAGGAATTAAAGAAATAAGATAAATTCAGAGTATAGCATCAGAAACACCCTCACACACTTTTCTTTTGTAGTATCCTATTATTCTAATATAAGTAGATTAGCACCGGCATATATGTAAGCTGGCATGTGTACTAATAAGTACACTGCTGGAAAATAAAATAATTTCATTTCATCTCTGTCTGTCTGTCTGTCTGTCTGTCTGTCTGTCTGTCTCTCGTCCCCCTTCAATTTCTTGTCTTAGTGTATATCCTGTTTGTGCGAAGACTAGATTTAAATAAGCATTACTAACTTTATGCCACGAGCCTTGAAAATAAAAATGTGTTCTTATTCTTGTTCACAAAATTTATGAAGTACACAATACATCCATGAATAAACAATCTTTTACTAACTGGTCAGTCACTGGCATATCTTCTGTAGTGTTTAGCTACTCAGAAACCTAAATTCACTTTCTCTGAACTGATATCTTATGGACATGTATTACATTCATTCATGTACACTTTATATGTACTGTAGACTTTCCTTGGGTGATTGCTGATTGTAAAGAATACATTGTGCTTATTTCACAACCGTGTAAACAAAATTTGTCTTTCTGGTTATATATATGTGTATATATATATATATGTATGTATGTATATATATGTATATACATATATATACATGTGTGTGTGTGTGTGCGCGCGCGCGCGCGCGTGTGTGTGTGCCGAAATTTGAGCCTCATGCTTTTTTTAAAATAAATTTATGTCCTATGGTTGTGTGCCTCTTGAAAAAGAAAACAAACCCCTATGTTCCCTTTTCTTTATTTTCCCCCTGTTTCTTTTTTCCCCCTCATTCTATTATTTCTCTTCTTTCTTCTAAACTATATTGCATCAAATTCCATCTTTGTAGAAGTATCATCAGACCAAGATTTTTGTCTTTGAACTTTTGAAATATGTAAAGTAACATAACACGTTATACATAATATGACATAATATAATATAATATAATATAATATAAATAATATAATATAATATAATATAATATAATATAATATCATATCAATATCATATCATATCATATCATATCATATCATATCATATCATATCATATAACATTCTGCTCTGTCACCTCTGCTGTGTGTGAGAGAGTTCGTGTTCATGCGTTCGCGAGTTCACGCCCGCGCGCGTGTCGCGTACGTGAGCGCGTGTGCGCGCGAAAGCGACATAAAGTATAATTTTATCACACATGAAGCACCGAATCACCAGCAAAGGCACATCAAACATCATCTGTCTTCTCCCGCGACTCTCGGTCGTCATCTAGCTCCCCCCCCCCCCCCCTGCCTATCCCTAACACCACCACGTCCTCACGCACCCAACTAGACAGACATTCGCACTGTGGCCAATTCATAATCTGTGTTGAACGCCGCTTTTCAATGATCAATCCGCATCATTAAGTGAGCATCACGACACAAGCTAGCCATCTAACCCCAGGGTTAGCGGTTCTATGACGATACACAAGAGAAAGGGGCGGGTGTGGGGTGGGTATGGGGTTAACGGGAGGGGGCAGGGGAGGAGGGGCACAATGTGTGTGTGTAAGGGGAAGGAGGAAATTGAGGGGCTATCTTTTGCCCAAATCGACGCATTTTCATAGCCCGAAATCCTCCCATCATTATTATCTTGTTTTTATATTCTAAGAGGATGCTGCTAATTTTCTTAAAAGAGAGAGTAAAACGACTCCCATGATCAACAGAAGCGTGAGAAACGAGCAAAGACAATAGATGCATCGGAGGCTCGAGTCAAACCTCCATAACATCACTATACGCCAGGTGAGAGAAAAGAACATCACACGCACACACACCGCAGTCAAACATTAAGAGAACAGAGCAGGTGTAGTGCGGTGCAGTGTTAGACCATATACACTGGCCAAACCGTTAACCCACGAATTTCAGGAATCTTGGAGGAAATTTAACAGACAACAAATCCTCTCCTCATATTCATGACAGACGAAACACTTACCGGGATTCCTCGTCGAATTTGTGGACGGGAAAACGAAGGCGAAAAGCACAACACACACAGCGTAGCAGAAGTAGTAGTAGCAGACGTCGACCTTGCTCGCCATGTTTATGATGCTTGGACTGCCGTCTCGTGCCAGTTCTCGAGCCTTCTTAACGTAATGGGGCCCTGTAGGGGGGCTAGAAATAAGGAGAAAAAGTGACACAGCGCACGCTGCAAAACCAGTGACAGGGAGAGGAGAGGGGACATTGAGCGGAGTGAGGGCGTGAAGGTAAAAAAAAAAAGAAAGAAAGAACAAGATGGTCAAGCTATACTAACAATCTTCCCTTCTGTTCTTCTGATCCACCAGCAAGGCCGAAACAAAAAGGTCAAGCCGCAGTCATAGAAACATTTTTTTTTAATGATATGGGTTCTGCTGCAGTTAAACAATAACCCCCTAACCCCCCCCCCTACAGAAAAAAAGTAAAAACATTTATGATAAGAAAAACCCAGATCAGTGAAACGACGCTTTCAAATTGATGGTGCAATGAAAATGATACGTATTGCCTTCATGCATTATCTGAAATAGTGAGATTTGTACATTTTTCTCTATGCATTTATGTATGTTTTATTTTGTTTGCTTGGTTGGTTGGTTGGTTGGTTGGTTGGTTGGTTGGTTGGCTGGTTGGTTGGTTGGTTCAATTTTCTACGCCACTTTGGTGCCCACAGACGCTGGCACAGTTTTTATAATGCTATGAAGATGATGAAGATGAGAATGATAACACCCACGTGGGGATGCCGGGGGCTCTTTCAGTATAAAAGTATCTCCACCTTCTGGAAATTCTGTGCAAGAAATTTCCTCTTTTCTGTCACTGTCTTTGTTTCTGCTTTGTTTCTTTGCTTTTGAGTGCATTTTTGGCTGTTTGAAAATGAGACATGCGAAAGCAATTTTAGGTAATTTAGGCCTGTTATGTACATATATATATGTATACGTGTATATATATATGCATATACATATATATATATATATATATATATATATATATGGTTTGAGGCCAAATCATCAGAGATGACTCCCACTGTTGAGGCCAAGCGCGCCGCACTTACCAAGTATAAGCGGTCACCCAGTGAGAAGAACCTGCAAATCCTCAGGGCTGCCAGGAGTAAGTTCAGCTTAACGCCAGGCGCTGCGCAAACGAGTACTGGACAGAGCTCAGCGAAGAGATACAGAGTGCTGCTGAAAGAGGCAACATCCGAGGAATGTATGATGGCATCAAGAAGGCACTGGGACCAACACAGAGCAAGATCGCCCCCCTCAAATCCTCCACTGGGGAAGTAATCAGCAATCCTAGCCAACAGATGGAAAGATGGGCGGAACACTACTCCGACCTCTACTCCACACAGAACATGGTGTCCCCCTCAGCCCTCGATGCCATCAAGTGCATGCCGGTAATGGAAGAACTTGACGCAGAGCCAACTGCGGACGAACTCAGCAAGGCCATTGATAGCCTGGCATCAGGCAAGGCACCTGGCAACGACGGAATTCCCCCAGACCTCATCAAGCACTGCAAGACATCTCTTCTGCACCCTTTGCACGCAGTCCTCTGTCAGTGTTGGAATGAGGGAGCTGTACCACAGGACATGAGGGACGCCAAGATCGTCACCCTGTACAAAAACAAGAGCGAAAGGAGCGACTGCAACAACTACAGAGGTATCTCGCTCCTCAGCATTGTTGGCAAAGTCTACGCTCGGGTCCTCCTAATCCGCCTGCAGAAACTGGCTGAACGCGTCTACCCGGAATCACAGTGTGGTTTTCGAGCAGAGAGATCCACGGTAGACATGGTCTTTTCCCTTCGCCAAATCCAGGAGAAATGCAGAGAGCAGCGGATGCCCCTGTATGTGGCATTCATTGACCTCACCAAGGCCTTTAATCTAGTCAGCAGAGATGGCCTTTTCAGGGCTCTCCGAAAAATCGGCTGCCCCCCAAACTGCACAGCTTAATTGAGTCCTTCCACACCAACATGAAAGGGACGGTGCAATTCAACGGAAACCTCTCCAAGCCCTTCGACGTACGCAGCGGTGTGAAACAAGGCTGCGTCCTGGCCCCAACTCTCTTTGGAATCTTCCTCGCTCTCCTCCTGAGGCATGCTTCAGCACAGCGCAAGAAGGGATCCACCTGCGGACCAGATCAGATAGCAGGCTCTTAAACCTCACCCGCCTTAGAGCAAGGACAAAGGTCCGCGAAGCCCTCATCAGAGACATGCTATTTGCCGACGATGCTGCAGTTGTGACCCATACTCAGCGGGACTTGCAGTCACTAATGGACCGCTTCTCCCAGGCCTGCAAAGATTTTGGTCTGACCATCAGTCTTAAGAAGACAAACGTCCTGGGCCAAGACACGCCATCTCCACCAGCCATCACCATTGATGACTACGAGCTTGAAGTCATCCATCAATTCACATATCTTGGGTCCACCATCACCGATAACCTCTCCCTTGACACAGAGATCGACAAGAGGATCGGGAAGGCAGCCACAACACTAGCCCGCCTCACACAAAGGGTGTGGACAAATCCCAAGCTAAACCACAAAGACAAAGACGGCTGCATACAACGCCTGTGTCCTCAGCACCTTGCTGTATGGCAGCGAGGAGTGGACCACGCATGCTCATCAGGAGAAAAGGCTCAATACCTTCCACCTGAGAAGCCTACGGCGCGTACTCAGCATTTCCTGGCAGGACAAGGTGACCAACACCGAAGTCCTGACCCGCGCTGGCCTCCCAACCATGCATACCATGCTGAGAGAGCGTCGGCTGCGCTGGTTGGGCCATGTTTGCCGCATGGAAGATGGTCGCATCCCTAAAGACGTCCTTTATGGTGAGCTTGCCACAGGGCAGAGAAACATTGGCCGCCCACAGCTGAGATACAAAGACGTTTGCAAGCGTGACATGAAGGCGCTTGAGATCAACATTGAGTCCTGGGAGGACCTCGCAGACGACCGCAACAGCTGGAGAACCACTCTCAAGAAACAGCTGCGGATTGGTGAGGACAAACTGTCAGCTGCTGCAGCAGAAAAGCGAGTTCGCAGAAAAGGGATGACAGCCAACAGACCAGCATCAGCATACACATGCGACCGCTGCGACAGAGACTGCCTCTCTCGCATTGGTCTTACAATCACAGGCGACGCTGCTTGGACCAAGCAGACAGCCCATCTAGACATTAGAACGGATGTACTTTGACCATGGTCAGCCATGACCGAGGGAGGCCTATATATATATATATATATATATATATATATATATATATATATATATATGTGTGTGTGTGTGTGTGTGTGTGTGTGTGTGTGTGTGTGTGTGTGGTGTGTGTGTGTGTGTGTGTGTGTGTGTTGTGTTTCTTAGTTATGTTTAAATTTGTATCCATGTATGATCTTTAAATCCCCTGTGTGATAAATTCGCCCCAAGGGCATCTTCTTAGACTGTGCGCACGAATGCATTGATATGTGTATTTAATTTTCTTTTCCTTTATTTCATGCTGAAGAATTGTATGTTTTGAAATAGTTATAGCCCTGATATTGCTCTAAGCAGTGTCGGTGGGCTTTAAACAAAAATAACAATAATAACAATAGGGATGACAACCATAATGCTATGGAATTCCTTCTAGGCCTAAGACTGCGTGACAGAGCTGCACTCTACGCTTACTGTCAATATTATCCTAGCGTCAACCAGGCCTGCCCAGTGACGCATCAATGAAGTGGATGAGACTTGACTGTGTGGTCCCAGTCTTCCCAATGAGCCCATAGCACGCTCAACTCTGAATAGGAGCTGGTTGGCGCCGAAGAATCCAATAGTGACAAGACTGATGGGGATTCGAGCCCACAACCTTCAAATCAGTAGTCTGTTGCGCTTTCCACTCCACCGCGGAGACTGATCGTTTGTGTATGCTATGAACGTATGATAAAAAGAAACGGTCAGGCTTTGTTAACAATCTCCAAGCATTTTGAGCTCCAAAATTAAACATGCTTCGTGTATTCGTGTAGTGTTCAAACACAAATGAACTCAGTGTACATGTACTTTTCAAATGACCAGTTTTTCAACCGGTGTTAACAGGCGTCTTAGATTTCATTCAAATCAGTTTCATAAATAGCCAAGGTATAATTATTTGTTTTCTTTTCGCCATTTTAATCACATCTTTGCGTGTTTGTTTGTTTGAACCTGGCGTTAGTGACCACTCCTCAGGCGTGCGGTCCACAGTTTGTCAACATCCCTTGATTAAAAGATCGAGAAATCCTCGCTGACACTTGTAAACATATTTTGCATAGTTACGATCGTGACCTGTCACCGGTGTTGATGATATTTATCGGAAACTTCTTCTCCTTTTTTTCTCTTTTTTTATCGCTTTACATTTGTTCAAATTTAGTTAAAATCTGTCTTCAAACAGAAAGACATATGTGTAAACTTCGTGCATGTGGACATTTCGGACCGCCTTTATCCAAATATTACACCATTCCGGTCCTTACTGCAGAATAAGGGATACACCTTAGAGTGTACCCACTGATCAAACTTTGTCACAGTTGAAAAATATTCATCCCAAAATCTTTGCTGATGCATTCTCTATGGACACGCATAACACATGCACGTTCTTGCAGCACACACGCACGCGCGCACACACACACACACACACACACACACACACACACACACACAACCACACAACACATACACACACACTCAAACCGACAGACAAACACACACACACACACAAACACAAACACATACACATACAACACACACACACACACACACACAACACACACACACACACACACACACACACACACACACACACACCACACACACACACACACACACACACACACATACACACACTACACACACCGATTTAAAACAGGCAAATAACGTAAACCAGTTAAGCGAGTCAAGTTAAATGTCATATTGAAAACTTGTATCCCAATTAGTTGAAACTTTACACGCACGGCTCATTAACTGAGATAAAAGCATGTTCAGCGTTTTTGATACCTGTTATTAAATATCAAAATCGCAACAGCAAAAGGCACAACCTTGAGACAGGTTGATATGTTTAAATACCTGGGAACGATCATTTCATCAGACGGCAGATGCACATCAGAAATAGCCAGCAGAATCAGCCAAGCCAAAATAGCATTCAAGAAGCATTCTTACCAACAAATGCCTATCAATTAACATCAGGAAGAGAGTTCTTGAATGCTATATAGAACAATGACTGTTATACGGTTGTGAGGCGTGGACAGTCAACAAGCAAAGCCAGAACAAGATTGAGGCAGCCGAGGTATGGTTTCTAAGAAGAATGTTGAGAGTTCCATGGACAGCAAAGAAAACAAACGAGACAGTCTTGATGGAGGCAGACACAAGAAGATCATTCATAAAGAAGATGAGGTAAAGACAGGCAACATTTATGGGTCATTTTATGAGGAAAAGGGAATTGGAGCACCTGGTCACAACAGGAAAACTGGAGGGAAAGAGAGCACCAGGTAGACCCAGGGAGAAGATATTGGACAGACTTGCAGAGTGGCTGAAGACAAAGAGGGTGGAAGAGGTACCTAAGGTAACAAGAGATAGAAACAGATGGAAGACCATGATCGCCAACGCCATGTGGCAAGGCACATGATGAAGATGATGATGTTATTAAAATATATAAATTCTTTCGTGTAAGATCCAACTAATCAGTGTTTATGGCTGATCTCTGTGCAATATTGATGGCTTTGAATTATTTGATCAGTTTCCTAGAACAATATTAGAAATTTTCTTGTTTATTTTTGCGTTGATTCAAAATCTGTACCTCAAGCTCTGGAATAATTAGAATTATAAACACGATCAGAAATGATAAAAAACCCCACATCTTTTCCCAACAATGAATTCTACAACTACTTCTTTTCCTCAGTTTGTGTGCTTTTATTAAAAAATATAACATATCGTAAGGTAGTCTTTGTCGATTGTATGCGTGCTTATGTCTGGTGCGTGAGTGCGCTTTGATGTAAATTGTGAAGATTTGGCGCCATATGAATACTGTAATTGTTATTTTTAATTATAATGGAAATTAGTCATTTAATATATATAGTATCTTTCGGAGGCACTGACATTACTTTCTGTTGGATATTATCTCATTGTTGGTTTTATTGTAATGATGTGGTTGACAGGGCTGCCAAACGAGAGGCTGAGAACTCACCAAAATCAAATGATATACAGCTGTCTCTCTGAATGAATGTTATACCTTAGTGGACCTATGTTTGGAAGCAGTTCTAAGATAATCAGGAAAAGTTTAATATTGACAACACGAATTTTGTGATCAGCAGAATAAGCAATTTGATGTCAACAGACTTACATAATCCTTTACGTGTAGATAGAAACTTGATGCATTATATAATCCTTTACGTGAAGATAGAAACTTGATGCATTATATAATCCTTTACGTGAAGATAGAAACTTGATGCATTATATAATCCTTTACGTGTAGATAGAAACTTGATGCATTATATAATCCTTTACGTGTAGATACAAACTTGATGCATTATATGATCCTTTACATGTAGATAGAAACTTGATGCATTATATAATCCTTTACGTGTAGATAGAAACTTGATGCATTATATAATCCTTTACATGTAGATAGAAACTTGATGCATTATATAATCCTTTATGTGAAGATAGAAACTTGATACATTATATAATCCTTTATAATCCTTTACGTGTAGATAGAAACTTGATGCATTATATAATCCTTTACGTGTAGATAGAAACTTGATGCATTATATAATCCTTTACGTGTAGATGCAAACTTGATGCATTATATAATCCTTTACATGTAGATAGAAACTTGATGCATTATATAATCCTTTACGTGTAGATGCAAACTTGATGCATTATATAATCCTTTACGTGTAGATGCAAACTTGATGCATTACATAATCCTTTACGTGTAGATGCAAACTTGATGCATTATATAATCCTTTACGTGTATATAGAAACTTGATGCATTATATAATCCTTTACGTGTAGATAGAAACTTGATGCATTATATAATCCTTTACGTGTAGACAGAAACTTGATGCATTATATAATCCTTTACGTGTAGATAGAAACTTGATGCATTATATAATCCTTTACGTGTAGATAGAAACTTGATGCATTATATAATCCTTTACGTGTAGACAGAAACTTGATGCATTATATAATCCTTTATAATCCTTTACGTGTAGATTGAAACTTGATGCATTATATAATCCTTTACGTGTAGACAGAAACTTGATGCATTATATAATCCTTTACGTGTAAATAGAAACTTGATGCATTATATTCCTTTACGTGTAAATAGAAACTTGATGCGTTATATAATCCTTTACGTGTAGACAGAACTTGATGCATTATATAATCCTTTACGTGTAGACAGAAACTTGATGCATTATATAATCCTTTACGTGTAGATAGAAACTTGATGCATTATATAATCCTTTACGTGTAGATAGAAACTTGATGCATTATATAATCCTTTACGTGTAGACAGAAACTTGATGCATTATATAATCCTTTACGTGTAGATAGAAACTTGATGCATTATATAATCCTTTACGTGTAGATAGAAACTTGATGCATTATATAATCCTTTACGTGTAGACAGAAACTTGATGCATTATATAATCCTTTATAATCCTTTACGTGTAGATAGAAACTTGATGCATTAATATAATCCTTTACGTGTAGACAGAAACTTGATGCATTATATAATCCTTTACGTGTAAATAGAAACTTGATGCATTATATTCCTTTACGTGTAAATAGAAACTTGATGCGTTATATAATCCTTTACGTGTAGACAGAAACTTGATGCATTATATAATCCTTTACGTGTATATAGAAACTTGATGCATTATATAATCCTTTACGTGTAGATAGAAACTTGATGCATTATATAATCCTTTACGTGTAGACAGAAACTTGATGCATTATATAATCCTTTACGTGTAGATAGAAACTTGATGCATTATATAATCCTTTACGTGTAGATAGAAACTTGATGCATTATATAATCCTTTACGTGTAGACAGAAACTTGATGCGTTATATAATCCTTTACGTGTAAATAGAAACTTGATGCATTATATATTCCTTTACGTGTAAATAGAAACTTGATGCATTCAAAACAAATTACACCAGGCATGTCGTATGTCTTTGAGGACAGAAATAAACACCTAGTCATATTCTTTCTTGCATTAGGATAAAACGACACATTACTTGACTTTCTAAAAACACTCTCCGACATATCTGAACCCACATTAATAACATACAAATTTTAGCAGCCTGTTAAAAGAGTCAAACAGCTAAACATCTATAATTTGTTATAATCTAAGTGTTCTCTGTTACATTTGGCACTTTACACCGTGCTAATTGCAGAAAATGAAAGGGATCTACAAAACCTTGTGAATATACTAGAAATAGAAAGCAAAGGTAACGGGTTGGAACTAAACAGCAGGAAGACTAAAGTCATGGTGATCAGTAAAAAACATGAAATCCCCTCAAGCAAAATAACAGCAAATGGCACAACCTTGACACAGGTTAATAAGTTCAAATACCTGGGAACGATCATTTCATCAGACGGCAGATGCACATCGGAAATAGCTGGCAGAATCGGCCAAGCCAAAACAGCATTCAAGAAGATGACAAGCATTCTTACCAACAAATGCCATCAATTAACATCAGAAAGAGAGTCCTTGAATGTTATATAGAACCAATACTGTTGTACGGATGCGAGGCGTGGACAGTCAGCAAGCAAAGCAGAGCAGGATCGAGGCAGCCGAGATGTGGTTTTTCAGAAGAATGTTGAGAGTTCCATGGACAGCAAAGAAAACAAACGAGACAGTCTTGATGGAGGCAGACACAAGTAGATCACTCATAAGGAAGATTAGGAAAAGACAAGCAACATTTATAGGCCATTGTATGAGGAAGGGGGATTTGGAGCACCTGGTCACAACGGGAAAGCCGGAGAAAAAGAGAGCACCAGGTAGACTTAGGGAAAGAATGCTGGACGGACTTCCAGAGTGGCTGGGGATGAGAAGGGTGGGGAGATGCTAGGGGCAACGAGAGATAAAGATGGTTGGAAGTCCATGGTCGCCAACGCCATGCGGCAGGACACCTGATGATGATGATGACATGTATTGTTTCAATACTTAGGTATTGTAAGTTACTTTATTTGTTAGTTTTTTCTTCCCATCCTCCGGTTGCCTTTTCCTTCATTCATTCTTTCTCAAGTCTGATAGCATATAAGCATCTCCCTTTGCCCTCCCCTCACCAACACCTGCATCCACCTCTCCCCCCGTCTTTGTGCCTAAAATCACTTAAGTGAATGAACATTGAACCAATGACCACCGCACACGGAGACAGACAGACAGACAGACACACACACACACACAAACACACACACACATACACACACACATAATATATACATATATATATATATATATATATATATATATATATATATATAGTGTGTGTGTGTGTGTGTGTGTGTGTGTGTGTGTGTGTGTGTGTGGTGGGGTTTTGTGTGTGTGTGTATTCCATGTCAATCTTTCCCATCTCTTTTTGTTTGTCTTCCTGTCTGTCAGTCTCCCTCCCTCCATTCCTCCTTCTCTCTGTCTCTGTCTGTCTGTCTGTCTGTCTCTGTCTCATATATGCGGACGCATGCACAATATAAAACAATCTCCCTTTTTTGATGATAATGTAGAGAGGGAGCGTAATACGAGAACGGAAGCCGACAACAGACTACAGCAGCTGCACGTCAGAAAATGGCTCGTACAGAATAAAACATTTTTTCGTTATATCCTTTTTTTTTTTACGGCAGAAGGCAGACTGTAAATCTACATTGCTTTTAGAGACGGTCTGCTAACAATTTGGAATTAAAGTTGACAGCCTGCGGTTTAATTGTGACGATAGATATAAATATCCACGGCGCTGGCTTTTTGACTGAGTCACACTCAAGATGTATTCAATTGCGTCACGGACATGCAAATACAAGGGGATGGTTAACAGATAAATAAAGACATTGTAACAGAACTGTTCAAGGTAAAGTTGTCCCGTAACTTTGAGGTCGTATAGGAGTGAGGAGGCAGAGAACTCAACTGTTTTCAACTGCTTTTCTACTGAGTGTTTTCGGAGCCAGCATTTTGAGATATGTGCAGCTTCCTCTCTTCTATCCTGGACGGCGTCAGGTACACTCATTCACACTGCAATGCATTCAAAGGTAAAGACAGTTCCATAACCTGAGATGGTTGAAGAGTGTGGTGGTTAAGACGTTAAGTTTTCCCGGGGCTATCTCACTGCTTTACCTTCACCTGAATAGGTTGACAGCTGGATGGACTTGAAGGCAGCGCACGCATGGAGTTTTCTATGAGCTAGATTCGAACCCGTACAGGCACATTGGAAAGTGAAATATCTACTACAGCGTCCTCTTATAGAAGCCTCTAATAAGGCATAATTCACCACTTTAGGCGAGCCTTTCCAGCACCCAAAGGCCGCTCAGAACTCTACAATGTTTAGACATAGAAAAATAATTAAATCAACATGAATATTACGTCACGCACACACACACACATACACACACGCACACACACGCGCGAGCGCACCATCGCCATCACCACCATCAATCATCACTGCCTTCACCACCGTCAGCATTACCACCACACAACCCTGGCTACATAGCTCCAAATTTACAGAACACTATCACAGTTGTACTTTTTCCTTTAGTTTTGAGTAATTAGACGGGAAAAGGTAAACTGAAGCAGACGTACTTTAACTGGGTCTTCAGAAAAAGGAAGAAGACGCCTTTCGGATTGTCGAGGGAGAACAAGAGTTCCATATAACAGTAGCATGGTATTTAAATGATCTTTGGCTACAGATTTTTGTTTTCTTCAGGCACTGCGATATGCAATTTGGAATTAGACGGCAGACAATGAGAAGGCTGATGGGCTGTCGAAAGAGATGGTAACTATGATATAGAACAGAACCATGTTTGGTGTGTGTACATCTTGAATCACTGCTCATGACTTAAAAATCGAAGTACGATCGCGTACAGCTTGTCCTCGCTTTCTTCTTGTTCTTCCAGTTTGTGGAAGTTGGAGTTTTTATTAGTTTCAGTGCGTTATATTGTTCTATTGTCCCGTGGGCTGTTCGCTGTTGTTCTTAGCCTTGTTCTGGTAACTCCTACAACATCGCTGATCCCAAACTGTACTGGCTTTTGCCTTTTGCTTGGATCTCATGGGCGCGGTGTGGAGAGAGTTGGATCTGTTTCTTGGGCAAGAGCTGATCTTTCGTTACCCCTGCTCAGGCTTGTGCATTGGAGTGCAAAATCAGCGGTTTAGTTTTTATTCTAGCGTTCAATTCTATGATCTCACTTTCCCACCTCCCTTCTCTCTCATCCCATCGTGTCTCTTCCGCCCCCCTCTCTTCGACTCCTTTCCTTTCCTTTCCTACCCTCCCCTTGTTCATGGCAGATGAAGTCAATTTCTCCAATTGTGTCCCGTGCACGAGAAAAGCAAAATTTTCGTGACTAACTCGAAGAGCCCGGAACTTCACCCTGCTTGCAAAAGCGAATGTCTTTCCTTAATTTTCTCCCGAATGGAAGGCATGCACAGTAAAAAAGACTGTGCACGTGACTCTGAATTACCTTTTGCTATGGATGCCGAATTACCTTTTGTTATGGATGCCAAGTTGAAGATGTGGTGAGATTGTGTTGTTGTTTGTGTTGTTATCTCTTGCTCTTCTTCTTACTTTCACTGTTTCTCTTCCGCCTTGTTTGTTCTTCATTCTTCCATTACTTGATTTCCTCTTTGACAGGCGCAATCGTCATTTGGTTAAGACTTTGGAATT
>CM060307.1:42104356-42134356 GCA_030674185.1 Monoplex corrugatus | reverse complement strand
AGCTGTACTGCTTTTAGACTCCCTTCATCAGCTCCAGCTGTACTGCTTTTAGACTCCCTTCATCAGCTCCAGCTGTACTGCTTTTAGACTCCCTTCACCGGCTCCATATCAGCGTTTGATGTTGCGGGTATAATGGAACTCGAGAGAACAGATGCTGTGTCCACGGCTGTGTCAAAACAAACAACCAGCCCGCTTTTGTGAAAACTGAAACTGAAATTGAAAGTTAGTGATGGCTGTCCTCCATGGGGATGCCAGGAGCTCTTTCAATGTAAATAGTTTTCCCACTTTCTGGAAATATTGTGCTAGAAATTTCATTTTCTCTGTCACTGTCTTTAATTCTACCTTGCTCCTTCGTTTTCTGTCATCTGCTTCCCCCCGCCCCTCCCTTTGGGGATGCCGGGGGTTCTTTCAGTATGAATATTATCCCCCACCTTTTGGAAATTCTGTGCTAGAAATTTCCTCTTTTCTGTCACTCTCTTTGTTTCTGCCTTGTTCCTTTGCTTTCTGTCATTTCTGCCTATCATTTTCTGCCTTGCTGGTCCATTCACCTGTATGTGTTCGATAAAGTCTTACGTACTTTTTCTTAGGATTGGTAATTGGGTACATGTATTAAATGCATTTTTGGCTCTAGCAAGGTGAGATATGCGGAAGCAGTTTTAGGTAATTTAGGCCCGTTCTTATGTATGTTTTAGTGTCATTAGTTATGTTTCAATTTACATTCATCAGACTTGTTTTTAAATCCTTTGTGCGATTTATTGGACGGAGTGGTCAACGCCAGGGGCGTGTCCTTAGATGACGTGCACAAATGCATTGATATGTGTACATACTTTCCTTTTCATTTTTTCTCCTGTTGAAGTGTTGTCATATTTTGAAGCGGTTATAGCCCTGATATTGCTCTACGCAGTCGGCTGGGCTTTAAACAACAATAACAATAACATCTGTTCCTATCATTTTCTGCCTTGCTAGTCCATTTACCTGTATGTGTTCTATGAAGCCTTACCTACTTTCTCTTAGGATTGATAATTGGTATATATATATATTAATACTTTTGGCTCTAGGAAACCTGGTGTGCAGAAGCAATGATAGGTAATGATGGCCTGTTTTATACGAGTTTTAGTGCACTTATCTATGTTTGTATGTTTATATTCAGGTCTTGTTTTCTTAGCCTCCCTGGTGATAAATTAGACGAAATGGTCATCGCCAGGGGCATATCCTTAGATAATTTTCAGTATCAGCGAGGTGCTGTGTGTGTTTCGAGATTGTTATAGCCCTGATATGGTGCTGCGCAGTCGGCTAGACTTTGTATGATAATGTGAATGAGAATGATGATGATGATGATGATGATGATAATGTGATGATGGTGATGATAAAAATCACAATAGGACTACTAATAATGATAATGATGATGGTAATGTGATGATGATGATGATAAAAATACTACTACTACTACTACTACTAATGATGATGATGATGATAGTAAGAACATTGTGGTGGTGGCCTGGTGGTAAGAGTACCAGCCTAAGGAACGGTTCCACAGACTGACTGGGACAGTGATTTCCCCCGACTTCATACAAGACCTTGAGAAATGGTCAGGGTATTGATTTAATGTTTCCATGAAAAGACAACCCGACATCAAACGTGCCGCATGCAGTTAGCGAACATAGAAAAACCCATAGGACAAAATTCAAACGATGTGTGTGTACAAGACTCTGGGGAGAGGGTCTAGAGAGGTCATTCGCAAAGTTTTGTGTATTTATTTTTATACTAAGTAACCGAACATTCATACGTGCAGGGAGAAGAGAGGCTATTCGCTGTGGTAATGTATTTCGCTAAAACAGCAATTCAAATTTCATGCTAAAAGAGAACAAATCTTCGTCAGGAGATACAAGTAATATGTATTTTGACACAACACAACACGACACAACACAACACAACGCAACGCAATGCAACACAACACAATACGATACGATACGATACGATACGATACGATACGATACAAAACAAAACAATACATACAATACAATACAATACAATACAATACAATCACGAATTTAAAGCCATTAGCTTCCCACAGTGCAACCAAAATTGTAATCTGAACAAAACAAACACAAAACAACAAACACACACACACACACACCCCACACACACACACACACACACACACACACACACACACACACACACACACACACACACACACACACACACACAGAGTCTCTGTCTCTGTGTTTGTCTTTCTCTATGTCTCCTCTCTCTCAGTTTCTGTCTGTCTCTGTCTCTTCCATCCCCCAATCTTTGTCCGAATCTGTCAGTGAGATTCCGTTTATTCCACTTTTCAAACTGAACGATATAGTAATAAAACAGTTACATTACATGTATTTACACGGCTCTTAGTCGTGATAATTCAAATCAGAGTGCATCAAGGCACCAAACCTACGCATACGATCAATGCAGGCTACATACAATATCTACACAGACTGGGGGAAGGAGGTAGTTATAGCATTCATTGTCAGGAAAAGGGATGTGTTTTTAAATTAACTGTAAAAGCACAAAGGGTAGGTACTGGGCAAAGGGAGAGCGGAAATCTATACTACTGTATAGCCTCTTATAGTCGTGCAGAAACTGCAGCTAGCGGTGATTTTTCTCGCGCTAATTTCGACCCGTCTGACACGAAAACCTAGACGGCCTCCATAAGTGTGCACAGGTCCTCAGAATATGAATAGTGTGTTTTTGCAGCGCTACCAACGTCAACATTCGGAGTACATGTGTTAGTGCTGTGTTTCCCAATGACCGAGGTCCCTAATTATCATGATTTACGGCACACCATACCGCCTGTATTGTTAGAGTGGCTCGTCGAGTCTCTCTCTCTCCCCTCCCTCCCTCTCTCTCTTCTTATATATCTATCTATATATCTTTCTCTCTGTCTGTCTCCCTCCCTCTTTCTCTCTTTTTCTCTCTTTTTCCCTCTGTCTTTTTGTCTGTCTCTCTCCCTCCCTCCCTCTCTCTCTCTCTCTCTCCTGCTCGCTTTTCTGCACTGGTGTGGCGGCGTTGATCCCACCAGTCATTTTGTCTCTTCAACACACCACCACACCCAAGTTCATTTCAGTCCAAGTCCCAGTGTCAGGAAGCCCGTAGGTAACGATGATGTCAAGTTACCGCAGGGTCACCCACTGGGGGGTTGGATGGAAGGTGGTCTGATGGGTGGCCTAGTTGGTTAGAACACCTGTGCTGGAAGGGAAGGATCCATGGTTTGATCTGTGACTAAGCAGTGATTTTCTCCCCCACCCAACCCCATACCCCGCGATCCACTAAACTAACCTTTGGATGAAACGATAAGAGTGGACACCCATGTACAGCATGCACTTAGCGCACGTTAAAGATCCCACGGCAAACAAAGAGTAGTCTCAGGCAAAATTTTTTGCAGGAAAAAATCCACTTTCATGGGTTTAGAAGTATACACACATGCAGAAAAATATGAATGTGTGACGCCGTATATCGGCAACATACTTTCTCTTGGGGAGAACAGTCAGCATTTCACTCGTGAAAAAAACAACAACAACAAAAAACGAAAAAACACGTTAAGAGAAACGAGTCCAGTCCAACCCAGTCCAGATCTAATCCAACCCAAGAGAGCAGGAACAACGAATAGACGGGTAGGGGGCACACACTCATTTGGTTTAGAAGCGATCACTGAGGAAGACAGGTTGAGTGAGATATTACAGTAAAGTTAGTTGGCCAGCCAGATGTCTAGCTAGTTGGTATATATTATTATATATATATATATATAAAATATATATATATATATATATATATATGCAAGTTGGTAAGGGTGGTGGGTGATCATTTAACTTTTTGTTTGGTTGGTTGATGGATGACTTGCACATAGTCTCTCTCTCTCTCTCTCAGATACACACGCACACACACACACACATACACACACACAGATAAGACACAGACAACACACAAGACACACAGCACACACACACACACACACACACACACACACACACACACACACACACACACACACACACACAACACACCACACACACACACACACAACACACACACAGACACACAGACACACACACACACACACACAGACACACAGAGACACACACACACACACACACACACACACACACACACACACACACACACACACACACACACACACACCATATTACAGCTGGACAATCTGCAAGCGGGACTCACTGGTTTTCGTGTGAGTTCAAGTCACCCATGAGTTTGAATTTCGGAGTTGTGGGACGTTGAAGTCTAATCACATTTGACCTTTGCCATGACTGCTAAAGTGAAACGATCAATGATTTTGTTTCTTTATTCATTGATGTATTGGGCCATGTATGCAACATCTATGGGCTGTTGTAAAGGCCGAAGGTGAAAGCCAAATCAGCTAACTATCGGTTGTTGTAAACTTCTGACAGGGTAAGCATTTTTACCTTCTTTTTGATCATGTTATCATGTTATTATGTTATTATGCCGGAGGCTCTTTCAGCATAAATAGTATCCCCCACCTTCTGGAAATTCTGTGCTAGAAATTTTCCTCTTTTCTGTCACTCTCTTTGTTTCTGACTTTTTCCTTTGCTTTCTGTCATTTCTACCTAACATTTTCTACCGTAATGATTCATTCAACTGTATGTGTTCGATAAAGTCTTACGTACTTTTTCTTAGGATTGATAATTAGGTACGTGTATTAAGTACATGTTTTGGCTTTAGGGAGGTGAGATATGCGGAAGCAATTTTAGGTAACTGTGAGATATGCAGAAGCAATTTTAGGTAATTTATGCCTGTTTTTAGTTATGTATTGGTGTTCTTAGGTATATAAATTTATATTCAGGTGTGTTTTTTAAATCCCCTGTCGATAAAATGGACGGAGTGGTCAACGCCAGGGGTATAACCTTAGATTATGTGCGCGAATGCATTGATATGTGTACTTAATTTTCTTTTCTTTTTCCTGTTGAAGTTTTGTGTGTTTTGAAGCGGTTATTGTCCTGATATGGCTCTATGCAGTCGGCTGGGCTTTAAACAATAACAGTAACAATAACAATAACAAAAACGATTATGTTATAATGCCGATCCCCTAGTTTTTACACCGGCCGGCTGGCTGTTGATAGAGCCGTGGACTCAGAATCTGATGGCTCGAGTTCAGATCCAGCTGGCAACATACAAACTGGTCTGTGTGTTACTCATGTAAATGCTTCAATAATTCTTATCGGTGTCAGCTTAATGTTTCATATGTACTCCCCCTCCTCCCCATTTTCAATTACCTTCTTTCGCTTAGGGCTTTGCGTAGACTTAAAGAATCTGATAAAATAATTACTGACGGATTTGGGTGGAGGACATAGGGAATTGTTCAGGTGCGATGAATTGCTCTGGAGCAAACTTCTGTAACACTGATCCACGTAGGATGTGAATAACCAGAGTTCCATTCCTGTTTGGATTTATCTACCACCTTCCTCCTCTAGTAGACTTTGAATGGTGGTCTGGATGCTAGCCTTTCAGAAGAGATGGTAAATCAAACTCACGTGTGTAGCGTGCACCTTGCGCACGTTGGAAATCCCATGACAGTAAAAGAATTGCCTCTGGCAATGTTCTGTAGAATATACACTTTCATAGATAAAAAAAGAAAACGAGAAAAAATAGAGTGGCGCCGAATTAGGGCAAGATCCTTTCCTTGGAAAGAGTAGCTCACTTGTAAAAGATTGTTGTGACAACAGCAGAGTTATCCAATACACTCCAATCCAGTTTATTGGTTATACTAACATCCAGAAGAGTGAAGTTTTGTAATCCCAGGGACAACACATGCATGACGAGAATATTGTGATGTTGCACATTCTAATGAAAGTTCTTTTGTCCTCAGAGAGACGACAGCGATTGTGACTCTCCTACACGGTGCCTTCAGTGGACAAGAAGCCCCACAAATTCCAGACTCGTGTCAACACCCGAAGACAGCATACGGCGCATGTACACGTTCTTCCGCAGCCTGGGCCATCTCACCCGACCTTCACAGTGCCCAGTAAGTGACCAGATCACCGTGTATGGCAGTGTTGAAAATATTCCACGTCCGTCTGTTCTGCACAGGAAACTAAATTCTAAGGAGAATGCAGTGGTAAAATTGCCATTGGTTAGGAATGTACTATGTAACAAAATGTTCTTTGTGTGTTTAAAATCTAACCTACAACTGGGATCATCGTGTGAAACATATAGGCCTACGAAAAAAAAGGCTCTGAACTCACCAGCTAGACACGAATAGAACATGCGAAAGATAAATCTAGGTATATTTCTTCAGTTTAAGTATGCGTACATATAGTCCTATAAGTGATAGATGCGTTTCTCACCTGCCGTCATTCTTGTTCAGGTACAGTCTACATGCGTTGTGAACAACAATTGACGGATAGGGCGCTGTCAACACGGTCAACAGTTCGAAGTGACGTGCACAGAGATGAAGATAAAGGATGAATGTAAAGAAGAAACAATGAGAAAAAAAAGAAGAAGAAAGTAGCAAACAACAAGAAGACGAAGAACAAAGAATAACTAAAAAATGACGACAAGGAAAAGATACTTCGAAAGTGGAAGAAGAAAAATAGCAAAAGAGAGGAAGAACGAGTCGAACAGAAAAGAAGCTGTAGAAGAAGTAAAACGATAACAAACAGGAAAAAAGACATTAACAACCAACAAGACAGATAATAAAGAAGAAAGGAAAACAAAACAAAAGAAAAATCCAAGAAAACAAGGAAGAAAAATAAACAAAACGGACTGAGAAGAAGAGAAATATAACAAAAGACAGAAGATGATAAAGACGAAAACGAAAGAAACAAAGAAACAAAGAAAAGAAGAAAAAGAAGAGGAGGAAGAAGAAGAAGAAGAAGGAGAAGAAGAAGAAAGAGTAACAAATAAAAAGAAAGAAGACAACATAAAAACGTTAAGAAGGAGGAAAATAACAAGAAAACGGACCAAAAAAAAGATAGAAAAAGAAACAAGACTGAAGATGAAAAGAAAGCACACAATAACAAAAGAAGAAGAAGAAGAAGAAGAAGAAGAAGAAATAAACAAAAGAAAGAAAAACAAACAGAAAGACGATAAAAAAGAAACATGAAGAAGCAAGAAGACGAAGAAAAAGAACAAGAAAAAATAAGAAAAGAAAAAAAAGAATACGAACAAAACAAAACAAAACAAAACAAAAAAACCCACTTGAACACAAAATTTCAAACACAAAAAAGAACAAATTAGAAAAATTAAAAGAACAAAAAGGAAAACACAAAAGGTGAAGAACAAAATTGAATAACAAAAAGATTAAGAGGATGAAAATCGATAAGTAAGAAAGTCGATAAAGAGAAAAACAAAAACAGGAAAGAAAACACACAAAATAAACTTACACCATCACCACCACCAAACAAAAAAGATGAAAATGAGCGAAATAACATACAAAAAAAAAAAAAAGAAAAAAAAAAAAAGAAAGAGAGAAAGAGAAGGAAGAACAAAAACAACAAAACGAAAGATAAAGAAGACGAACAAAAATAAACATGAAGAAAAAAAGAACGAAGAAGAAGACGGGAGAAGAAATAAACAACAAGAAAAAAAGAACAGAGGAGAATATACAAAATAAAATAGAAAGTATATGAAGAAAAAGAAGATTGGGGAAGTAACAACAGAAAGGAGGATATTGAATAAAAAATGAAAACAAGCAGCAAAAAATAACACAAGTGATCGTGAAAAAAGGAAAAATAGCAAACAAAACAAAAATGAAGACAAAGATCTTAAAAGTAAAGCTAAAATGCTCAAGAAAAAAATGACAGAAGAAAACAATGAAGACAGAAAAGTAACAAAACAAAATGGCATTGAACAAAACAGAAAAGAAGGACATACCAAACAGAAGAAAAAGATAATAAGAAAGAGTATGAAGAAAGAAAAACAAACAAAACTGAAAAAATATTATAGTTTGAAAAATATGAGAAAGAAGAAAAAAAAAATAGAAGACAAAAAAGAATATGAAAAATAATGAAAGCTAACAAGAAAGACGATTTAAAAAAGTAGAAACGACAAAGAAGGAAAGATGACAAATCAGAGAATGAAGAAAACAAAAGATGAAGAGGAAGATAAGAAATAATAGCGATGAAACTGGAAGTTAACAAGAGAAATGAAGAAAACACAGACGAGGAAGAAGAACAGCAAAGAAGATGAAGAAGAAAGAAATGAATATTTACAAGAAAGAAGATAATGAAAAAAAGTAAAAAGTAATGAAACGACACAAGAATGAAGAAAACATTAACAAGATTACGCGCCTCCCCATAAAATGTTTTAAAAAAATGACTAAAACTTTGATTAGAAGTAACAAGGGAAAAATCGGAAAAAAATGATGAAAACGAAAAGAACCTTGCAACGAATACAATTAGAAAAAGGAAAGTGACGGAAAAAATCAACTGAACAAAAAGGAATGTAACAAATAAAAGCCTGTGAACTCAGTTGAAAAACATCCCATAACAAACAAGCAAGAAAAAAGAAGGAAAAATATCATACAATTAAAGAATGAAGAAGAAAAGAAAAACAAAAGAAGAAGGAGAAGAAGAAGAAATACGATGAACAACAAAAAAGAAGAAACCCGACAAGAAATAAGATGAACAACAAAATAAGACACAAGAGACAAGAGAAAAAATAGACAAAAGATATGAAAGGGGGAAAAAGTGAAGAAGACGAAAATTGTTTTAAAAAAAAAAAAAATAATAAAGAAGGTCGAAATTACAAAATCTGCGAAGAAGAAAAATGAAATAAAAACAAGAAGACAAAGAACAACAATAACAAATTAAAGAATTCGAGGGAAGAAAACGGAACAACAAAGAGGAACAAGATATAGAAAATAACAACAAGAAGAAAATCAGCACCGAGGAAAACAGTAAAGTGAGGAAAATAATGAAGACGACGTACAAGAAAATAATTTGAATAAAGAAAGACAAGAAATGAAAACAGAACAATGCATAGAAAGATGAAAAACAAGAACAAAAAACGGAAAAGAAGCAGGAAACGACAGGAAAAGAACAAGGTTAAAACAAAGCTAAAGCAAAAACAAGAATGAGGAAGCAAACGAAAATAAAAAAATAAATAAAACGAACAACGAAAGAAAAAGAGCTGACGAGGAGAGCGATCAAAGATGAAAACAATAACAAAGCAACTAAAAAGAAAATGACAACAACAACAATAACAACAAAAGAAAGGAATGAAAACATGAAAGAAAAATCACGGCTTCGAAAAAGACGATGATGAAAAAAAAGAAAAAAAACTAAAAGCAAAACCAAACCAAACAAACAAACAAAAAAAAACCCACCAAAAACAATAAAGCAGGAAGACGAAAAACAACGAGAATTCCGACAATGAAGAAGAAGAACAAGAAAGGCAATGAAGAGAAGGACACCAACAACGCTGCTGACATAAACCAACACCGATAGCAAAGAATAGCATTGATGATGATTACTAAACTTAGAAGAATGCGACAACGCCGAAATAGAAGAAGATGAAGATGATGGTGAAGAAGAAGAAGAAAAACAACAGTGCTGTGGACAGAAAAAAACGACTAGGACGCGGACAACAAAGAAGAACAGCCTTCAACGATGAACATGAAAAAAAGAACAGTAGTAACAATAAAGAGGAATAATAACAAAAACAAAAAAATATGTCAAACCGCAACAGAAAAAACCCAGCTGTGAAAAAGAAAGAGGAAAACAGTAAAGAAAAACACTTATACCACAATTAAAACAAAGAATAACAAATGACAAAGAAGAAGAGCAATAACAATATGAAAGAAGAAAGCACAACAAAAACATTAAAGGAAAAGAACGAAGAAGAAAACGGTGAAGCAGAACAAATTATTATAAATACAAAAAATAAAAAAGAATTGCAATAATGACGAAGAAGACGAAGAACAACATCACGAAAAAGAAAGCACAACACAAACAACAATAAAGGAAAAGAACAAACCAATACAGGAGAAGAAGACTAACAACGACACAAAACGAAAGGAAGAAAAACAACAAGAAAAAGAACAACAATACAAAAAAACAAACAAATATAAACAACAATAACGAAGAAGAAGAACAACAACAAGAGAAAAGAATACAGAAAAAAACGAGATTACACAACAGTAAAGAAGAAGAACAACAGCAACAACAATAAATAAAAAGATGAACAACAACAAAAATATAGAATAAAAAACAATAAAACAGAACAACAAAAACAACAACAACACGGAAAGAAAAAAGAACAAAGAAAAAGAAGCAAGACAGAAGAAAAGTAAAAAAAAAAAAAAAAAAAAAAAATAATATAGATGATGAAGAAGAACAGCAACAGCAGGGAAGAACGAAAGAACAATGAAGACAAAAGACTTCGACAGTAAAAAGTAACAATAAATAAGAAAACAACAACCATAAAGGATAAATACAACAACAACAGTAAAGAAAAGAAGAAGAGCAACAATAAAGAATAAAAGACCAGCAACAACAACAACAAAGATCGAAAAACAATAATGAAAAATGAAGAACAACATCAATAAAGAAAGCAACAACAAGAAAAAAGAACAAGAAAAAAAATTAAAGAAAAATGGTAATAATAATAAAAGAAAACAACAACAACAACAGCAATAAAGAAAAAGAAGAAGAAAATAAAAAAAGATAAAGAACAGCAGTAAAGAAGAAGAAGAAGAAGAACGCAACAGCAATAAAGAAGAAGAACAACAACAAGAAAGAACTACAGTAACGAAGAAGAAGAAAAAGCAGAGGAACAAGAACATTAACGAAGAAGAAAAGAAGAAAAAGAACAAAAATACTTGTAAGTTGAAAAAACAACACAAGTGAAAACAATTGACAACAAAAATAAATCATGAGAACAACAACAATGAAAAAGAAGATAAAAAGCGAAAAGAAGAGCAACTACAACAATACAAAAAGAACAACGTAAACAATAAGAAAGAAAAACAACAGTGAAGAAAGAACAATAAAAACGAAGAAGAAAAGCAATAACAGCAATGAAGAAAAACATGAAGAATAAAGACAACAATAAAAGACAAGATCAAAAATAAAGAAGAAGAACAACAACAACAAACAGCAACAACAAGAACAACAATGACAAAGAAAAAGAGAAGTAGCAACTACAAAAAAGAAAAAGCGACAATAAAGAAGACAGAAGAAGAACAAAACAACAACAACAAAACAATAACAACACGTGACGAAGAAAAAGAGAAGTAACAACAACAGAAAAGAAAAAGCGACAGTAAAGAAAAAGAACAACAATAACAATCAAATCAACAAAAACAAGAAGACAACAACAACAACAAAAAGCAACAACTATAAGCAAGAACAAACAGAACAAACAAAGAAGTAATGGTGACAACAACAGCAACAGAGAAGAACAACAACAATAAAAAAGAACAACACCACCAAGAAAGAAGAAGATAATAACAATGAAAAAGAACAATATCAACATTAAAGAAAAACAACATTGATAAAAAAGAGAGAAGCAATGAAAACGAAAAAAAAATGAAACAAAAACAACAATAAAAAAGGAAAGTGCAGCACAGCAAAAAACAACAACCAGAAGAAAGAAAGCATCAATAACGAAGAAGAACAACGAAACCAATAGAAAAGAAGGTAAAGAACAAGCAAACAAACAAAAACGATAATGAGAACAAAACAAAACAAAACAAAAAGAACAACAACAGCAAAAACAACGAGAGAAGAACAACAACAAATAACAAGAAGAAGAACAACAACAATAGTGGAAAAGGCTAACAACAAACGGTAGACAAAAAGTAGGACCCAAAAAATATCTAAAAAAAAAAAAACAGAAGAAGAAGGACAGTAAGATAAAAAGAAGAAAAAAAGGAATACAGAAGAAAATAAGAGTAAAGAAGAAGAACAACAATGAAGAAGAAGAACAACAACTAGTTAAGAAAAAGAAGATGAACTACAGCAACAATGAAGAAAAAAACAACAATTAAAACAATAGTGAAGAAGAAGAACAACAAAAAGGATGAAGTACAGCAACAACAATAAACAAAAGAAATAGACCAACAGTATAGAAAAATAAGAATGGCGACAGTAACAAAAAAGAAGAAATAGAACAACAACAATCAAGAAGAATAAAACCAGCTGTAGAGAAAAAAGAAGAACAATACTAATAAAAAGAAAATGAAAAACAACACATAAAGAAGAACAACAACAATAGACAAGAAGAAGAAGAACAAAGCAGAAGGAGAACAAAGCAGAAGCAGAACAAAGCAGAGGAACACAAGAACGATGAGAGGAACAGCAAGAATAACTCAAAGGAACATCAACAGGAGCGAAGCAGAGAAGCAACAAGAACGTAGCAGGGAAACAAAACGTTTGGCAGAAAATCAAGAATGGAGCAGAGGAGCAACAAGACTATAGCAGAGGAACAAAAAGAACGTATCGGACGAACAACAAAAAGGAAGCAGAGAAACAACAAGAATGCACAAGAGGAACAACAACACTGTTGAAGAGAAACAAGAACATAGCAGGGGAACAAGAAAATTGTAACAGAGGAACGAAAAGAACATAACATATGAACAAAAACAAACAAACACAAAAACAAAGCAGAGAAACAAGAAAGAAGCAGAAGAACAGCAAAAACAAAGTGAAGTAACAACAACAACAACAACAAAGTGGAGAAAGAACAAAAACGAAGCAGAGGAACATTAACAATAACGAAGCAGAGGAACAACATCAAAAACGAAGGAGAACAGGAAAAAAGAAGAGGAAGAATAACAAAAACAAAGAAGAGGAACAACAACAAAAAACAAAGCAGAAAAAGAACAAAAAAGCAGCGAAACAAAACTAAGAATACGGACGAAGCAGAGGAGCAAACAACAACAACAACAACAACAACAAAACAAACCGAAAGAGAGGAACAAAAGAACGAAGCAGACGAACTACAAGAACAAAGCAGAAGAACAACGAGAACGAAATAAAGGAACAACAACAACAACGAAGCAGAAGAGCAACGAAAACAAAGTAAAGGAACAGAAAGAAGAACGAAGCACGGTAAGGCAACGAGTATGAAGCAGAAGAAGAACAAAAATAAAATAGAGGAACAGTAGGAGCAATGCAAGAGTATAAAATAGATGAACAGCAATAACAATGCAAAGGTAGCGAAACAACGTCAAGGAAAATGCAGAGAAAGAAATAGTTCGAGACAGTGGAATAACAAGAATGAAGAAGAGGCCGAGGAACAACAACAATGAAGGAAAGAAAGAACAACGAGAACGAAGTTGTGGAACAACGAATCTGAGATTGAGGTAGGGGAAAAACCAAGAAAGCAGCATGAGAAGAACAACACAAAACGAAGCAGTGGAGCAACAAGAACTAATCAGAGAAAGAACGAGAACAAAGCACAGAAGCAACAAGAACGAAGCAGGGGAACAGCAGAACAAAGCAGAACAGTAACCACAAATGCGCAACAGAAGAACAACTAGAAGCATAAAGGAACAACATCAAAAACGAAACAGTCGAACGACAACAAGAACGAACTGCAGGAACAAAAACGTCGAAGCAGAGAAACAACAAGAAGTACGAAGCAGAGGATCAAGAAGAAGAATGAAATAGACAACAGCAGGAAAAAAGGAAGAGGAACAACAAGTACAAAGTAGTAGAACAGCAACAAGCACGAAGCATGCGATCAACAAGTACGAAACAGTGAAACGACAAGAAAATAGCAGAGGAACAACGACAGCATCGAAACAATGGAGCAACAACAAAAGCTAAGCACATGAACAAGTTCGGAACAACGAGAACGAAGCAAAGATTCAAGAAGAAAGACATAAAGGAAAAACCAGTTTGAAACTAAGGAGCAACAATTTGAATGAAGCAACAGGAAAAACGCGAAAAACAAACAAACAAACAAAACCCAACAACAAACAAAAACAAAAACAACAAAGAACAGCAAAAAACAAAGCGGAAGAAGAACAAGAAAAAGACAAAACAAAAAAGAAAAACGGAGCAACAACAAGGAAGCAGCCGAAAAACAGCAGGAACGAAGCAGCTGAAGAACAAAACCAAAGCAGAAGATACCAACCAGATTGAAACGGAAAAAAAACAAGAAGAATGAGACAGACAAAGAAGAAATACGAAACAGATGAACAACAGCAAGAACAAAACAGAGGATAACAGCAAGAACGAAACAGAGGAACAACAACAATAGCGAAACAGGAAGAACAAATACGGAACAGAAGAAAAACAACAAGAATAAAACAGAGAAAGAACAACAAGAATGAAACAGAGAAATGAGTACAAAACAGAGGAAACAACAAGAACGAAAACAGCGGAACAGCAAGAACGAAGCAGAGAAATGATAAGTGCGAAGAAGAGGAATAAAACAAGAATGAAGTCAAGGAACAACAACAAAAAAGACGCAAAGGAGCAAAAAGAACAAAGCAGTGGAACACCAATAAGAACGAGGCAAAGAAATAGTATGAAAGAAGCAGAGGAACAACAAGAACAAGCAGAGAAACAAACAGGTTCGGACGAAGGAATGACGTGTAAGAAGCAGAGCAACAACAATAGAAACGAAATAGAGAAACAACAAGAAGGACGAAGCAGATGGATAACAAGAAAGAAGGAAAGGAACAGCAAGACGAATGAAGCAGAGAACAAGAATGAAGCAGAGGAACATGAAAAAGACATGAAACGATGAGAGGAAGAAGAACGGAAAAAAAAAAAAAAAGAACGAAGGAGAGAAACACCAACAAGAAGAATGAAACAGAAGAACAAGAGGAAGAATGAAACAAGAACAACAAGAGAATGAAACAGAGGAACAACACATAGAAAAATGAAGCAGAGAAACAAGAACAAGAAAAATGGAACAGCAAGAACAAAAGAGGAATAACAAGAGCGAAGGAGAGGAAGAACAAGAAGAAAAATAAGCAGAAGAACAACACGAAGGACGCAAAGGAACAAGAAGAACAATGAAGCAGAAGACAACAAGAATGACACAAAGTAATGAAAACTGAAATACGAATGACGCTGAGGAATAACAAAAATGACACAAATGAACTATAACAAGAACAGTGAAGCAGAGTAACAAGAAGATTGACGCAAAGGAACGAGAGGAGGAAGAAAGAAGCAGAGGAACAGTAACAACAAGACTGAAGCATTTGAAGAACAACGAGAAGAATAAAGCATAGGAAGAACGAAGCAGAGGATAAACAACGACACTGAATCAGAGAAAGAACAAAAAGAATGAAGCTGAGAAACATCAAGGTATACAAAGCAGAAGAAGAAGAACAACAACAATAACAACAAAAGACCAAACCAAAACAAAACAAAAAACAAAAAAAACAAAAACAAAACAAAAAAAGGAGAGGAACGAATACAAGAATGAAGCAGAAGAACCAAAAGAAGAATTAGGCAAAAGAACAAGAAGAAGAATGAAGCAGAGGAACAACAAGAATGAAGCAGCAGAGGAACAACAAACAAGGAGAACAAAGCAGAGGAATATTAAAAACAAAACAGAGGACCATGAATAAGAAGAATGTAGCAGAGGAACAAGAAGAACGAAGCAGAGGAACAATGCCGAAAACTTAGCAGAAGAGCAACAGTGAAAACGAAATAGAGAACAAGGACAAAAACTTAGCAGCAGAACAACAGTAAGAACAACAAGCAGAGGAACAACAAGACGGAAGCAGAGGAGCAGCACAGACCAAAGCAGAGGAACAATCCAGAAATTAGCAAAGCAACAACAAGAATGACGCAGAGGTACAACAACAAGCACGTAGCATAAGAACACCAATAAGAACGAAAGCAGAGCAGCAAGCAGGGGAACAAGCAGGAGAACAGCACAAAATAAAGCAGAGGAACCAGAAACATGCAAAGGAACAACAAGAACGAAGCAATGGAACAGCAACAAGAATGAAGAAGAGGAACAGTTACGAAGAAAAGGAATAAAAACAAGAACAAAGCAGATCAACAAGGAGAACGAAGAAGAGAAACAATAGGAACGAAAAGCGGGTGGAGGAATATAGAACAAAACAAAGGAACAATAACAAGAAGCAAGTAGCGGTACAGTATCAACGAAGCGAAAAATATAACAAATACGAAGAGGAGGAAACCATTGTAACGAAACGACCAACAGCAAGAATGAAGCTGTGGAACAAGAAGAGTGAAACAGACGAACAGCAGGAAGAACCAGAGCAACAAGAAGTACATGGAAGTGGAACAACAAGTACGAAGCATGTGATCAACAAGTAAGAATCAAAGGAATAACAAATACAGAGCAGCGGAACAACAAGAAAAAGCAGAGAGCAATGGCAAGAACGACGCAGTGGAACAAGAGATACCAAGCAGTAGAACAAGAAGAACGAAGAAGGGGAACAAGAAGAAAGACGTAAAGGAAAGACAACAAGCGCAAGACAAAGGAACAAAAGCAAGAATGAAACGGAGGAACAGCAGGAACAAAACAAGGGGAAGAACGAGAACAAAGCAAACGAACAACAACAAAAATGAAGCAGAGAAAACAACACGAAGAATGAAACAGAAGAACAGCAAGAACAAAGTGGTGGAAGAACAAGTACAAATCGGAAGAGCACGAACAAGTATGAACCAGAGGGACAACAACAAGAACGATGCAAAGAAACGGTAAGAAAGAATCAGTGGAGAAACAGGAACGAAGCAGTTGAAGGACAAGAGCAAAACAGAGGAACGGAAGAATGAAGCAAAAGAACAGTAAGAACGACACACAGAAAGAACACAAAATTGAACTGGGAGAACAAAATGCAACAGAGGAACAACAAGAACGAAACAAAGAACAACAAGAATGCAGCAGAGGAACAACAAGAATGAAACAAAGAACAAGAAGAAGGCAGCAGAGGAACAACAAGAACGAAACAAAGAACAAGAAGAAGGCAGCAGAGGAAGAACAAGAACGAAAAAGGAACAAGAAGAATGCAGCAGAGGAACAGCACGAACGAAAGAAGAATGCAGCAGAGAAACACAAAGAACGAAAGAGGAACAAGAAGAATGCAGCAGAGGAACAACAAGAACGAAAGAGGAACAAGAAGAATGCAGCAGAGGAACACCAAAAACGAAAAAGGAACAAGAAGAATGCAGCAGAGGAACAACAAGACAAAAGAGGAACAAGAAGAATGCAGCAGAGGAACAACAAGAACGAAAGAGGAACAAGAAGAATGCAGCAGAGGAACAACAAGACAAAAGAGGAACAAGAAGAATGCAGCAGAGGAACAACAAGAACGAAAGAGGAACAAGAAGAATGCAGCAGAGGAACACCAAAAACGAAAAAGGAACAAGAAGAATGCAGCAGAGGAACAGCAAGAACGAAAAGAGGAACAAGAAGAACGCAGCAGAGGAACAACAAGAACGAAAGAGGAACATGAATAATACAGCAGAGGAACAACAAGAACGAAAAAGGAACAAGAAGAATGCAGCAGAGGAACAACAAGAACGAAAGAGGAACAAGAAGAATGCAGCAGAGGAACACCAAAAACGAAAAAGGAACAAGAAGAATGCAGCAGAGGAACAGCAAGAACGAAAGAGGAACAAGAAGAACGCAGCAGAGGAACAACAAGAACGAAAGAGGAACACGAAGAATACAGCAGAGGAACAACAAGAACGAAAAAGGAACAAGAAGAATGCAGCAGAGGAACAACAAGAACGACAGAGGAACAAGAAGAATGCAGCAGAGGAACAACAAAAACGAAAAAGGAACAAGAAGAATGCAGCAGAGGAACAACAAGATAAAAGAGGAACAAGAAGAATGCAGCAGAGGAACAACAAAAACGAAAAAGGAACAAGAAGAATGCAGCAGAGGAACAACAAGAAGGAAAGAGGAACAAGAAGAATGCAACAGAGGAACAACAAGAACGACGGAGGAACAAGAAGAATGCAACAGAGGAACAACAACAACGAAAAAGGAACAAGAAGAATGCAGCAGAGGAACAACAAGACGGAAAGAGGAACAAGAAGAATGCAGCAGAGGAATAACAAGAACGAAAAAGGGACAAGAAGAATGCAACAGAGGAACAACAAGAAGGAAAGAGGAACAAGAAGAATGCAACAGAAGAACATCGAGAACGAAAGAGGAACAATAAAAATGCAGCAGAGAAACAACAAGAACGAAAGAGGAACAAGAAGAATGCAGCAGAGAAACGCGAAGAAAGAATGAGGAACAAGAAGAATGCAACAGAGGAACGACAAGAACGAAAGAGGAACAAGAAGAATGCAACAGAGGAACACAAAGAACGAAAGAGGGACAAGAAGAATGCAGCAGAGGAACAACAAGAACGAAAAGGGAACAAGAAGAATGCAGCAGAGGAACACAAAGAACGAAAGAGGAACAAGAATGCAGTAGACGAACAACAAGAACGAAAGAGGAACAAGAATGCAGTAGACGAACAACAAGAACGAAAGAGGAGCAAGAAGAATGCAGCAGAGGAACACAAAGAACAAAAAAGGAACAAGAATGCAGTAGACGAACAACAAGAACGAAAGAGGAACAAGAATGCAGTAGACGAACAACAAGAACGAAAGAGGAGCAAGAAGAATGCAGCAGAGGAACACAAAGAACAAAAAAGGAACAAGAATGCAGTAGACGAACAACAAGAACGAAAGAGGAGCAAGAGGAACACAAAGAACGAAAAAGGAACAAGAATGCAGTAGACGAATAACAAGAACGAAAGAGGAGCAAGAAGAATGCAGCAGAGGAACAACAAGAAGTAAATAACAGCCAGAATGAAACACAAAACAACAGGAATGAAGCAGAGAAACAACAAGAACGAAGAAAAGGAACAAGAAGAACTAAGCATAGGAACAAATCAATGAAAGTGGCGTTGAGGAACAAGAAGAATGAAGCAGAGGAACAACAATAATAGAAATGAAGTGGAGGAACAATCAGAAGAATGAAACAAAGGAACAACAGCAAGAACAAAGCAGAAGACGAGCAACAAGTTGAACGAAGCAGAGGAACAGCAAGCACAAAGCAGAGGAACGACGAGAAGTAAAGAAACCAGAACAAAGACATAAAGGAACATCAAAAGAAAGAAAATGCAGGAACAACTGAAACGAAGCAGAGGAACAACAGGTAATGTGCAGAGGAGGAAGAGGAAGAAACCGGACTAAGCAAAGGACCAACAGCAAAAAGAAAGCAGGAGAACAACAACAATGCAGTGAACAACAACAAGAACAAAACAAAGGAGGAACAAATACAGAGCAAAGGAACATTACCTAGAACGAAACATAGCGACAACAGGAACAAAGGCAAAAATTGAAAAGAACGAAGCAGTGGAAAATCAGCAAGATTGAAGATGAGGACAACAAGAATGAAATAAAAAAAGAAAACGAGAAAGAAGCAAAGGAACAGACGCAGAAGAACCTCAAGAACAAAGCAAAGAAACGGTACGAATTAAGCAAAAGAACAACAGTGATACAGAGCAAGAACAATAGGAATGAATTGGAGGAACACGACATGAAAGCAGAAAAACAAGGAAAACGAAACAGAGAAACAGCAACGAGAAAGAAGCAGAGAAACAACGAGTATTCAGCAGAGGAACAAGAAGAACGAAGCAATGAAATAACGACAAGAACGATGCAGTGAACAAGAAGAAGAACGGATTAGAGGATTGAGAATAAGAACAAAGCAAAGCAACAGAAAAAAATAATAAAAGAGAGGAACAACAAGAACGCAGCAGAGGATTAATGAAAATGAAGTAGAGGAACGGCAAGAATAAAGCAGAGAAACAACTAAAAAGAAGCAGAGGAATAACACTAAGAATGACGCACGGAAGTAACAAGAACGAAGAAGACGAAGAAGAAGAGCGAAGCAGAGGAACAACAAGAAGAAAGAAGCAAAGGAAAAAGAAGAATGAAGCAGAAGAACAACGACAGGAACGTGGCTGAATGACAATAAAAGAAT
Organism: Monoplex corrugatus; assembly: GCA_030674185.1. NCBI lineage: Eukaryota > Metazoa > Mollusca > Gastropoda > Littorinimorpha > Ranellidae > Monoplex > Monoplex corrugatus. The sequence goes on along the minus strand of CM060307.1, from coordinate 42,114,412 downwards.
GAAGCAGAGGAAAAGCGGGTACAAAGCAGAGGAACAACAAAAACAAAACACAGGAACAAGAAGAAAGACTTAAAAGAACGACAGGAAGGAAGCACAAGAACAACAGGAAGGAAGTAGACGAAAAATCAAATAGTGCGAAGCAAAGGAAAAATAACAACGAAGCAAGGGACCAACAAGAAGGACGAAGCAGAAGAACAAGAAGAACGTAACAGAGGAACAAAACCATAACAGAGGACGAACAAAAAACAAAAACAAACGTAACAGGAACAAGAAGAACGTAACAGAGGAACAAGAAGAAGAACGTGACAGAAGAACAACAAGAATAACGTGACAGAAGAAAAAGAAGAAGAACGTGACAGAAGAACAACAAGAATAACGTGACAGAAGAACAACAAGAAGAACGTAACAGAACAACAAGAAGAAGAACGTGACAGAAGAACAACAAGAAGAACGTGACAGAAGAACAACAAGAAGAACGTGACAGAAGAACAACAAGAATAACGTGACAAAAGAACAAGAAGAAGAACGTGATAGAAGAACAACAAGAAGAACGTGACAGAAGAACAAGAAGAAGAACGTGACAGAAGAACAAGAAGAAGAACGTGACAAAAGAACAACAAGAAGAACGTGACAGAAGAACAAGAAGAAGAACGTGACAAAAGAACAACAAGAAGAACGTGACAGAAGAACAAGAAGAAGAACGTGACAAAAGAACAACAAGAAGAACGTGACAGAAGAACAAGAAGAGGAACGTGACAAAAGAACAACAAGAAGAACGTGACAGAAGAACAACAAGAATAACGTGACAGAAGAACAACAAGAATAACGTGACAGAAGAACAAGAAGAACGTGACAGAAGAACAAGAAAAAGAACGTGACAGAAGAACAACAAGAAGAACGTGACAGAGGAACAACAAGAATAACGTGACAGAAGAACAACAAGAAGAACGTGATAAAAGAACAAGAAGAAGAACGTGACAAAAGAACAAGAAGAAGAACGTGACAGAGGAACAACAAGAATAACGTGACAGAAGAACAACAGAAGAACGTGACAAAAGAACAAGAACAAGAACGTGACAAAAGAACAACTAGAAGAACGTGACAGAAGAACAACAAGAAGAACGTGACAAAAGAACAACAAGAATAACGTGACAGAAGAACAACAAGAAGAACGTGACAGAAGAACAAAGAAGAAGACGTGACAGAAGAACAACAAGAAGAAAGTGACAGAAGAACAACAAGAAGAACGTGACAGAAGAACAACAAGAAGAACGTGACAAAAGAACAACAAGAAGAACGTGACAAAAGAACAACAAGAAGAGCGTGACAGAAGAACAACATGAAGAACGTGACAGAAGAACAACAAGAAGAACGTGACAGAAGAACAACAAGAAGAACTTGACAGAAGAACAACAAGGAGAACGTGACAGAAGAACAACAAGAAGAACGTGACAGAAGAACAACAAGAAGAACGTGACAGAAGAACAAGAAGAACGTGACAGAAGAACAAGAAGAAGAACGTGACAGAAGAACAACAAGAGAAACGTGACAAAAGAACAAGAAGAGCGTGACAGAAGAACAAGAAGAAGAACGTGACAGAAGAACAAGAAGAAGAACGTGACAGAAGAACAAGAAGAAGAACGTGACAGAAGAACAACAAGAAGAACGTGACAGAAGAACAACAAGAAGAACGTGACAAAAGAACAACAAGAAGAACGTGACAGAAGAACAACAAGAAGAACGTGACAGAAGAACAACAAGAAGAACGTGACAGAAGAACAACAAGAAGAACGTGACAGAAGAACAACAAGAAGAACGTGACAGAAGAACAACATGAAGAACGTGACAGAGGAACAACAGAAGAACGTGACAGAAGAACAACAAGAAGAACGTGACAGAAGAACAAGAAGAAGAACGTGACAGAAGAACAAACAAGAAGAACTGACGGAGGAACAACAAGAAGAACGTGACAGAAGAACAACAAGAAGAACGTGACAAAAGAACAAGAAGAACGTGACAGAAGAACAACAAGAAGAACGTGACAGAAGAACAAGAAGAAGAACGTGACAAAAGAACAAGAAGAACGTGACAGAAGAACAAGAAGAAGAACGTGACAAAAGAACAAGAAGAACGTGACAGAAGAACAACAAGAAGAACGTGACAGAAGAACAACAAGAAGAACGTGACAAAAGAACAAGAAGAACGTGACAGAAGAACAACAAGAAGAACGTGACAGAAGAACAACAAGAAGAACGTGACAGAAGAACAACAAGAAGAACGTGACGGAGGAACAACAAGAAGAACGTGACAGAAGAACAACAAGAAGAGCGTGACAGAAGAACAACAAGAAGAATGAAATAGAGAACAGCAGGAACAAAGCTGAGGAAGAACAAAATCGAAGCAGAATGAACACCAACAAGAATGAAATTAAGTGACACCAAACAACATGGGCGAAGCAAAGAAAGAAGGAATGGAACAAGTTAAAAGCAGAAGAACAACAAGAACAAAGCAGAAGAGCAACAAAAACGATGCAGGATAAGAACGACAATCAGAAGAACAAGGAGAACGAGTCAGAGGAAAAAGAACGAGAAGGAAACAGAGGAACGTATTGAGCACAGGCACAAGATGAATGAAGCAGAGGAACAACAAGAACATGCAGTGGAACAACAACAAGAACATAGCACAGAAAAAAAGAAAGCAAAGGAGCAAGAACAAGAACAAAACAGAGGAGCAAAAAATGAAGCAGAAGAACAACATGAATACATTAGATGAACAACATGAATACAGCAAGCGAAAAGGAGAGTGAAACAGAGGAACAGCAAGAATAATGGAGAGGAAAAACACAAATAAGGAGAGGAACAACAAGAACGAAGAATAGAAACAACAAAAACGAAGCAAGGAGCAACAAGATAGAACGAGTGGAATAGTAAGCAAGAAGAAGAGGAACAATAAGAAGAACGAAGAAATAACAAACAAGAATAGAGGGACAACAAAACAGAACACAGGAAGAACGAGGAGACTGAGCAGAAAACAACAAAAGGAAGCCAAGAATGACACAACAAAGAAAGGAGCACAAAACAACAAACAAACAAACAAGAAAACAAAGAAAAAAGAAAAAAGAAGATGAAGCAGAAGAAGAACAAAAATGAATGAAGTAAGGAACAAGAAGAAAATGAACAGAGAATAGTAATAAGAACGATGCAAAGATACTAGAAGAAAAACAAAGAAGGAACAACAACAAAAGGATGAAACGAAGTACACAAAAAGTAAGGAACAAGAAGAGAAAATGAACAAGGACAAAAAAGTAGAGAACAAGAAGAAGAAGAAACAAAATAACACAAAAGTAGAGACAAGAAGAAGAAGAAGCAGAGGAACAAAAAGTAGAGGAACAAGAAGAAATGAAACAAAGTAAACAAAAAGAGAGAGAACAAGAGAAAAAATGAAGCAGAGGGAACAAAAAAGTAAGGAAAGAAGAAAAGATGAAGTATAGAACAAGAAGAAGATTGAAGCAAGAGAGAACAAGAAGATTGAAGCTGAGGAACTAAAGCAAATGGAAGTAAGAGGAGCAAGAACGAAGCATAAAACAATAACAAGTTTGAAGCAGAGGAACAGACTGAAAAATGAAGCACGAGCAAGAACAACAGAATAAGAGACAGACAACAACAAAAAGAATGAAGTAGAGAACAAAAACAACAAACAAAGAAAAACCTAAGAACAACAAGAAGAATGAAGCCAAGAAACAGCAACAAGATGAAAGAGCAGAGTAACGACATCAAAAAGAGTGAAGAAGAGAAACAACAAACGAAGCTGAAGAAGAAACAGTGAAGGAAACGAACAACATCGAGATGATAACAGAGAGGAACAGCAGCAAGAAGAAGGAAGCGAGGAACACGGTTAAAATGAAGCAGTGAATCAAGAAGAAGAAGAATGAAGCAAGGAACAAGAGCTAGAAAGAAGCAGACAAAATCAGTAACATACATAAATGAGAGGAACGAGAATGAAGGAGAGGAACAACAATAAGAACGAAGCGGAAAACAACAAGAAGATAATCAGAGCAAGAAGATGAAATAAATCAAGGACAACAAAAATAAGAGAAGAAAGCTAAATCAGAGAACATACCAAAGTGAAGCAGAGAAACAAGTACAAGAATAACAGAGAGGAACAAAACAGAATGAAGGAGATGAACAACAACAAAAATGAAGGAGAGGCAACAACAACAAGAATGAAGGAAGGAGCAACACAAGACTGAAGGAGAGGAGCAACACAAAAGAGAGGAGCAACAACAAAAATAAAAGAGAGGAACAACAAGAATGAAGGAAGGAGCAACAACAAGAATAAAGGAGAGGAGCAACAACAAGAATAAAGGAGAGGAGCAACAACAAGAATAAAGGAGAGGAGCAACAACAAGACTGAAGGAGAGGAGCAACAACAAGACGAAGGAGAGGATCAGCACAAAAGGAGAGGAGCAACAACAAGACTGAAGGAGAGGATCAACACAAAAGGAGAGGAGCAAAACAAGACTGAAGGAGAGATCAACACAAAAAGAGAGGAGCAACAACAAGACTGAAGGAGAGGATCAGCAAAAGGAGAAGCAACACAGACTGAAGGAGAGATCAGCACAAAAGGAGAGGAGCAACAACAAGACTGAAGAGGATCAGCACAAGGAGAGGAGCAACAACAAACTGAAGGAGAGGATCAACACAAAAGGAGAGGAGCAACAACAGACTGAAGGAAGGAGCAACAACAAAAATAAAAGGAGGAACAACAACAACAAGGAATGAAGGAGAGGAGCAATAACAAGAATGAAGGAGAGGAGCACAACGAGAATGAAGGACAGAGCACAACACAAAGGACAGAGCAGCAACGAGATAAGGACAGGAGCCACAACACAAACAAAGGACAGGAGCAGAAACTAGAATGAAGGACAGGAGCAAACCAAACACAAACAAACAACAGAAAGGAGAGAGCAACAACAAGAACAAAGGAAGAGGAGCAACAACAAGAACACAGGAGAGGACAACAACAAGAAAAAGGAGAGACAAGGAAGCAACAACAAGAACAAGGAAGGAGCAACAACAAGAAAAAGGACAGGAGCAACAACCAGAATGAAGAGACAGAGCAACAACCAGAATAGAAGGACAGGAGCAACAACCAGAATAAAGGACAGGAGCAACAACCAGAATAAAGGACAGGAGCAACAACAAGAATAAAGGAAGGAGCACAACAAGAATGAAGGACAGGAGCAACAACCAGAATAAAGGACAGGAGCAACAACCAGATAAAGGACAGGAGCAACAACCAGAATAAAGGACAGGAGCAACAACCAGAATAAAGGACAGAGAGCAACAACCAGAATGAAGGACAGGAGCAACAACCAGAATAAAGGACAGAGCAACAACAAGAATGAAGGACAGAGCAACAACAAAAGAATAGGACAAGCAACAACAGAATGAAGGACAGGAGCAACAACCAGAATAAAGGACAGGAGCAACAACAAGAAATAAAGGACAGGAGCAACAACAAGAATAAAGGACAAGCAACAACAGAATGAAAGGACAGGAGCAACAACAAGAATGAAGGACTGGAGCAACAACCAGAATAAAGGACAGGAGCAACAACCAGAATAAAGGACAGGAGCAACAACAAAAATAAAGGACAGGACACAACAACAGAATAAGGACAGGAGCAACAACAGAATAAAGGACAGAGGAACAACAAGAATGAAAGGACAGGAGCAACAACAAGAATGAAGGACAGGAGCAAAACAAGAATAAGGACAGGAGCAACAACCAGAATAAAGGACGAGGAGCAACAACAAGAATAAAGGACATGAGGAACAACAAAAATAAAGGACAGGAGCAACAACCAGAATAAAGACAGGAGCAACAACAAGAATAAAGGACATGAGAACAACAAAATGAAGGACAGGAGCAACAACAAGAATAAGGACAGGAGCAACAACCAGAATAAAGGACAGGAGCAACAACAAGAATAAAGGACAGGAGCAACAACAAGAATAAAGGACAGGAGCAACAACCAGAATAAAGGACAGGAGCAACAACAAAAATAAAGGACAGGAGCAACAACAAGAATAAAGGACATGAGGAACAACAAGAATGAAGGACAGGAGCAACAACAAGAATAAAGGACATGAGGAACAACAAGAATGAAGGACAGGAGCAACAACAAGAATAAAGGACAGGAGCAACAACAAGAACAAAGGACATGAGGAACAACAAAAATAAAGGACAGGAGCAACAACCAGAATAAAGGACAGGAGCAACAACAAGAATGAAGGACAGGAGCAACAACAAGAATAAAGAACAGGAGCAACAACAAGACTAAAGGACAGGAGCGACAACAAAAATAATGGACATCAGCAACAACAAGGACAGGAGCAACAACCAGAATAAAGGACAGGAGCAACAAGAATAAAGGACAGGAGCAACAACAAGAATGAAGGACATCAGCAACAACAAGGACAGGAGCAACAACCAGAATAAAGGACAGGAGCAACAAGAATAAAGGACAGGAGCAACAACAAGAATGAAGGACAGGAGCAACAACCAGAATGAAGGACAGGAGCAACAACCAGAATGAAGGACAGGAGCAACAACCAGAATAAAGGACAGGAGCAACAACAAGAATAAAGGACAGGAGCAACAACAAGAATGAAGGACTGGAGCACCAACCAGAATAAAGGACAGGAGCAACAACAAGAATAAAGGACAGGAGCAACAACAAGAATGAAGGACAGGAGCAACAACCAGAATAAAGGACAGGAGCAACAACAAGAATAAAGGACAGGAGCAACAACCAGAATAAAGGACTGGAGCACCAACAAGAATAAAGGACAGGAGCAACAACCAGAATAAAGGACAGGAGCAACAACAAGAATAAAGGACAGGAGCACCAACAAGAATAAAGAACAGGAGCAACAACAAGAATAAAGGACATGAGCAACAATAAGAATAAAGGACAAGAGCAACAATAAGAATAGCAGAGTAAGAACAACGAAGAAGAACGATGAAGAATGTAGCAGAGGAAGAACAATGAAGAATGTAGCAGAGGAAGAACGATGAAGAGTGTAGCAGAGGAAGAACGATGAACAATGTAGCAGAGGAAGAACGATGAAGAATGTGGCAGATCAAGAACGATGAAGAATGTAGCAGGCGAAAAACGATGAAGAATGTGGCAGATCAAGAACGATGAAGAATGTAGCAGGCGAAAAACGATGAAGAATGTGGCAGATCAAGAACGATGAAGAATGTAGCAGGCGAAAAACGATGAAGAATGTACAAGATAAAGGACGACGAAGAAAAATAAAACAAGACAAAAAAAAACAAAAAACAAAACAAAAAAAACAAGACAAAAATGAAATAACTCAACACATTGATTTATTCATTAAACAAGACTTGATTGCAGTGAAGAAAAACAACAAGGGAAAAATGCATAAAAATTAAGTTTGATTTTAGTCATCAAAACAGAGAAGAGTTCTTATTCACAATGAAAAGCTGCGAAGACCTTATCTCATCATGCATATGAACAACTACGGTAGCTAATCAAAACCTCCCCAAAAGGAGCGGCATAGACCATCTGGCAGAGAAGCCGAGGGAAAAACATGCTCAGGTCCTGCCTGCAAATGAAGATGAGGTAGAGTCACTTCAGGATGGTGAAGACGGAACACCCAGACAAGTATTCCGTTTGTTACAGAAATCCCAGGCATTATAAACAAGGGAGATCAGTCAGAAGCAGATTTAATGATCCTCAAGTTAGAAATGTTTGATGGTGCTTACAACAGCTCAGAATGGTTCCCAGATGGTGTAGCAGATGCATATGTGAAGAGGACAGGTGCAAGAGGTGTCAGCATAGGGAAGACAGACAACTGTCGTGGACCTGACGTCACAGGACTGTCGACCGAGAGCCATCACAGGACACAGCCAGGTGTTTAGAGCATGATGTTACAGGTAAGTCAACGTGCGCACGTGGCATCACGGTCAACAACAACGGCACAAAAAAATTGAGGGTGTCGATGTCAGTTTTCAGTTTGAACATTGTCAAGACAGTGTCTCAGAGCCAGGAGTAAATTCCGTACGCACTAACGCCTCAAATGCCATGTGATGGAAAAATTAAAATCGATCATGGCATAACAATAAGCCTGCACGTAATTTCTGTGCACCTATAAGGTTTTGAGGGTCTACCTAACTTATGGCTAGTCCCTTTTGTGATCTCTATGGCTCTTGACTATATGTTTCTTTCTAAATTTAAATCAATTTTCCTAACCCACGAAATTAAAGGTGCTTTAAGCAATTGTTTCTACATCGGATGACAACATTTTCCAATGTTTCTCGTTAGGTTTGTCAGATTGACTTGCTTCTCTGGTTGATCTGTCAGGTTTAGTTGCCCCCCTTCTGTATCTCTGTCTTCTGTGAAGCTACTGCCGGGGTATTTAAATTCACTCACTTGTTTTGCTTTAATGCCGTTGTTGTTGATGTTTTAAGAATGTCTGACGTTCTGCTTATCTTCATTGTCATGGTTTTGCTGATGCTCATCTTCATGCTGTTTTCAAAAGTGGTCTTCAGACTGGTTTTGTGGTCTGTCATCTTCTTCTTGCGCTGGGCTGTCTTCGTCTGTGAATAGTATCTCGTTCAGACGTTCCTTTCCCGTGGGGATGCCGGGGGGTCTTTCAGTATGAAAAGTATACCCACTTTCTGGAAATTCTGTACTAGAAATTTCCTCTTTTCTATTACTCTCTTTGTTTCTGCCTTGTTCCTTTGCTTTCTGTCATTTCTACCTATCATTTTCTGTCTTGGTCCATTCACCTGTATGTATTCGATAAAGTCTTACGTACTTTTTCTTAGGATTGATAATTGGGTGCATGTATTAAGTGTATTTTTGGCTCTAGGGAAGTTAGATATGCGAAAGCAATTTAGGTAATCTATGCCCGTTTTTATATATGTTTTGGTGTTCTTAGTTATGCTTAAATTTTTTTTCAGATGTGCTTTTTAAATCCCCTGTGCGATAAATTTGACGGAGTGGTCAACGCCAGGGATATGTCCTTAGATTATGTGCGCAAATGCATTAACATGTGTTCCTAATTTTCTTTTCTTTTTCTTTTTTTTTGATAAAGGTTTTTTTATGTGCTGAAGCGGTTATAGCCCTGAGATGGCTCTACGCAGTTGGCTGGGCTTTAAACAACAATAACAATAACAATAACAACAGTCTTCTTGTGCTGGGCTGTCTTCGTCTGCGAACAATATCTCGTTCTGAGGTTCGGGGTCTGGATTAGCTTTTCTCGTGATCTTGTCCACAGAGTTTGGAAAACTCCGAAAGAAATTCATCGCACTCGGACAACTCCATATGCTCTCCACCTACATCTGCCAGCAGTTATCTCGCTGACTTCCTGAGGCTGCACAAAACTCTACGTGCTGGCAAGGTCTTGAAATTGGGAGTGGGTGGAAAGGACTTAAGAAACACTAAGCTGACACCACCGAAATGATGGAAACATTCAGACGGGCAGCGAACAGGCCGGTTTTTTAATGTTGCGGATAGAGATTGAACACGAAGTATCTTACGGATCCTACGGATCTATCGAAAGAAACAACAACAACAGAACTATAAACAGTAGTGGTGGTAGGAGGCAGCCCTATCTCGTTCCGGATATGACTTCAAACCACTCAGTGAATCTACTGGTGTGCGGACTGCACTCATACCATGTGTATAGGTGGCTTCCCGTAAAACGCCACAAAAGTACCAAGAAAACTATTTCCTCTAGGATCTGCCTGTGACAAATTATACATTCGTCTGCAAAACTGTGAATCGTCGACTTTAAGTTTCAAGGAATTATTGCAGTTGACACTAAGACGCTTTTAATATTATTCACAGAAACATGATTGTCAGGTTTGTTTTTTGTAGTCTCCAATTGTTCTTTTTCATTTTTTACTTTACAATTATCGCTGAATTTTCTTTCTTTTCAGTCTGTCTGTCTTTCTTATCTTTTGCTCTCTCTATGTCTCTCTCTCTCTCTCCCTCCCTCCCTGTCTCTCTCTCTGTCTG
>CM060307.1:42081856-42099356 GCA_030674185.1 Monoplex corrugatus | reverse complement strand
GGGGGGAGGGGGGGGCACGTATGGAAGTCTCCCCTCTCCCCACATCCATAAGGAAACAGACACTAAAGACCCTGACATATTTCTGTCGTTGATCCTATAACAAGTAATTACACACATCACGTAATTACATCACATACGTGTCTGTCTCACAAGTCTGTGGGGAAGATGGATGGACAGACATATTAAGGTAAAAGTTACGTTAAAGAATTAAAGAAAAGATATATATTCATTACGGTAAAGGTCTGTGTTCATAAAGATAAACGTATATTCGTATTAAGGTAATGGTATTAAAGGTATGTGTTTATTGAAGTAAGTTAAACGCTTATTACAGTGAGGGTATCAAAAATATATTCTTATAAAGGTAAAAGTATATGTTTACTAATGTAAAAGTATTAATCTGAAATAAATTCACGTGCACAGGCATCACTGATGAATGTCCCTGGTACGGCATAGACTTAGATAAGCCCTCTTCCCATATTATTTTAATAGTTAACCTTGTCATCTATGTCACTTGAGGTGGGTGTAGGCATAAATGAATCTATGCGCGCGTGTGTGTATACGTGCGTGCGCGCGCACGTGCACTTATGTATGTGTAACCTATTTCTATTTGTGTGTATGTCTGTTTGCCAGATTGTCTCTTCTTCTTCTTTGTCGTCGAGTTCTTCTTTGTTCATTTTCGAACAATTCTGTCACGTATGCGTGTATACACATCTTTTGGTCGGTTGATACACAATGCGCAGACATTACGTTGCTGCACAGTCTGCAGAATCCGTCTTCGCTGGCCAATATGTACAGGCAGTCATGATCGACTTGGTGTTTTGAAATCAGGATTGGTGCCTTTTTTTTCTCTTGTTCCACTGAATCTGTTCCACTGAATCTTCTTCGCTGTTCGTGAGAAACAAAACTCGTTACTTCTGTTTCGATTTCAGTTTTGTCAAGAGCGTTCAGATGAGTCCAGGTGTGCTAACACCACAACATGCATGGGATGGAAAATGATCCAGTCTAACCATTGACATATGTCGAAAGTTTACGCAGACATCCTAAGCTATGGTGAGACATTCAGCTTCCACCTAACTAGTGTTTAGTCAGTTTGTTTATAACTTGTTTTGTAACAGGGCAATGTCTTTTTCTTTTTTTTCTTTCTCCTCTTCAGCTTAATGACGACAAGACAGAAGCTATCCTCATTGGCACCCGTCAGAAACTTTCCCAGCTGCCTCCTCTTTCTCTCCCATTATGTAACACATCAGTCCCAATTTCTGATTCAGCTAAAAACCTTGGTGTCTGCATTGACTCTACCCTGTCCATGAACAACTTTGTTTCTCAAACTGCCAGATCTTGCTACTATCATCTCCATCGTATAAGCCTGATCAGGAAGTATCTCTCTGTCGAAACAACTGCAAAACTCGTTCTCTCCTTCATAATGTCTCGCATTGACTATTGCAATTCACTCCTGTCTGGTCTTCCTGCCTCCACCATTCACATCCTACAGCGCATTCAAAACAATGCTGTACGCCTTGTACTCAAAAAGAAAAAAGCTGACCACATATCTCCTCTCCTGGCACAACTTCACTGGCTCCCTGTATCAAAGCGCATACAGTACAAACTAGACACCATGTGCTACAAAAGCCTCAATAACGCAGCCCCCGATTACCTGTCAAGCCTACTTGAGATCTATCTTCCCTCACGTACCCTCCGCTCTGCCTCCGATCCTCTGACTTTTCGCTTTCCACGCACTAAGCTCAATACCTATGTCCACGAGCCTTCTCTGTTTCTGGTCCACTCTCCTGGAACAAACTTCCTCTCTCAGTCCGTCAGCAACCTACTTTTGCCTCCTTCAAGTCCGCTCTCAAAACTCACCTTTTCTCCTCTGCATAAAATCCTAACCTCACTCAACCCCCCTCTGCAGCCTGTCTCCGCTCGGAGGGGAATCACTTTGTTTTAATATATAATTGTATATGATGTGCTCTCTGTGGTTTTCCATTGGTTTTATTCTTGCTTTTATTGCTTTTATTCTTTTCTCCCCATTTGTGGCCATGCATGTGTGTGTGTGTGTGTGTGTGTGTGTGTGTGTGTGTGTGTGTGTGTGTGTGTGTGTGTGTGTGTGTGTGTGTGTGTGTGTCGTGCGTGCGTGCGTGCGTGTGTGCGTGTGTGTCTTTTCGGCGCTTGGATTTGATTTTGTCGAGATTTGCGCTATATAAATATTGTAATTATTATGTATGCATGTGTCGTACGTAGTATGTGTATGTATGTATGTATACGCTTAATTTATGTATGTATGTATGCATGTATACGCTCAGCTTAGATTTATGTATGTAAGTATGTAAGCATGTATGTATGCATGTATACGCTCATATGTATGTAGGTATGTATGCATGTATACGCTCAGCGCTTAGATTTGATTTTGTCAAGATTTTGCGCTATATAAATAAAATATATTATTATTATTATTGTTCGCGGGCTGGAACTCCCACATGCTTTCTGTACTGATAGATCCACGTTTCTATCCACCACACACCTACAGCTCCACTAAGGAGTTAATCAATACTGGTTCAGATTATTTATTCATCAGGCTCTGACTGCCTGACTACAGGAATGCTAAGCCTATACCTATAGCAAAGGCATTGTTTGCCGGCAGCAAGTCCCCATCCTCTCCCTCTCTTCTGTCCTCCCTCCTCTCTGTGTGCTGGGCATCGAATGTCCGGCGAGCGTGGGCATGGTGTCTGTCTGTTTGTCTGTCTCTATCTCTGTCTGTCTCTGTCTCTCTGTCTCTGTCTCTGTCTATCTGTGTCTCTCTCTCTCTGTACTTCAGTATCAGAAAAAAACGTTATCCCATAATGTGTGATCATAAGGGAGGGAGCGAAGTCAAAGATCTCAGTTTCTGTGGGGGTCACCTTTATAGGTACAGTAGCTATCTCCTGACCCTCACTACTTTACTTTCTTCAAACCCGAACAGGATCCGAGACCCATTTACATCTGGGTAAACTGTAGGCCGCAGGCGAAAACTTATTTCTCGAACCTGCAGCAGTCAAATGGATTGAAAGTTTGGGGGCTCTGTATCTACACCAACCAGACGTCATTCCTAAATACAATAACATCTTTTTTCTCCGCTGCTGTATCTTCTGTATCGCTTGTGTCATTGCTCCTACGTCGCTCAGTAGGATTTTCCAACACCTTTCCACCAAAGCTAAGACCAAAATGACTACAGAGTGTAAAGGGCCACAGAGTGTGGAACAGTTTGACACAGTATTCAACTGATATAATGGCATGGGCGTGATAGTGGAGTTTCGTTCTGGCTTGAGACTGCGTGACAGGGCTGAACTCAACTTTCCCAGGCCCGAAAATACAGACACCTGCGCTGTTGGTCATGAAATTTGAGCGACACTGTCAGTAAAGCAGCTGTGGAGTGAATGAGACTCGACTGTGTGGTTCCAGTGTTCTCAGAGAGCTCATAGCACGCTCAGCATCGGGTGGGAGTCGGGTGACACTGAAAATGCTAACAAAGGTACAAACCGAGGGACGGAGGCTCAAATCTCAAATGTCCCTGTCATCGATCTGTTGTGCTAACCACATCGCCATAGTGAACCACACGACTGTTTCTCTAAATGTCATAAGTTAGTTTGTTTGTTATTGTTTTTGTTTTGGGCTTTGTGTTTCTTTTCCAAAAATATCATCTTTTACCTTTAGGAATGTTCGGCTAGTCATTTAGTCTCTTCACTTTGTGAAATATTATTACCTTTTTTTGTTTTTGTTTTTTGGGTGGCGTCTGATATTTGTTGATAATGCTCTCCAGCTGTGTTCCCAGGCAGCCAGATTGACGAATTGTGCACAGAACGAAACGATCGTTACAAGCTTGGGGAACATAATGACCTTCCTTGTAGAAGACCTATAGGCTGGCAGATCACTATAGAAGGATCACATGTGATCTTTCTTTCTCCCCCTCCCCTCTTATTATTTTCTTCCCAGCAGTGTCTGCCCTCTGAGTTCTGTTTCGTTTATGTTGTTAGAGACGAGACAGTGAATTCTGGCTGAAAGTTTTTTTATGTGTTTGTTTTTCTGTTTCAGACAACACTGTTTTCTCTCTCTTTTGGGGTCACCTTCGTTCACCCTCCTTGGTTACCTACAGTAAAGTGTAACGATCAGGTAATCGATAGGTATTCAGGTGACGTAGGCATCGGGTTCTGACTGCCAGAATGCTTACTCTGCTCTTTAAGACTTCATTGACTGTGCAGTTCGTTCGATGGCTGGCACAGAGAGAGAGAGAGAGGGGGGGGGGGGTGGAGAGGGAGGGAGGTGGGTTATCGATCAGATCTACCGATCCCTGAAAAGGTCAAGTAATGCGGACAGTATGGGACAGTCGTTTTTTCCAGGCATAGTTTGCGTCAGTGTGACATGAAAATGGAATACTTCTACTTTTTGTCTCACAAACTGTTGAAAATTAAAATTCAAAATATTCGATACTATCGCCAAAGCGGAATCAATTACACGAAAGACATGATATTGAACATACATGCAAGGCGTCCATATCTTTTAAAAAATCGAATCCATTAAGTGCCATCAACACAAAACAGTAAAAGACGAGAAATATTTATGGGGGAGATATATGAAACAATGTTATTTCATGAATAAACTGGGAAACATATACTGTATGCCGTAAATAAACTGGAAATCAAACATATCAATATGTCGTAAATCAAAAATCATATGAAAACTTCATCCCAAATCATTGATAGATACAGGAGCTATTTTCCTCTGAAAATGTGCAAATTCTCTTTGCATGTAATTACATGTATATTCCTGTATGTGATGTTTTTGTATACAGCAGGCCTTTTGATTGGGGTTTGCATTTATGACTATTTATTTTTCCTAGACGGAATGTTTAACTTATATTTTAATCTGTGTGCATGGTTTCATCAAGTTATATCTCATAGTAATTGTATATGTAAACATATGTGTGTATACACACATACAGACAGACAGACACACAGACAGACAGACATAAAATCTAATACGAGCTCGTATTTATAAAGATATAAATCCATCACTAAATATTGTTGACGCAGAACCAACACTAACATCTCCATTATGACAAAATAAGTTTCTCATGATTAGAATAGATGTACTTCTTCTTTATCAACACATATGGATAAATCGAACAGACACAGACAAAAAGACAGACAAGCACTTTCAAAAACACGAAAAGAGGACGGACAGACAGAGAGCGAACGACAGACAGGAGAGAGAGAGAGAGAGAGAGAGAGAGAGAGAGAGAGAGAGAGAGAGAGGAGAGAGAGAGGAGAGAGAGAGAGAGAGAGAGAGAAACTGAAACTGAACTGAAACTGAAACTGTTTATTGTCATTACCCGAAAAGGTCTTTTGACAAGGGGGATAACAATTTTCCAGTAGTGCGACACATAATCCACTCTTTGTATGTGCGCAAATTCTTCACACATAATCCAAAAAAATATCGAACATCCATTCCTTGAACAGTCGAACATATTCAAATAATATATAATGAACAATCATCCATTTTACCAGTACTACATAATGCAAACAAAACAAAACAAAAAAAAAAATATCAAAACAGTGTTCCCACATTCAGGCCAATAATTTGTCTAGGTTTAGACAAACCCAAATCTTTTTCACACACCCACACCCACACCCACACACACACACGCACCCATATACACTCACACGCGGGCGCGCGCTCGTGCGCACGCACACACACATCAAAACTGTAATATGATGAAACATCTGGGCTAGACCACCCAAACCTTACATTTAGTAATAATAATATAATCTTTACATAACTGCCCCAAAATACTCTGTTAACAAGGGACATCACTATGCCTTTTATTTATTTATTTATTTTTTTGTTTGTTTGTTAACATGTATAGTAGACGCTTAAGTGTCTATATACCCTTTCAATATCCACTTCTAACATATTCTACAAATATACCATTATTTTCATATTATTAGCTACTCTTAAATTATCGGCAAACAAAGCAAAATAAAGCAAATGAAAACAGCTCTTTACAAAACAGAATCTATAATAAAGCGGCTTCTTTTGGAGTTAACGTGATATAGCCCACATCAGTCAAAAGAGATTAAATTAATCCCAGTATGATATTGTCTAGCACTATTGTCGGGCTTGTAAGTGTTTATGTCTTATTTTTTGTGCTTCCGCAATGTATAGTGCCACTGATTTGATTATGACTTCGTCATCAGACGACAAAATAGATACAACATCTTGTCTTTTGGCCATGTCGGATTCAAAAACTTTGCATTTTCCACGTATTGTGTCAAAAATTTGGCATTGGAATAAAAAGTGTTTTTCATTATCGACATTGTTTCCACATAAGGAGCAAGGATATACTGTGGACGTCCCAGGTTGAAACCAATTTTTATTTGCATTGAAACCAAGTGTTCTTAATCTAAATCTTGCGTAATTAGTTCTTTGCCATTTATCCGTAACAACACTGAGATATTTTTCGGTTTGAAAAACATCTTTAAATGAGAAGAACCAACTATATTTTTCTTTGTTTTTCCATATCTGAGTGCCAATTTTGTTTAAACGAACAAATAAGCCTGTCTTTAAATTCATTAATAAACTGACACTCATTTCCTACTCCCTGGGACAACCACACGATTCCAAACCCAAGTTCTGATAAAGCCTTTTTTACCTGATAGGCCCAGTTCTGTTTTCCTATTTCCATTTAAGTAACCATCATTTCATATGCCTGTTTACATAACCGAGATTGTGGAAGCCTTAACAATTTCAACCAGTATTTAATACTCTTCACAAAGGTTCTAATGTATAAAGGATATCTTCCAGTTTCTCCATATAAAACAGTATTAGAAGAGTGAATTGGTACAGCCAAAAAACGTTTTATAGCATATGTATGCACTTTTTCCATATGTGGATTTACAGTAAGACCCCATACTTCAGCTGCATATATAAGTAAAGGTTCTATCTGTGTATCAAACATTTTCCAATATAAATTACAATCAATAGAATTGAGCTTCCGTAAGGATTTAAAATTTCAATAACACCCTTTTCCCCTTTATTACAAGATTCTTCCCATGCATAATTTAAACTTAATTTTGTCGAAAATATCATTCCTAAGTATTTATAAGAATTAACAACTTTAACCTCGTTAATTCCATAGAACCATTTTTCGTGTTTTGATAAATGTCCACCCTTCCTGAAAATCATATATAGTTTTATCCATGTTAACTGTTAAAGCTAGTCGATCCGATTCTTCCTTTAAGACATTTAACTGGTTTTTGTAAGCCTTTGACTGTACCAGAGAGAAGAATAACATCGTCTGCAAACAGCAATAGGAATATCTCAATAACCCCAGGGATAATTTGAATGCCATGCCTGCCTTTTCTTGACAGTTCCACTGCTAATTCATTAATGAAAAATGAAAACAATTGAGGACTCAATTGACACCCCTGTTTCACTCCTTTAGGGCATTCGAAATAATCTGAATATACACACTTCTCAGGCACACATGCAAGCACTGAGTTATAAACTCCTCTTAGGGCCATATATAATTTTCCATTCACACCACTTTTACGTAATACATTCCAAAGATTATTACGATTCACAGAATCGAATGCCTTCCTAAATTCCACAAATGCAACATAAAGTTTCTTATTTAAAAGTAAATGCTTCTGCACAAGGGAGTAAAGTGTGAAAATATGATCAATTGTACTTTATTTTGATCTAAATCCAGCTTGTTCTTCAACTATTTTCTCTTCTTTTTCTGCCCACTTTGTTAATCTCTTATTCAAAATATATGTATAAACTTTACTCACTATACTTGTTAGAGCGACTCCTCTATAATTATCTGGATTATTCCCATCTCCTTTTTTATGAATTGGGATTATTATGGACTTTGCCCATTCTGACGGAAAAATGCCATTATCAAAAAGCTTGTTACATAAATGGACAAGGAAATCAATTACATTAGCATTTGCATGTTTTAACATTTCGCTAATTATTTGATCTGGTCCTGCGCTCTTTCCTGCTTTCAAATGCCTGATACTCGCAGTCACTTCTTCTTTAGTTATAGGCTCATTGAAAAGTGGCTCAAAATTATTTTCTTCCTCTACTATATTACTCTCTTGTGCAGTATTTCCCCCGATATCATTGAAAACACTGCAGAAATGATTGTACCATTGTTCAATAGAGATTTCATTGTACACAAAGGCCTTTCTATTAACAGATCTTATTATTGACCAGAATGTCCTGGAGTCATTGATTGAATCTTTCAGTGTTCTTATTTTCTTATCTTCGTATTCCCTTTCTTTCGTTTTCCTTAGTTTAACATACTCTTTTCGTGATATGACATATGCTTCTCTTTTTTCTCTTTTTTCTTTTTCTGTTTTGCATCTCTGGAATCTTTTCAGTAGCCTCTTAACTTCTTGTTTCTTTCTTTCACATTCCTTATCAAACCAATCATTCTGTTTCTTTTGTCCTTGTCTCACTGTTCGTACCATACACGCAGCTGCCCCGCATAAAGCCTTAGTAAACTGCTCCGAACTGTCATTCACATTATAATCTAACAAACCGAAAGCTGTCTGTAGACAATTGTTGAACTCAGAACCATCAAGCTCGTGTACAAATAAACTTGCTAATTCTTCAGACCATACAATTTTTTCTTCCCCTTGTTGTCTTGCACTTTCTACATCTGTATGATTATTTCCCCTTTTCCATATTACCTCAACAGGTAGATGCCATGAATCAACACAGTTACCTACCCGTAAATCAAAGCATGAGACCAGATTATATGGAACAAGAAAATAGTCAATCACACTACACCCGTTTGGAGACACAAAAGTGTATTCACCCTCTGTATCTCCATCACAAAAACCATTCAAAATAACCATATCCAACATGAAACATAAGTTCAACAATGTTTTGCCAAAACTATTCACAGTTTCATCTTTAGAACAACGTACATCACATTCATTATACATCCTGTCATACTCAATGTCTTCCAAATAAGTAGTCATGTCTTCAGGCGCAAACTGTTCGTAACCTGTTCTAGCATTGAGATCTCCCATAATTATAAAATGTGTTTTTTCTTTTTCAAACTGTTGTAGCATTAATTCTTCCAGCATCAAGATCCCATCTTTAATTAATGTTTCGTTATATCTAGGGCTTCCTTCTGGCGCAACATAGCATGCAATCAAAATGAGATCTTTGTCTAAATCAAATACATTTTTGTTTACTCTGATGGCAATGGTATTATCATAATCTAACATTATTTCTTTCACACAATTTTCTAAAGTTTTTTTTCACCAACAATAAAACTCCACCCGAATTCCTGCCATGGTGTGACAATTTCTTAGCTGGAGCGTAAAACTTCAAATAATCAGTGAACAAACAGCTGAAATCAAACGAAGTATCAAGAAAACATTCAGTGAGACAAACAAAATAAAATTTTGTTACATAATTTATGAAGGAAACGTTCTTCAATTTACTGTACAAATTGAGAGAGAAAAGAGAGAGAGAGAGAGAGAGAGAGAGAGAGAGAGAGGCGTGCGTGATGTTGGTGAAGGGAAACAACCGAACTTGACTGCGACGATCTTTGCGCGAAGAGTTTGTGTTCTTACATCGTCTTCGCTACATTGAATGATGACGGTAATGTAAAATAAACGCCACTTTAAATACATGTACTTACTTACTCAGAATTAGTGTTTAGACTGTAGTACATTAATTGTTCTTAGTATCATCCTCTTCCCCCTCCTCTTATCATTACATCATCATCATCATCATCATCATCATCATCTCATCTTCATCATCATCATTAGAAATAGTTCTTGTATAACGCTATTCTCTAAACTCATTTGGACTAGCTGCATTTTCTGCTTAATCAGACATTTTAATGGAGCAAAGAAAACAACTCAAGCTGTTTCGTGAGCTGACCGCATTCCACGATGTTGTTGCATAATATGCGTCTTTTGTGGACGTGCATGCTGAGTGTTTTCATGTTTCCATAAGCCAGCCATTGACAGGACTTACAGGATCTTTAACGTGCGTGTTTGACATTCTGCATGCGTATTCACACCAAAGGAGCTTAGGCACTGGGAAGTCCGCACACATCGAAATCTTTATTCTAAGACGGACAAGATATTTGGTACTATTCTGTTTCTTGCAAAATTCTTTATTATATTTACTAGGTTAGAGAAATATATAGCGTCTTTTTCGGGTTTTAGAAATCAAGAACCGGGCGCGATATAACGTATGTGATAACGTAAACAAGATGTTTGGCGCTATTCTGTTTCTTGCAAAATTCTTTATTATGTTTGCTAGATTACGGAAGAATAAAGTGTCTTTTTCGGGTTTTTGAAATCAAGAACTGGGCACAATAACATGGTATACGTTAACGTTAACTCTACTAAAATATACACCACACAAGCTTGCACTTTTGCACATCTTTAAAGCAACCAATCTGAAAATCAAATCGATAAAAATGAAAACATTTACGCGTGCGTATTGTGTGTAGGTTTATTCACAAGTAATTAGTAACACGTTTGTCACAATTGTCGTGCGCAACAAGCACTATGTACACGTTAAAAAACCCAAGGCAACAAAAGATTTGTCCCTGGGAAAATTGTGTAAAAATACTCCACTCTTGTATGTAGAAAGACAAATGAATATATGAATACAGGTGTAAAGTAGGGTGCTTTCTTTGGGATCCGACGGCAACAAAAGAATTGTAAGTGGGAAAATTCAGTAGAAAAATACACTGCTATAAATTTTTTAAAAAGTGACGCATAAAGTAACATGCTGCTTCTCGGAAGAGCAGCCCGCATATATGTGTACATGCACATGCAAAAGGAAGAATTCTCATCGGTATTGTTGATGCCAACTTTGAGTTTCTATGTCGCTGCATAAATTACTGGTATCTGCGTAGGTATCTCACTACAAACTTGACACATACGGAGACATCATATACTCTATCTGCAGGGACACTTATGGAGTGAAGCAGCCAAAGACAAAAACGCCTCCCCAGAAATCCAGAAGACAGCAACAGATGGAGAGCATCCGAGGGAGAAAAGGAAGCTTAAAAAGCGAATGAAAACTGCCTCAGAATTCGAGAAGCAAGGGCTCCTGGAACTCTGGAAAGATCTGAAGGCCAAACACAATGCTCTCAGCAAAGTGGAATCAGCAAGGCGAAGAAAGAGCAAAAAAGAAGAAGACTCAAGATCGTTTCTTCAAAGATCCCTTTGACTTTTCAAGAAAGCTGTTTGAACAACCCAAATCAGGGACTCTCACAGTGGGCAAGGAAACCCTAGAGCAGCATCTCAGGGAAACATATTCCGATTCTCAGCGCGAGGCACCACTTGAAATCCAGAATCTGGTTTGGCCTGCAGCGCCAGAAGGAAAATTCAATAACAAACCACCAACACTGGATGAAGTGAAGAACGTAGTAAAGAAAGCCAGAGCCAAGTCAGCACCTGGACCAAACGGAATACCATACCTGCTCTACAAGAAATGCCCAAAAGTGCTCGAGTGGCTCCACAAGATGATTCGATCAGCATGGAGGAACCAGAAGATCAGCGACCAATGGATGAGAGCTGAAGGAGTGTACATTCCGAAGGAGCAGAACTCCAGCAGCATCAATCAGTTCAGGCCAATATCACTTCTGAACGTCGAGGGGAAAATCTTCTTCTCTGTTATGGCAGCAAGATTGACAAAATACCTGACTGAAAACAAGTATCTGGATATGTCAGTCCAAAAGGGAGGCATACCAGGAATGCCTGGATGCTTGGAACATGCCACGTTGATTTGGGATGCCATCCAAAAAGCAAGAACAGAGAAGAGAAACATTGACGTAGTTTGGCTTGATCTGGCGAATGCATATGGATCAGTTCCACACGATATGATCCAGCTGGCTCTTGAAATGTATCACATCCCAGAAAACATCCGAACAATGCTGAGGAAGTATTTCCAAGGGTTCTCAATGCGGTTCTCTACCAAAGAATACACCACGGACTGGATAGACCTAGAGGTGGGCATTGCAATGGGCTGTGCAATCTCTCCCATACTGTTCGTGTTGGCAATGGAAGTCATCTTGAAAGCTGCAATGAAGAGTTCAGGTCCAGTGAATCTGGGAGATGGATACCAGATGCCTCCTCTGAAAGCTTTCATGGATGACACAACAGTCTTGTCCACGGATGAGGAAGAGACACACCAAATCTTAAAGCAGCTGGATGAGCTGGTGGCCTCTTCAAGAATGAGGTTCAAACCTAAGAAATCCCGAAGTCTCTCACTGCGAAAGGAAAAGTGGCAGATTCAGTCAAATTCATGGTAGCCAACCAAGCCATCCCCACTGTCACAGAAGAGCCAGTAAAAAGTCTCGGAAGATGGTATGATGACTCCCTGAAAGACACACAAAGGGGATGTGAAACCAAGCAAACAGCAGAAGAAGGCCTGAAGAAAATAGATAACTGCGGACTGCCAGGCAAATACAAAGTCTGGTGTCTACAGTTCATGCTGATACCAAAGCTGCTGTGGCCACTGCTAATCTATGACATTTGCACCAGCACAGTCGAAGCAATGGAAGCCAAAATCAACAAATACACAAGAAAATGGCTCGGTGTCCCACCTGGTCTCACTGATGTTGCATTCTACTGTCGTCAAGCAATGCTGAAGCTACCTCTCAAATCCATAGTGGAGGAATACAAAGTTGGAAAAGCAAGACTGTTGAGCATGCTGGAGGAATCGGAAGACAATATCGTGAGATCAGTTCATCCAAAGCTGAGAACTGGCAGAAAGTGGAAAGTCCAAGAGGCTGTAAACAATGCCAAGAGAAACCTCAGCATCAAAGAAATAATTGGACACACGCAAACCAACAGACAGGGACTGGGAGCAACAAAAATGCAGTGGTGGTCCAAAGCCAAAGGGAAGGAAAAAAGAGACATGATCATACAGGAGTTGAAGGAAGAAGAAGATGTCAAAAGAGTGCAGAAGGCAGTCCAGCAAGGTCAACAGGGGCAATGGACAACATGGGACAGTGCACTCCAAAGAAGTCTCAGCTGGAACGATATGTGGCACATGGCTCCTCTAAGGATAAGCTTCCTCCTCAGATCTGTATATGACCTGCTCCCCTCGAATGCAAACTTAGTGAAATGGGGGAAAGCAGACGACCCAGCATGTCCGCTCTGTCAGAAGAAACAAACAGTGGAACATGTCCTAAGCTCTTGCAAAGTAGCGCTAGCCCAAGGAAGGTATACATGGAGGCACAACCAAGTTCTGAAAGTGATCACAGATGTGGTTAGCGAAAAAACCATGACCCCAAACGCACCAATTGCTATGACAACGTTCTACAAAGCAGGAGGGAAACAGGTCTGGCCCGAAAGGGCTATGACAACCAGCACATTGCCAAAGGGTCTTCTGGATGGAGCAGTCGACTGGGAGTGTACAGCAGACCTCCCAGAGTGGAGAAATTACCCAGATGTCATCAGCAAGACAGGCATGAGACCAGACATCGCTCTCCACTCTGACTCCTCGAAACAAGTGATTCTGATAGAACTCACTGTGCCATACGAAAGCAGAATGGAAGAAGCACATATCTACAAGACCGAAAAATACGCCGGTCTTGCCAGCACCCTGAAGAAAGCAGGTCTGCGGGTCAAAATCTTCGCCATAGAGGTCGGGGCAAGAGGGTTTGTGGGCACCTCCGCTTATGATCTCATGAAACAACTCGCCATTTCTGGGAAGAAGAGGACTAGAGCCCTTAAAGCGATGGCAGAGGCAGCAGAAAGGAGCTCAAGCTGGATCTGGGCAAGGAGGAACCAAAAAAGTGAACTTCATAAGGATTAAATTCCCTACAGATGATGTGTGCCCCGTTAGCACATTGGTAAACCCGCGTACCGCAGTTCTGAAGCGCAGAATCGCCCAGGTTCGATCCCCGGCGTGGGAAAAAAAAAAAAAAATAGACAACAGCAGAAGGGCATCCAGGAGTCATGACCTGGATGTGGCCCGGCCCCCCGAGAGTGTAAGGAATTCAGGGCCGAAACACTTGTCTAAAGGGGTTACTTCTCTGAAGACCTTCTGTTGTCTAGCTCTCCCTAGAGTTTCTTTCTACCTGTACATGCACATGCAAAAGGAAGAATTCTCATCGTATTGTTGATGCCAACTTTGAGTTTCTATGTCGCTGCATAAATTACTGGTATCTGCGTAGGTATCTCACTACTGCAACGATTGACATGAGATTACTATGATTACAAGACAACATCCATCCTTTTTTCCTTCTTGTCTGCCTTATATCTTGTCCGTCTGTCTGTGACCATCTAACTGTCTGTTAAGATCATCGTCATCGACGTTGTCGTCGTCACCATTTCGATTCGCGACTGATGTGATTGTTTGAATGATCGATAGGAAGAAAGTTTTTGTTCTTTCTTTCGCCGTCTGGATGGTCAGGGCAATCTAGTGATAAATGTGGCCTTTTTTTTCCAGTTTCAATCGGCTGCCATGAAGACTGTTGGTCAGAGGAGTT
Organism: Monoplex corrugatus; assembly: GCA_030674185.1. Lineage (NCBI taxonomy): Eukaryota > Metazoa > Mollusca > Gastropoda > Littorinimorpha > Ranellidae > Monoplex > Monoplex corrugatus. Next base: position 42,084,841 of record CM060307.1, on the reverse strand, counting down.
TAACGAGAGTAGAAGCTGTGTTACTGCGTCCCTGGCGCAACAAGAAGGACGAGAGGACCCTTCAGTATCTGAGAGTAAACCTGGTTGAGACAGAAAGGACCCAGCGCAGACTTAGCCTGAAGGACCTCATTGGGTAAGTGCTATTCTTGTCAAATGTAGGTGACCATGTAGACACTTGCGTCATATTGTATGGTAACATGGTTTGTTCGAAGGTGCCTGCAGGCCTGGTACCTCTGACATCAGCCTTCAAGGCTTTCTGTAGGGTTACCCATTCTGTGAACACAGGGGGCTAGAGCATTTTAGGCGGCTCTTATTCGCATGATGGCTCCGTCATAGGACACGTGTGGTATTTTCTGGGTATGGCCTTGCCAGGTGCCAGCCCACCCCGTCCTGATAAAGACCATCGCCAGTTGGTCCGGGGCTGTTTATTCGTTCACGTTTAAACCCTGGCTTATTTCGCAGCTGACCTCCGTATCTTCACCCTTTGACTCCCTCATCCTATCCATCAGCATCCCGCATTGTCAGCCATGACAGCAAAACAAAAACTTAACCCTTTCACTTCCTCACCCTATCCACCAGCTTCCTGCAGGGTGAGGAAGTGAAAGGGTTAAGATTTTGCAGCTGGCGAATAGTGTGCGGGAATAAAAGGGTTAAGACCATCCGCCAACCGTCATCTGCGACTCGTTGGTTTGGGGATGGTCACCGCAGTACAAAGTTGGAAGAAGCCTTTTCCAGTATGGAAAACAAAAAACGACAGTTGTGTTTTGGGATGCGACAGGAGAAGACAGGTCTAGCATGCTGCAGTTGGCCAGTTCTTTGACATTTGCCACTTGCCGCTTCTCCTGTTCATCTCGGTGGCGACGGCCTCTTTTCAAGGTGTTCTTAGAGATGTTCTTGTATAGTCTCCTTCCGGGTATTGTTCAAGATGGTCTTGTGCAGTATATTGTGATGTGTGACGTGACCTAATTAAGCAAGCTTTCTATGTTGTCAGCAGAAATGATCTCTGCCAACTTTCAGAGATGTTGATCATGCTCGGTACGTGTTTATTTGTATTTGTCTTGTCTTCACGGTAGGATGCACGAAGCAGTTTCTTCAGGCAGTGCATCTCAAAGACCAGAGATCCGGGATTTGAATCACAACTGCACAAAAACTGCTTTGCATTAACCCTTTGACTCCCGCACCCTGTCTATCAGCACCCTGTATTGTCAACCATGCTAGCAAAGCAAAAACTTAACCCTTTGAATCCATCACCCTATCCACCAGCTTCCTGCAGGAAGCTGGTGGATAGGGTGAGGGAGTCAAAGGGTTAAGTTTTTGCAGTTGGTGGATAGGGTGCAGGAGTCAAAGGGTTAAACCTGCGTGATAGTCTTGATGTTTGTCTGCGTAAAAGTCTTTCTGATGAGACGATAAGCCAAGGTTCCGTACACAGCATGTATTTTATACATGTTAAAGAACGTATGGAAGCAGATGGATTGTCTGGACAAATTGTCGTGTACAAAAATGATCTAATACTTTTATTGGTAAACGAACAAGTTTTTGCACATATCTCTGCAACAAAACGGCTCAGAAATTTGACCGCCGTTGTCTGAAATTGACCGCCATCGCCTCAAGTTGACCGCCATTGCCTACATTTACCAACTATCGTGGACAGGGTATGAAGACTGTGTCAACACAGCAGTTACATAGTGTGGGCCAAACAGCAGAACAGCGTGTATACACGCAACCGAGCTAGTACCATCGTGGAAAGCAGAAAGAAAAAGAAAAAAAAACTTGTCTGTCCGTGTATCTGTTTGTATACTCTGTCTCCAGCTCTGTCAGTTATCTCTTTCTCTGTCTCTCTCTGTCTCTAATGTAAGAACATTAGTCTATTTGACGCTTGATTTATCTTCTATAAATTTGTCACATGTAATGTTTCTTCTCCCTCTATTTCATTTTATTTTGTTTTATCTTATTACTATTTTGTTTACTATGTTTTCCTCTCCTCCTCCTCCTCCTCCTCCTCTTCCTTCTTCTTCTTCCTCTTCTTCGTCTTATTTTTATTATTATCACTATCATTATCTTTCTTTCTTTCTTTACTTATCTACCTGCTCATCTGTCTATCTATCTATCTATACTATCTACCTCTCTCTCTCTCTCTCTCTCTATCTATCTATCTATCTATCTATCTATCTATCTATCTATCTATCTATCTATCTATCTATCTATCTGTCTCTAAGTGCTGACTGTGTACGTTTCTTGATTTCATTGTCTCTAAGTGCTGACTGTGTACGTTTCTTGATTTCATTGTATCTTAATTTTAATATTCAACATGTATTTTCCTTAAGCTGTACTTGTTACTGTAAACAAATATCATGTGTATAGAATAGCAACGGCAAGTTTGAAAAATGGCTTCTAGCCAATAGCTTTTACCGTTGAAAAATAAAGCATCATTGTCATTGTCATTGTCATTGTCATTGTCTCTCTGTGTCTCTCTCTCTTTTTTTTTTTTTTTTTTTCCGCCCCCATTTGCTCCCTCCTCATCCTCTCTGTCTCACTCTCTCACTCTCTGTCTCTGTCATCCTGTCTGCCTTCGTCTCTTTCTCTGTTCGTTCTTTGATTTAACGTCTTTTCACTATAAGTGATATTAGACGGGGGAGGGGGGAGGGGGGAATAAAAAAGGAATAAATAAAATAAAATGTAGAACGATAGTTGGACGGGTTGGATTGGGGCAGACGGGAGATAAGAGTAAAAAGACATAAATAGGTGGGAGAACAGGAAAATGGAACGAAAACTGAACTCTAACAATTAATTTCAACAATATGAAGGGAAATTGTAACACTAATACACAAACCGCATAAAGTTAAAGTAATGCGTTAACAGGACTGTGAACTAATGATTCTGAAATTTTAACTAATAAAGGTTGATCTGATGTAACTTTTTTGAAATGAGTTTCAGAATACTTTTCTTGAGTAAACATTTTTGGTAAAAAGGAACGTAGCATTTTGC
>CM060307.1:42066856-42076856 GCA_030674185.1 Monoplex corrugatus | reverse complement strand
GGTGTGTATACTGTACAAACGTTATGTTGCTGTAGGGTATGTATACTGTACAAACGTTATTTTGCTGTAGGGTCTGCATGCTGTACAAACGTTATGTTGCTGTAGGGTGTGTATACTGTACAAACGTTATGTTGCTGTAGGGTGTGTATACTGTACAAACGTTATGTCGTTGTAGGGTCTGTATACTGTACAAACGTTATGTTGCTGTAGGGTGTGTATACTGTACAAACGTTATGTTGCTGTAGGGTGTGTATACTGTACAAACGTTATTTTGCTGTAGGGTGTCTATACTGTACAAACGTTATGTTGCTGTAGGGTATGTATACTGTACAAACGTTATGTTGCTGTAGGGTGTCTATACTGTACAAACGTTATGTTGCTGTAGGGTGTGTATACTGTACAAACATTATGTTGCTGTAGGGTGTGTATACTGTACAAACATTATGTTGCTGTAGGGTGTGTATACTGTACAAACGTTATGTTGCTGTAGGGTGTGTATACTGTACAAACATTATGTTGCTGTAGGGTGTGTATACTGTACAAACGTTATGTTGCTGTAGGGTGTGTATACTGTACAAACATTATGTTGCTGTAGGGTATGTATACTGTACAAACGTTATATTGCTGTAGGTCTGTATACTCCGTTTTATCGCTGTAGGGTGTGGTACAAACGTTATTTTGCTGTAGGGTCTGCATGCTGTACAAACATTATGTTGCTGTAGGGTGTGTATACTGTACAAACGTTATGTTGCTGTAGGGTGTGTATACTGTACAAACATTATGTTGCTGTAGGGTGTCTACACTGTACAAACGTTATGTTGCTGTAGGGTCTGCATGCTGTACAAACATTATGTTGCTGTAGGGTGTGTATAATAATAATAATAATAAAGAGCATTTATATAGCGCCTAATCTGATGAAAACAAGAGCCCTAAGCGCTTACAGGTATCACGCAGACACAACCAAACACACACACACACACACACACACACACACACACACACACACACACACACACACACACACACACACACACGCACACACACACCAGCCGACATTCAAGGCTCAAAAGACAACAAGGGGGGATTTGGGGAAGTTAGGTGGTAGAGTCTTTATAAGTATCATGAGAGGGACTGGAAGAGATGGGTTTTCAGAGAGGACTTGAAAGAAGTGAGAGTTGCAGAGTGGCGAACAGAGACAGGGAGCTGATTCCAGATTACAGGGGCCTGATAGGAAAAGGAGCGTTGACCATAAGTTTTAGTGCGACAGAATGGTATGCGGAAGGTACGAGTATCAGCCGAGGAACGAAGTTGACGAGAGGGGGTGTACAGATGGAGGAGGTCAGAGATGTAAGGGGGTGCAAGACCGTTGAGAGACTTAAAACATAACAAAGCAATCTTGTAGCGAATTCTCTTTTCAACAGGTAACCAGTGAAGAGATTTGAGAAGAGGAGTGACATGAGAGGAACGAGATTTTCTGAAGATGAGCCTAGCAGCATTGTTTTGAACTTTTTGAAGCTTTTGAATGAGAGAGAAAGGACAGCCCGAGAGGAGGGAGTTGCAGTAGTCGAGACGAGAGAGAACAAAGGCACAGAGGAGAGTTTTGGTGGCTTCGACAGAGAGGATATTGCGAATAGAAGAAATTCTGCGTATCTCAAGATAGCATAATCTGCAAACATTCTGGACGTGTTTTTCAAAGGACAGGGTGTTATCAAGAGTGACTCCAAGATTGCGGACAGTGGAAGATAGTGGAATGTCAGATCCAAGCAGAGAGACAGACAGAGGAAGGGAAGAACACTTAGCCATGTGGTGGAGAGATAAGGCTAAGTTCAGTTTTAATGGGTTGAGTTGAAGTTTGTTTACAGTCATCCAGGAGTGAACATCAGAAATGCAGCCTTGGGTTGTCTGATTATAGAGGGCAGTTGGGAGGAACCAAAGTATAGAGTTGGTTGTCATAGAAAAGCATATGGGACATAGAGGAAGTCGCATAATTTCAGAGAGGTGTTGTGTGTACAGCACAAATAGGATGGGACCTAAAACAGAGCCTTGGGCACACCAAACTGGTGGTAGCGGGTGCAGAGGATGAACAACAGACAGAGACTGTTGAGTGCGATTGGAAAAGGTGGATGGAACCAAGACAGAGCGATGTCAGAGATACCGAAACTTTATGGCTTGTGGAGCATGATAGATGGTCGATGGTGTCGAATGCAGCTCGAGTAGATCAAGGAAGATAGAAGAGATTTGATTTTGATCAAGAGCAGTCAGAATATCATTTGCAATTTTTACAAGAGCAGTTTCAGGCTGTGTCCAGTGCGATAGCCGACTGATAAGTGTAAGAGAGGTTGTTGGCGGTGATATGATCAGAGATCTGTGCGAGAACAATTTTTTCAAGGGTTGTATACTGTACAAACGTTATGTTGCTGTAGGTGTGTATACTGTACAAACGTTATGTTGCTGTAGGGTGTGTATACTGTACAAACGTTATGTTGCTGTAGGTGTGTATACTGTACAAACGTATTATGTTTGCTGTAGGGTGTGTATACTGTACGAACATTATGTTGCTGTAGGGTGTGTATACTGTACAAACGTTATGTTGCTGTAGGGTGTGTATACTGTACAAACATTATGTTGCTGTAGGGTGTGTATACTGTACAAACATTATTGTTGCTGTAGGGTGTGTATACTGTACAAACGTTATGTTGCTGTAGGGTGTCTATACTGTACAAACATTATGTTGCTGTAGGTGTGTATACTGTACAAACATTATGTTGCTGTAGGGTGTGTATACTGTACAAATTATGTTGCTGTAGGGTGTCTATACTGTACAAACGTTATGTTGCTGTAGGGTGTCTATAATGTACAAACATTATGTTGCTGTAGGGTGTGTATACTGTACAAACGTTATGTTGCTGTAGGGTGTGTATACTGTACAAACGTTATGTTGCTGTAGAGTGTGTATACTGTACGAACATTATGTTGCTGTAGGGTATGTATACTGTACAAACGTTATGTTGCTGTAGGGTGTGTATACTGTACAAACGTTATGTTGCTGTAGGGTGTGTATACTGTACAAACGTTATGTTGTTGTAGGGTCTGTATACTGTACAAACGTTATGTTGTTGTAGGGTATGTATACTGTACAAACGTTATGTTGCTGTAGGGGTGTGTATACTGTACAAACGTTATGTTGTTGTAGGGTCTGTATACTGTACAAACGTTATGTTGTTGTAGGGTGTGTATACTGTACAAACGTTATGTTGTTGTAGGGTGTGTATACTGTACGAACATTATGTTGCTGTAGGGTGTGTATACTGTACAAACGTTATGTTGTTGTAGGGTGTGTATACTGTACAAACGTTATGTTGCTTTAGGGTGTGTATACTGTACGAACATTATGTTGCTGTAGGGTATGTATACTGTACAAACGTTATGTTGCTGTAGGGTGTGTATACTGTACAAACGTTATGTTGCTGTAGGTGTGTATACTGTACAAACGTTATGTTGTTGTAGGGTCTGTATACTGTACAAACGTTATGTTTGTTGTAGGGTATGTATACTGTACAAACGTTATGTTGTTGTAGGGTGTGTATACTGTACAAACGTTATGTTGTTGTAGGGTATGTATACTGTACAAACGTTATGTTGCTGTAGGGTCTGTATACTGTACAAACGTTATGTTGTTGTAGGGTGTGTATACTGTACAAACGTTATGTTGTTGTAGGGTATGTATACTGTACAAACATTATGTTGCTGTAGGTCTGTATACTGTACAAACGTTATGTTTGTTGTAGGGTGTGTATACTGTACAAACGTTATGTTGTTGTAGGGTCTGTATACTGTACAAACGTTATGTTGTTGTAGGGTGTGTATACTGTACAAACGTTATGTTGCTGTAGGGTGTGTATACTGTACAAACGTTATGTTGCTGTAGGGTGTGTATACTGTACAAACGTTATGTTGCTGTAGGGTCTGTATACTGTACAAACGTTATGTTGTTGTAGGGTATGTATACTGTACAAACGTTATGTTGCTGTAGGGTATGTATACTGTACAAACGTTATGTTGTTGTAGGGTATGTATACTGTACAAACGTTATGTTGCTGTAGGGTGTGTATACTGTACAAACGTTATGTTGTTGTAGGGTGTGTATACTGTACAAACGTTATGTTGCTGTAGGGTATGTATACTGTACAAACGTTATGTTGTTGTAGGGTGTGTATACTGTACAAACGTTATGTTGTTGTAGGGTGTGTATACTGTACAAACGTTATGTTGCTGTAGGGTATGTATACTGTACAAACGTTATGTTGTTGTAGGGTGTGTATACTGTACAAACGTTATGTTGTTGTAGGGTGTGTATACTGTACAAACGTTATGTTGCTGTAGGGTATGTATACTGTACAAACGTTATGTTGTTGTAGGGTGTGTATACTGTACAAACGTTATGTTGTTGTAGGGTGTGTATACTGTACAAACGTTATGTTGCTGTATGGTATGTATACTGTACAAACGTTATGTTGCTGTATGGTATGTATACTGTACAAACGTTATGTTGCTGTATGGTATGTATACTTTACAAACGTTATGTTGCTGTAGGGTGTGTATACTGTACAAACGTTATGTTGCTGTAGGGTATGTATACTGTACAAACATTATGTTGCTGTAGGGTGTGTATACTGTACAAACATTATGTTGCTGTAGGGTGTGTATACTGTACAAACGTTATGTTGCTGTAGGGTGTGTATACTGTACAAACGTTATGTTGCTGTAGGGTGTGTATACTGTACAAACATTATGTTGCTGTAGGGTTGGTATACTGTACAAACATTATGTTGCTGTAGGGTGTGTATACTGTAGAAACATTATGTTGCTGTAGGGTGTGTATACTGTACAAACGTTATTGTTGTTGTAGGGTGTGTATACTGTACAAACGTTATGTTGCTGTAGGGTGTGTATACTGTACAAACATTATGTTGCTGTAGGGTGTGTATACTGTACAAACGTTATGTTGCTGTAGGGTGTGTATACTGTACAAACGTTATGTTGCTGTAGGGTGTGTATACTGTACAAACATTATGTTGCTGTAGGGTGTGTATACTGTACAAACGTTATGTTGCTGTAGGGTGTGTATACTGTACAAACGTTATGTTGCTGTAGGTGTGTATACTGTACAAACGTTATGTTGCTGTAGGGTGTGTATACTGTACAAACGTTATGTTGCTGTAGGGTGTGTATACTGTACAAACATTATGTTGCTGTAGGGTTGTATACTGTACAAACGTTATGTTGCTGTAGGGTGTGTATACTTTACAAACATTATGTTGCTGTAGGGTGTGTATACTGTACAAACGTTATGTTGCTGTAGGGTGTGTATACTGTACAAACATTATGTTGCTGTAGGGTGTGTATACTGTACAAACGTTATGTTGTTGTAGGGTGTGTATACTGTAGAAACATTATGTTGTTGTAGGGTGTGTATACTGTACAAACGTTATGTTGCTGTAGGGTATGTATACTTTACAAACGTTATGTTGTTGTAGGGTGTGTATACTGTACAAACGTTATGTTGTTGTAGGGTGTGTATACTGTACAAACATTATGTTGTTGTAGGGTGTGTATACTTTACAAACATTATGTTGCTGTAGGGTGTGTATAATGTACAAACGTTATGTTGCTGTAGGGTGTGTATACTGTACAAACGTTATGTTGCTGTATGGTATGTATACTGTACAAACGTTATGTTGTTGTAGGGTATGTATACTGTACAAACGTTATGTTGCTGTAGGGTGTGTATACTGTACAAACGTTATGTTGCTGTAGGGTGTGTATACTGTACAAACGTTATGTTGCTGTAGGGTGTGTATACTGTACAAACGTTATGTCGTTGTAGGGTGTGTATACTGTACAAACGTTATATTGCTGTAGGTCTGTATACTCCGTTTTGAGTGCATGTGAATGCATATTTCATTTTTGTATATATGAACACGACTTGGGTTCAGGAACTACATGTAGCAGGTATGCACACAGTTTGACCCAAGAAATCGGAAATCTCTCCACTTTTGACACTCCGGGCGGTACCCGAACGGGTTCGAACCTAACCTTCCATTAGAAAAGTCCAGTGTCTTAGCCATTCGACCACCGTGATTATCGATGAATTAGTTTAAAAGAACAAGTTGAACACATAACTGTGGACTTCTGTAAGTGTGTTGTGAATGATAATGCTACGAACTGAACTGTAACTGTGGGAATACAGTGAACTGTATTTTGTATTGTAGATATACAAAAACAAGTGTGATCTTTTATGCTGGATGGTAACACAGAGTATTCACTTATATTAGACAGTCATCGAATTTCCATCAAGGTCAGAGGTATTTGTGATGGCACGTTTCTCTTAGAAGTTTAACATTCGTTTTACCCAACCTATGGCTGAACTAAGAGATTACATTCCTGCTTTAGGAGACTGCATCTCTGCATCTCTGAGAACAAATGAACACGCAGATAATCCGAACAATACTTATTGAGCGAGCACACAGGACGGCTGACCTTTTCTGTACAGACGCACATTGACAACAATCATACGCTGAACTTTTTTTTTAAAACACTTTTTTCCCAAATGGTGGAACGTTAGTTCCCATCGTGGCTGGCTGGTAGAGATAAGCCTATGGGGCTGTCGTCAACTCGCTTCGGTCGTGAGTGAGCGGGCGAGACAGTGACTGGGGCATAGGTCGCTGGGTTATTTGTTTAGTTTTGCTTTGTTTTGTCTTTTCTGTTCGGTCAGGCAAATTGGTGTCAGAGTCAGTGTCAGTTGCCTGTGTCGGTGTCATCAGTTCTAGGATCTTTCGTCAGTGTTTGAAAAAACATGTGAGATGTGGTGTACAGTATTGACTCTTTTGTTTTCGGTATTAAAGATAATGTGTGCGATGTAATGGTTAAGGTCGTGAGTTCGTTCATTTGGGAGGGGGAGCTTTTTGGTGTTTGTTTTCGGTCGTTGAAGATTATGTGATACGTGGTTAAAGTTGTGTTTTATTTCTCGAAGTTATGTTCTGGCATTCCTGTTTTTATTCACGCGCGTGAGTGTGGACATGGTTTTCTGAGGAGAACCTGTCCATTAAGGATGGTGCTTCTTCAGTTGGTGAGTGAATGATTTTACGTACGTATTAGTGTGTGTGTGTGTTGTGTGTGTGTGTGTGTGTGTGTGTGTGTGTGTGTGTGTGTGTGTGTGTGTGTGTGTGTGTGTGTGTGTCTGTTGTGTGTGTGGAGAGAGAGAGAGAGAGTGTGTGTGTGTGTGCGTGTGCGTGCATGCGTGCGTGTTTGTAAAAACAACCAACTAATGATAGTCTTTTCATGGAATCTTATAATAGGATTGGGAAAAAACACAAACAAACAAACAAACAAACAAACAAACAAATGAGAAAGAGAGAAAGAAAGAAAGAAAGAAAGAAAGAAAACACGGCTCAAGATCAGTGGGCTACTGCAGCTGCTACCACAACTACTGGGCTCACATCACCGCTACAACAACTGCTGCTGCTGCTGCTAGTGCTAGTTCAGCTACTAATCTACGTGTTATTGTTTTTGTTCTCTTACAGTAAGCTAACCACGTGAAATTCGGGCTGCTCTCCCCGACAGGGCCCGTCGCCGCAGTGCAGCACCACGCCCCCTCTGTAAATAGGTTTTCTTTTTACCTTTGAAAACAAATTTTATTGCGGATTTTTACCAGGAAGAGCTTCCTTGTCGCCATGGGATATTTAACGCGCAGCGCCATCCATTCTCTTCCCCCTTTTTGCTATCTGCGTGTGTTACTGTTTGCCTGTTGGCAGCGGATTTTGCTACATAATTTTGCCAGGGACAATTTCTTTTTTGCCGAGGGATGTTTCTTCAAACGGGACCTTGGTTTGTCGACTTTTCTGAAAGAGTAGCACCAAGATCACCACTACAGATCTAGTGGAAGGTAGAAAAAAGAAAATCCCAGTTTCAACCGCGATTCGAACCCAGGTTTGTGATGTCCTAGGTTTGGTAGCTTAACCGCTAGGCCACAACAGTACACGTGTTTTTTATCCTTTTGTTACTCGTACTACAGCAATAACTATTACCACTACTGCTACGAATATTGTTACTACTTCCACTACTGTCTCTGGTGGTGTGGTTGGTAGTGGATAGGTAGTGGTGGTGGTGGTGTGGTGGGTGGTGGTGGGTTGGTAGTGGTGGTGGTGGTGGGGTGGTAGTGGTGGTGGTGTAGTGGTGGTGGTGTCTCGTCGCAGCCACGACGAGACCACCACCACCACTACCACCACCACTACCAACCACCACCACCACCACCACCACCACCACCACCACCACCACCACCACCATAACAGCCTACAATTGATATTACAGCTGCTTAAACCGTTGCTTTGGGGTCTGGAGTTTCTACTAAGATGGATTCATCTCACCTGGACAGTGTCATGTGTGTTCCATTCAAAACTGTCAGTCAGTATCTGGCATACTCCCTGGGTCTGCGCAAAAGTCGTGGGCGCTGGCAAGGTTGGTGGAAAAGGGGAGGACGATCAGTTGATAAATGAGCACCAAAAGGCCAGCTGTTTTTCTTTATTAAATGTTGTCAGCTGGGAGTAAACTCGAGATATCGGATCTTGAGTCTACTGCTCTATATAACAGCAAAACCAAAACAAAACCAAACCCCAAAACAACGACAAAACTGTTACTTAAGTCAGGACACAGCTCGATCTCTGTCTCTCTGTCTCTGTCTCTGGTTCTGTTTCTATATATATATGTATATATGAATGTGTGTGTGTGTGTGTGTATATATATATATATATTATATATATATATATATATATATTATGTGTGTGTGTGTGTGTGTGTGTGTGTGTGTGTGTGTGTGTGTGTGTGTGTAGAATAGCCAGGACTAGCTGTCAGACAGATCCAGCGGGACCTAGTGTTACTATCCTTGAGTAATGGAGTGTTTGGTTTGAACTGAATTGGAATGATCTCTCTGTCTCTGTCTCTCTGTCTCTGTCTCTCTGTGTCTGTCTGTCTGTCTGTCTGTTCTCTCTCTCTCTCTCTCTCTCTCTCTCTCTGTGCTTCTTACCTACTTCAAGAACCTTCAGTCTTGTTGGTCTAAAACTCTTTCTTTTAATGGTGGAGGTGTGTGGGAGTGGGGGAAGATTATTTTGTGGAAATAATACATGTAGGTGTGTATGTTTTCAGGATCTGAAGTCTCGTGTTCAGTCCCATCTCACAAGATGAAAGCTGGTCTGTTCCTGCCCATCTTAAAGCTGAAATCATTCTTATGGTGTCAGTTTAGTGTTTCCCCCATCTCCATTTTAAGACTTTGCTGGTGCATTTTTTTGTGTACGAAGCTCATGTTCTGCTATATAACTTCTGACAGATTTGGGTGGAGCTCATATGGGGCTGTCTGAAGGCGATTAATCCCTCTAGAACAGTTTCCAAACTCACTCCATAGAAGTAACCTTGTTGCAGTCTTTGTGATTTTGCCGAGTCACTTCAATAAATTTCAACAATACCTATTCTCTTTTTCAACCACGGGACTGTTTCTTTGTCAGTCGTCAGTAGGTTCTTTCACGTGCGCCAGAAGCATGCTGCGCACGATACCTAGACCTATCGTCTCACCTGTTGGTTCCCACTGGCTGGCACTGATAACAGACAGTTATCTTTTATGTGAACTGGCACATAGCGTCTATTGCTTTTTTTTCAAACTTTGAACTCTGTCCGATTTTGTGCTTTTTTTTTTATTCCCACAATCTTTTTTATTTTATTTTTACGTCTGTTTTAAGACAGGATGGTAAAGTTACCACTGTGCTATGTCATATATTGTATCGTGTGTTTTGTATGAACGTTATATGCGTGCACGTGCACAGGTATACTATTCCATGCGTGTAATCGTGTGTTTGTTCAGTAGTTCTTTTAACATGTGTCTTTTCGTACGTATGGGCATGTGTACATGCATGTGCATGCGTATGTGCATACAAGATTTTTGTTTCACGTT
>CM060307.1:42044356-42061856 GCA_030674185.1 Monoplex corrugatus | reverse complement strand
TACCGACTTTCCAAAAAGAGCTAAATCAATATCTTCACAGGTCACTCTTGCAACATACACATCTGACGTCATGAAAGGCTCAGGAATTGATCTACACGTAGATCCTGTATCTATAAGACCTTCCTTTTCGCCAGTACCCAGTTGGGCACTCCAAAGAGCACAATATGACGTACACCACACTAATTTAAAAAAAGGAGACAATATAAACTTACTGGCAAGTCAGGTTAAATGTCATATAAACGACTTATATTCCGATCATTTGAAAATTTACACTGATGGATCAGTAATTGAAAGAAAAGCAGGCTCAGCGTTTTTAATACCTGCTCTCAAAATTGAAAAATCTTTCTACATAGGACTTGATAAATCTGTCTTTACAGCTGAACTCTTTGCAATATTAATGGCTTTAAACTTTATGATAAGTCTTCCTAGGACAATTTTTCAAACACTTTTTTGCGTTGATTCAAAATCAGTACTTCAGGCTCTTGAATTATCAAAATTACAAACAAGATCAGAAATGATTCTGGAAATAAGTCACTTGATTCATAATTTATCTTTAAGAGGCACTGATATTACTTTCTGCTGGATACCTTCTCATAGTTCTTTTCGTTATAATGATAAAGTTGACAGGGCTGCCAAACGGGGAGCTAATAACTCACCAGATTCAAACAATATCCAGCTTTCTCTCTCGTTGCACGAGAATTACACTTTAGTAGACAACTACGTCTGGAAGCAGTTCCAATTAAAACAGAAAAAGTATGATAAATGTCACATGAACTTTGAAGTTAGCAAAATACTTAAGCAGCTTCATGCCAGCAGAATTATACAATCCCTTATGTATAGATGGAAACTTGATGCATTCAAAACAAATACACCAAGAACATAGTATGTCTGTGTGGAAAGAAGATAACACATAGTCATATTCTTTCTTGCGTTAGGGTAAAACGACATATTCCAACACTATCTATGAGTACAGTTTCTGATATATTTGCCTCATCATCATCACTGTATGAATTTTTTGTTAGCCTGTCAAAAAGTCCTATAGCGAATTACCTTTAAAATGTTATTTCACTTGTTCACTGTTATGGTTAGTCAATTGTTAGTTTTATTTTTTTCTTCGTTTCTTCTCCAGATATTTATCAATTTTGTTTGTTAATCGTTAATTATGGTAACATTATTTGTTAGTTTTACCTTCCCCTCTTCAAAACAGTTGTTTTCTGGATCATCTTTTCTCAAGTTCAAATTTGACAATTTTCAAATATTCTCTTCACTCCTCCTCTTATCACCCCCCTTTTTTTTTTTTTGTTTTTTGTCTAAAATCACTTTAGTGAATAGACATTAAATCAAAGACCACCACCACACACACACTACACAACACACACACATACATACACAAACACTTCACAACACACACACACACACACACACACACACACACACACACACACACACACACACTACACACACACACACACACACACACATACTACACAGACACAACACACACACACACACACACACACACACACACACACACACACACACAGACGAATGGTCACACCTACCCACGCAACTGGGATTCCATCCGTTTAAAGATGCTGTCTTCACGTTGATTAAAATAGAAATCAGCAGCTTGCTCAGACAGAACCAGAGGGACAAAAAGTGTTTCGTACGGCTAATCCCGAAAATAACAGTATGTCGCGTCCTGTCTGTCTTTCTGTCTGTCTGTCTATATGGCCCCCCCCCCCTTTCTCTCTCTCTGTTTCTGTGTCTGTCTCGTAGGCTGTCTCATTCTGTCTGTTTCTGTTACTTTATTAATCTGTCTTTGCTTGCCTGTCGCTGTCTTATCTTTCTCTGTGTGTGCATGTGTATGTGTATACGTATGAATGCGTGTACATACATACATATATGTATACATGTATATATACACATATACACACATACATATATGTTGTTTATATACACACACAGAGAGAGAGAGAGAGAGAGGGAGGAGAGAGGAGAGGAGAGAGAGAGGAGAGAGAGGAGAGAGAGAAGAGAGAGAGAGAGAGAGGAGAGAGAGATTCTGTATGTGTGTGTTCATGCTCCGCATTTTCATTGTTTTCAGTGACATATTCATAGTCGATAATAAAAGAATTTGAATGGGGAAACGGATGACAGAAATGGAACGAAAAACAAAAATCGGAACAAGGAGGATAAGGAGGAAATATTAATACACAAGTTCCATTCTCTGTCTGCCTGTCTGTCTGTCTGTCTGTCTGTCTATCTGTCTGCCTGCCTGTCTGTCTGTCTGTCTGCTGGCTTTCTCCTCCCTCCCCCTCTCTCTCGCCCTCACGGACACACGTACACACTCTCTCCGTGTCTGTCTGTCTGTCTCTCTAATTACCAGAAGACACTTTTAACCCTCTTGTTTGCTATTTTCATCGGCATGAGCCCCACTTTGCCAGCTATTTTGGACTCGAATGGCTGCTTAGTTTGGCAACAATCCCCTGAAAGTTGGAAATTAATCATGGCTTTGAAATCCCTGACTGTTCACCAATCCTGGCATTGTGTGTCTTTTTTCTTTCTTTTTCTTTTTTCTTTTTTGTTGAAAGTTAAACAAAATCAGAAGAAAAAGAAGAATGAGAAGTAGAAGGAAAGAAGGAGCAGAAGATAACTGTTGTTCCAAGGATGACTCTCTGTTCTTTGCTTTTTCAAAAATGGCCTTCCCTTCTTTCACGACCAACCCCGCCCGTTCATTTAAAAAAAAAAAAAAAAAAAAAAAAAATGTGTTGTGTGTGTGTGTGTGGTGCGTGCGTGCGTGCGTGCGTGCGTGCGTGCGTGCGTGCGTGCGTGCGTGTGTGTGTGTGTGTGTGTGTGGTGCAGACAATGAGGCAACAAAACAAAACGAAAATAAAACAGGAATTTCGGAGTCGTGCAGTTTGTTCAAGAGTGACTCATCGCACTCGGTCAACTCCATATGCGCTTCACCTAAATCTGCCAGCAGTCACCTGTCAGACTTCCTGAGCCTGTCCAAAACCTTATGCGCTGGTAAGGTTTTGAACTGAGGTGTGGGGTGGGCGGGGGGAAGACCTTTGAAACACCAAGCCGACACCACCAGAATGATGGAAATATTCAGATAGGCAGCAAACAGGGCAATATTCATTGTTGCTGGCTGGGACTGAACTCAACTTGGTAGATCCTGAGTCCACGGCTTGAACAAAAGAACCAACCATCCACAGCTACTTGACCAGTCACCAGCCACAGGTACTTGACCAGTCACCAGCCACAGGTACTTGACCAGTCACCAGCCACAGGTACTTGACCAGTCACCATCCACAGCTACTTGACCAGTCACCAGCCACAGGTACTTGACCAGTCACCAGCCACAGGTACTTGACCAGTCACCAGCTATAGGTATTTGACCAGTCACCAGCCACAGGTACTTGACCAGTCACCAGCTATAGGTACTTGACCAGTCACCAGCTATAGGTATTTGACCAGTCACCAGCTATAGGTACTTGACCAGTCACCAGCCACAGGTACTTGACCAGTCACCAGCTATAGGTACTTGACCAGTCACCAGCTATAGGTATTTGACCAGTCACCAGCTATAGGTACTTGATCAGTCACCAGCTATAGGTACTTGACCAGTCGCCAGCTATAGGTACTTGACCAGTCACCAGCTATAGGTATTTGACCAGTCAGGAACCACAGGTACTTAACAGTCACCTGCTATAGGTACTTGACCAGTCACCAGCTACAGCTACTTGACCAGACACCAAGTATAGGTACTTGACCAGTCACCAGCTATAGGTACTTGACCAGTCACCAGCTATAGGTACTTGACCAGTCACCAGCTACAGCTACTTGACCAGTCACCAGCTATAGGTACTTGACCAGTCACCAGCTATAGGTACTTGACCAGTCAGAGCTACAGGTACTTGACCAGTCACCAGCTAAAGCTACTTGACCAGTCACCAGCTATAGGTACTTGACCAGTCACCAGTTACTTGAACAGTCACCAGCTATAAGTACTTGACCAGTCACCAGCAATAGGTACTTGACCAGTCACCAGCTATAGGTACTTGACCAGTCACCAGCTATAGGTACTTGATCAGACACCAAGTATAGGTACTTGACCAGTCACCAGCTATAGGTACTTGACCAGTCACCAGCTATAGGTACTTGACCAGTCACCAGCTACAGCTACTTGACCAGTCACCAGCTATAGGTACTTGACCAGTCACCAGCTATAGGTACTTGACCAGTCACCAGCTATAGGTACTTGACCAGTCACCAGCTAAAGCTACTTGACCAGTCACCAGCTATAGGTACTTGACCAGTCACCAGCCACAGGTACTTGACCAGTCACCAGCTATAGGTACTTGACCAGTCACCAGCTATAGGTACTTGACCAGTCACCAGCTAAAGCTACTTGACCAGTCACCAGCTATAGGTACTTGATCAGTCACCAGCTATAGGTACTTGACCAGTCGCCAGCTATAGGTACTTGACCAGTCACCAGCTATAGGTATTTGACCAGTCAGGAACCACAGGTACTTAACAGTCACCTGCTATAGGTACTTGACCAGTCACCAGCTACAGCTACTTGACCAGACACCAAGTATAGGTACTTGACCAGTCACCAGCTATAGGTACTTGACCAGTCACCAGCTATAGGTACTTGACCAGTCACCAGCTACAGCTACTTGACCAGTCACCAGCTATAGGTACTTGACCAGTCACCAGCTATAGGTACTTGACCAGTCAGAGCTACAGGTACTTGACCAGTCACCAGCTAAAGCTACTTGACCAGTCACCAGCTATAGGTACTTGACCAGTCACCAGTTACTTGAACAGTCACCAGCTATAAGTACTTGACCAGTCACCAGCAATAGGTACTTGACCAGTCACCAGCTATAGGTACTTGACCAGTCACCAGCTATAGGTACTTGATCAGACACCAAGTATAGGTACTTGACCAGTCACCAGCTATAGGTACTTGACCAGTCACCAGCTATAGGTACTTGACCAGTCACCAGCTACAGCTACTTGACCAGTCACCAGCTATAGGTACTTGACCAGTCACCAGCTATAGGTACTTGACCAGTCACCAGCTATAGGTACTTGACCAGTCACCAGCTAAAGCTACTTGACCAGTCACCAGCTATAGGTACTTGACCAGTCACCAGCCACAGGTACTTGACCAGTCACCAGCTATAGGTACTTGACCAGTCACCAGCTATAGGTACTTGACCAGTCACCAGCTAAAGCTACTTGACCAGTCACCAGCTATAGGTACTTGACCAGACACCAAGTATAGGTACTTGACCAGTCACCAGCCACAGGTACTTGACCAGTCATCAGCTATAGGTACTTGACCAGTCACCAGCTAAAGCTACTTGACCAGTCACCAGCTATAGGTACTTGACCAGTCACCAGCCACAGGTACTTGACCAGTCATCAGCTACAGACACATGACCAGTCACCAGCTATAGGTACCTGACCAGTCACCAGCCACAGGTACTTGACCAGTCACCAGCCACAGGTACTTGACCAGTCACCAGCCACAGGTACTTGACCAGTCACCAACCACAGGTACTTGACCAGTCACCAGCTACAGCTACTTGATCAGTCACCAGCTATAAGTACTTGACCAGTCACCAGCTACAGCTACTTGACCAGTCACCAGCCACAGGTACTTGACCAGTCATTCTCACCATGACAACATTACTGAAGGCCACACTACGTCTTAGCACACCCCGTTATAGACACGGGCAGTATACTTTGACAGGCTCGATCAGTATGATTAGCAGTTGATTATGATTATTATTAGCTACACTACGCAGATATGTACGGGTCCTTGGCTTGTCTTGTCCTTGACTTGTCTTCCTTTGCACACAAATCATAAGCATTATCTACAAATCATACCTACTTCTGGTGCGGGGAGTAATGACGAGTCTTTGACAACTGAACTGTGTTATTTTGTTCTGTTTTAACGGTGTAATTTGCGTGGTCTGGAACGTGTGATTTCCTGAGTTATGTCTGAGTAAGTGGAAGTAGATGTTTTATTTTAAGACTCATCTTTTTCGGGTGTAATCTGTGTGCATGTGTGTGTGTGTGTGTGTGTGTGTGTGTGTGTGTGTGTGTGTGTGTGTGTGTGTGTGTGTGTGTGTGTGTGTGTGTGTGTGTGTGTGTGTGTGTGTGTGTGTGTGTGTGTGTGTGTGTGTGTGTGTGCACAGAACCACCAGTATTGCTACTACTATTAGTTCTTCTGTTATCAGTATAAAGATTCATTTCATGAAAAATAGAATTACTGACACAAAAAAGATAACCATAATCTCTTACAAGACACAAATATACTAGCGAATGTTGGTCATTGAACAGTATTATAAACTCAGCCACAATAGACACATTCTTGCTTAAAATGTAATACCGTATAGATGCAGTACATCAAGTTTTCAGTGTATTTGTGAAATGTAGCAGAATCTATATTTAACGTTGCTCGTTTTGATGGGAACTTAGGTGAAATGAACAAATATTCCAGAGTGAGCAGCCAGAGTACCATAGACGTGGTGTGAAAATGTCAGTTCTAGGTATTGGAACTGAATTTAGTAGGATTTCGTGGTTTTGTGTGGAATTTTATCAAAGCGATTGTGGGATAAATTTCAGTACAACTTTTTTGGCACGAACATTCCTTTCTTATTGGCAAACATCTCTTTTAATGGGAGGACATAAAGTGCTGAAAAAGGTCTATGTACACGAGCACAGAGAGAGAGAGAGAGAGAGAGAGAGAGAGAGAGAGAGAGAGCGAGAGGGGGGAGAGGAGAGAGAGACAGAAAGATAGAGAGACAGGGAGAGAGCAAGAGGATGTTTTATTTGTTTTTGTTATTTGTTTAGTTTATCCCTTTACCTCATTCATCATCCATCTATCTATATAAGGCTGTCCCATCTGTCTACACCACCTGCAGGCCCCGGTAGCTCAGTTGGTTGAGCGTGGGATTCGCATGCTTATGGTTGTGGGTTCGAATCCTGGGGTGCGCTGTATTAAATGTGGCCATTTCACTGTCCCATCTTCACATCATAGTTGTTCTGGTGGTCTCAGAATAGGATTAGATAAGCTCCCCCCCCCTTCCCCCACTTCCCAGGGATGGTTATTCCCGTCAGCCATATCACCTGAGGTGGGTGTCGACGTAAAAACTGAACCAAACCAAACCAAATACACCACCTCTACGTCACTATTCCTTCACTATTCACGTCAGCTGTACAGCACAACTCCACGCCACCAAAACTGAGATCACCATGAAAGCTGGGCATACAGGACCGAAGACTCTGATGCAATTGTTCACGACGCTTTTGATGTTACATGAGAATAGGTACACCAGTGATGATGCTATGGAATAACAATTCACTTTGAGACTGCGTGACAGGGCTGCGTATTCTATGCTTCCTTTCACAATAATGACATCCTGGCGTCAAGCAGGCCCGAGAGAAACAGTAAGGTGCGATGCTGGTCATAAAATTTGAGCGACGTCCTCGATGACGCATCCGTGAAGTGAAACGACTACGACACTTACTTTTGTTATTTTGCTTCGGGAA
The DNA here is from genome assembly GCA_030674185.1 of Monoplex corrugatus. Taxonomy (NCBI): domain Eukaryota; kingdom Metazoa; phylum Mollusca; class Gastropoda; order Littorinimorpha; family Ranellidae; genus Monoplex; species Monoplex corrugatus. Next base: position 42,054,278 of record CM060307.1, on the reverse strand, counting down.
TAAAAAAAAAAAAAGAAAAGAAAAACGAGGCTGGACGACCGCCAGCTCACCTGAGTGTGCTTCCTCTCTGACTGACTTGCTGTCAGTGTTGAGTGTGTGTTTCTTTTTGTCGTGCTTCCTGAAGCCTTTTCCAGGCTGCACTAATTGATTCACGCTCCCTGAGTGCTTGCTTTCAATCACTGCATTAGCACAGACAGCGAGAAGGCCAGCACTAACCTGCCCGCAAGGCTTTCGTTTTCTTTTCTTTTCTTTCTTTTCTTTTCTCTTCTTTCTTTCTTTCTCTTTTTTGTTTTCTTTCTTTCTTTCTTTTCTTTTGTTCTCTTTCTTTCTTTCATTCATTCTTCTTTCTTTCTGTCTCCTTTTTCGTTTGTTTGTTTCTTTCTTTCTCTTCTTTCCTTCTTTCTTTCTTTCCTTCTTTCCTTCTCTCTTTCTTTCCTTCTTTCTTTTTTCTTTCTTTTTTTCTCTCGATATATGAGCATGGTCAAGCCATTACATTTTCTCCGTCTGTTGTATGGTAGGAGTGGATGGGTATATGGATAAGGATGGGGGTGGATGATTTTGCATGTGTGTGTCATGTGTGTGTGTTGTGTTGTGAGTGTGTGTGTGTTGTGTTGTGTGTTGTGTTGTGAGTGTGTGTGTATGTGTGTGTGTGTGTGTGTGTGTGTGTGTGTGTACTTCACTAGATGTGTGTGTGTGTGTGTGTGTGCACGCGCGCGCGAGTGTGTGTGTGTGTGTGTGTGTGTGTGTGTGTGTGTGTGTGTGTGTGTGTGTGTGTGTGTGTTTGACGACATCTCGATTGTTTGACAGTGGATTTTTATACAAATTTGGACCAGATACATAGTGTTCTTGAAATCCTGCTAGTTGCATGGAGACCGATCGAAACTCATGGTCACAAGTCTGCAGAATATGTTTATAAGTAGTTCCTTAGTGTTTTCTCTCCATTTGTTCTCTCTCTCTCTTCTCTGTCTGTCTGTCTGTCTGTCTGTCTGTCTGTCTGTCTGTCTATCTCTCTCTTCTTTTCTTTCTTTCTTGCTCTCTCTCTTTCACAGACACACACACTCACACACACACACACACACACACACACAGAGAATTGCCGTACAGACCAGTATCCCTGAGCGCTCTGCTTATACTGCAGCGAGACTAAACTACCAGCCGACGACACATTCAACTACTGGGACTGTTTCTTCAAAGATGTTTGCACAGTATCTGCATCATCACGAGGTAAGATAAAGTGTCCAGCCTTCAAGTTCTGAAGAAATGTAGCTTGTCAGGCATTGAATGTCTACTCATCCAGTGCCAGCTTCGTTGGAGAGGACACGTTTGTGAACGCCTCATCGGTATACTTAGCCGTACCGGTATCGGTATATTTCGTTGAAAATAGCATACACAATATTTACGAAATCACAGCTCATCGTTTCAGCAAATTACTTCGGAAGATTATAAATGTTTACGTATTGAAAAGTGAAAGGTCACAATTAAGATAAAAATGCATTTTCTGAAAACTGCTTGGTACAATAAGGCCTCCCTATCTCGACATACTTTTGGTTTCGTTTGCTTTTACAGTGAACGGTGACACACTTTTCTGCACCTCCAAGAAATTATTTGCAGCTGTTTCATCATTTCGGTTCACAATCCTATTTCAATCTGATGTGCATTAAAGAAAATATCTTCTGAATTCATTGCATATAAATAAGTTTGGAATGTTTCTAAAACAGGATTGAATGTACATGAAGTATCAAGTGGAATGTATTATTTTTTTGCATGGCTGATCGCGCTGGCTGACCTGCGGTGCCAGTGATGAAATGCATATAACAGATCGGATTTGCGCTGTTCTTCTTTAGCTTCTTCTTGTCAAGAAATCGCACATGTGGCTGCAGGAATGCGCCAGGCCTATGTAAGTGCTCCTGTGGAGGAGTTGTAAGTCAGGATGTGTGGGCTGGAAAACCCTCCTTCCTTACCGATACAGCCATGGCTAAGTATGCTGGTAGCGCTTTAACCCACGTTGAAGAGAACTGCATCCATTGGATGCTGCTGCATGAAAAATTGAAGCAAAGACACTTTGGATAGAGAAAAACCACTAAAATGTTACAAAGATACGTTGAAGGTCAACCTGGTCAGCTGTGGCTGAATGGTACCAGGTAGGAAGACATTGCCTGGCGACAGCTGTGCATGCAGATTTGGACAACGTAGCACAGCTGCTACTAAGAGAACCGGTGGAAGCAGAAGCCAGGGCCGCAAGACTCCTTCCCGTGCATGCCTGTGAAAGAACACGTCCCTCCACAACTGGCCCTGTATCCCACACAAAAACCACACCAGGCGCTGACGTCTGGCATGCCTAGTTACCTGTTTAATCAACAAGAAAGAACATCATCCTCATCAAACCAAACTTGGACCAAATATCCAGCCTACTACCTGGTCCAAAAGCACAAAGACGTAAAGAAGCATAGTTCATTATCTGGACAGGTGTGGTTCAGAGGTAAAAGGTACTCTCACCTGGCTGTTCATGAAATGATTTTAATCAAGTATGGGTAGTGAGTTTAATGTTGTTTGGTATCTCGTCGCTGAATAATTCATTCTGATCGGCTGAGGTCTCAAGGTAAATATTGAACGAGACATGCTAAAGAAATCCATACAAGAAGATTGCTAACATGGCAATCATCTTTTTTTATCTCCTCTTTGTTTTCTTTTCTTTGTTTATGTCGGTGGGGGAGGGGGGATGACTGAACATGATAAACTTGGTCTACATCTGTTGACTGACATGGATGAATACACAGACTGAAACAGCCCCAGGATTACAGGAACATTCATGTAATTATAAGCAGAAGGGCGACATGATGTCGATGAAAACTTCATGAAGGCAAAGGTTGCATGTCTTTCTTTCGTTTTCTTCCTTCTTTCATTCTGCTCTCCTTCTTTTCTTTTCTTTTTCTATTTCACCTTTTTTATCAGATAATTCCAAGCTGCATTAATTGATTCACGCTTCATTAGAGCTTGTTTTTCTATCACTGATTTAGCGCGGACAGTAAGACAGCACTGTCTTGCCGGATAAGGTGTGTGTCTGTGTATGTGTGTGTGTATGCGTGTTTCTCTGTGTGTGCGTGTGTTTATTTATGTGGGTACACCGTGTTTGTGTGTGCGTGTGTGTGTGTGCGTGTGTGTGTGTGTGTGTGTGTGTGTGTGTGTGTGTGTGTGTGTGTATGCGCATGTGTGTATGCGTGTTTGTGTGTGTTTGTTTGTGTGGGTACGCGTGTTGTGCGTGTGTGTGTGTGTGTGTGTGTCTGCGCATGTGTATATGTGCGAGCATGCGTGCGCACGTGTGTGTGTATGTGTGTGTGCGCGTGAGTGTATGTGTGTGTGTGTGTGTGTGTGTGGTGTGTGAGTCTATATGTGTGTGTGTGTGAGTGTATGTGTGTGTGTGTGTGTGTGTGTATGTGTGTGTGTGTGTGTGTGTGTGTGTGTGTGTGATGTTGTGTGTGTGTGTGTGTGTGTGTGTGTGTGTGTGTGTGTGTGTGTGTGTGTGTGTGTGTGTAAACTCATGCAGATGTCAATACGTATGTAGCCTATATTTGTGTGTTTGTGCGTGTTGAGAGGAAGGACGAGACATACAGGAGTATGGGGACGGATGGGTGTGTACGGTCGTGAGCACAAGCGCATACACATGCGCGTGCGGATGTGTTTATTGCTGTACGTGTGTATGCGTGTGCTGGTGTCTTGATTATGTTTGCGAGCGTGCGCGCACGCGTGTGTAGTTGTGCGATTGAATATGGATGGATGTTTGAATGTCGATGTGTGATCGATTGAATGTTTGATCTGTAATACTGATTATGAGTAAAGTTTGTGTGTGTGTGTATGTGTGAGTGCGTGCGTGCGTGTGTGTGTGTATGGAAAATAAACCTTTCATTTTGTTTTCTCTCTCTCTCTCTGTTCTTTTTTGTCTTTCTTTTTTTATCACACACACTCTCTATCTTTTTTCTCTCTCTCTCTCTCTCTCCTTCCCTCTGTCTCTCTCTGTGTCTCTGTCTGTCTCTCTGTCTCTGTCACTCTCTCTCTGTTTTTCAGTCGGAATATACTGGGTTCGATCCTCCTAGACACATTTCCTTCTATCTCTGACTCTCCCCCTCCTCTCTCACCTCCTCCCTCTGCCTCACTATCTTTCTCTCCTCTCTTCCTCTGTCTCTCTCCTCTCTTTTTCTCTATCTCTCTCTCCCCCCTCCCTACGTCTGTCTGTCTCTCCCTCTTTCTCTCTTTATGTCTGTCTTTCCTTCTCCCCTTCTCCTTCTTCGTCTTGTGCCAGAGGTGCCTTTTACACCTGCAGCTTTTACCTGTGAGTTTTACCTGGCTGGCGGCAGACACGCACCTGTGTCGGGAGGTTGTTAATGGGCTGGCTGCGTTAGGGGTGGGAGGGAGGTGTAGATGGGTAAATGGTTGCAGGGTTTACTGATGGAATTGAGGGTAGGGGTGGGGTGGGTACGAGGGAGGAAGCACAAAGGTGCGGGGGAGGGTTTGAGGAGGAGGTGGTGTGTGGAGGGGATGCTATCGGCGCGAGATGGCTTGCTGGCGGCATAAAAGTTTTGCAACGCTTTCCCTGTGTGATGTGGCAACAGTTGTACCCTTGTTAAATCTGAGCCTGGTTAAGTCGTTAGTTTTCATATTCATACCCCGTTGAGAGGGCGTCGCCGCAGTGCAGTGACACCCAACCGTTTTTTAAAAAAATATTTTTTGCCAAGACTTTAGAGAGGCAAGATAGCTAATTGGTTTTCAAGAGGAGGGACCTTTAAAATGATCCTATCTTTCCATTTCAAAGCGATGGCAACAAAAGACAGTAACAGCAGAAGCAAGGACAAGGACATCGACGATAACAATGCCGACGACAATGTCAGTACCAATGACGATAACAACAAGAAAAAGAGGAAGAGGAGGAGGAGGAAGAGAATGATGGCAAAAGAGTTGATTCATATCAACCAAGAGGAGGTTCTGCATATACCTGTATATTTGCCTGCCTCTCTCTCTGTCTCTGTCTCTCTGTCTGTCTGTCTGTCTGTCTTCTTCTCTCTCTCTCTCTTTTCTGTCATTTCTGTCTGTCTCTGTCTGTCTGTCTCTCTGTCTCGCTCTCTCTGTGTGTGTGTGTGTGTGTGTGTGTCTCTCTCTCTCTGTGAATGAGTGTCTGTGTACGTGTATGTGTGAATCTGTGTGTGTTTATCAGTATGTGCATTTGTGTAGAATAACAAGGCCTAGCTGTAACCAGATCCAGTGGGACTCAAAGCTACTATCCTTCAATGATAAAGTATTTTCAAGTTTCAAGAGTCTTTTGCGTTTGTGGATGGCAACTCCCGCGTGTCCATAGTGAGGTTTTACCTGACACCCTTATCGCCCGGACCTCTTCCCCCTTCCGTTTCATCTTCATATAGGCCCTCGGTTTGTGTGGGTGTGGGTGTGTGCTTGGTATTTTCGTACTTTCATAAACCCCTCGGTGGACGCGGTAGTCAAATGAGTAAACATCGGACTTTCAATCGGAAGGTCGTACATTCGCTCCATCAAGACACTTCCATCCGACACCTTTCCCATCTCCGGATCTTAACATGTGTACAGACCTGCCAGAGCCTCAACCCCCTTCGTGCGAATACACATGCAGAATATCAAACATGCACGTTAAAGATTGTGTAAGTCATATCAGTGTCCGGTGGCTTATGGAAACAGGGAAAGACTCACCGTGCAGGCCAACCGAACCGAAGACAGAGTTTGCTGACGATACAGCAACATGCCGCCTGCACAGTGTGGGCAGAAAAACTTGTACATGCGAATCCGAGAAATGTCGGTAGGCTGAACAATTCTATCGCTTACAGGATCTTTAACGTGCATATTTTATGTTCTGCATGCGTTTTTGCACGAACGGAGTTCAGGCATTGGCAGGTCTGCATATCAAGTTTTAACTAGCCAGCGACCTGACCATGCATCCGTCCATCCAACCTGAATGCTCTGATCTATATCAAGTTATTTTTGGAGATCGGTAGAACACCTTTTATACACCAGGCTCTACATGGCAGGGTTAGACTCCATGGACACTGTTTTTGTATGGTTTAATTGTTTATAAACTCAAATGAGGTTGTTATTTACAGTGATTACAAACAGTAATATTACAGAATTAGAATGTGCACAAACGTTAGTTCGTTATAGACATCGTTTATTCTTTAAGGCACAGTTTGAAACAAAACCGATGAGTTTCGGCCACACGAGTGATAAAATTTTTTGGCGAGCCGTTGAGGCTCAATTATGGTGTTTGATTCAAGTCTGACTCGGGAAGGGGGGTGGGACTTTGAGCGCGTGGCCTGTAGTCTACATACCCAGCTATAAAAGGTAACGGATCGTGTTTAGAGTTAAGGGAGATAAAGCAGCTGTGGAAAACAAATAAGCACCGCCGTAATCATATTGATCTCGACAAAAGAAATGAGATGTCTGCCATTTCAGTCCCCTGCTTCCTCAGGATTGTTGAAAACCCTTTTAACCTTTTTTTCTTCATATATGTATTTAAATCATCCTGAGAGGAAAAGTCCTGTCACCGCGTGGAGCTAGGAAGAGCACAGAAATATTTGGAACAAGTTTGAGGAGTGCCACAACTTTCTTATGACACCGGCGTGACGCCGGGCCGGGGCCAGTCGCCGGTCTCCGAAGGCAACACGCCAGCCAGATTCACCCCTTGGTATTTTTGGAGTCTGTTAGATACGTCTTCAGTTCTGGCGTTGGCCAAAGAATCCTGCCGGCAGATCGTGAAGGGAAGTGGACTCGCTGTGGCATGTTGAATAAAAACACCTTCACCTATACCTGACCCCCACGTAGATGTCACTTAACCGGTTTAATTGTCTGCCGGAACATATTTTTTTGTTTGGAGCTTAGAGTTAGAGCTTTGGTCTTCCAGTCTGATTGCACGGATTCAAATCCCGCTCGAGTAAACAGTGAGCATGTGGCTTCCAGTCCATTCAGCTGTGAATGGGTAGCTGACCTTGTTGACAGCTGTGAAGGGTAGCTGACCCTGTTGACAGCTGTGAATGGATAGCTGACCCTGTTGAGGACTGGGTAAGTAAAAGCAGCGAAGAAGAAGGAAATAGGAATCATCCTCATAACGCTTGTCTCCGACAAAAGTTTAGTTTTGTTTACCACTTTGCTACTCTAGGATTCAGGGGGACGAGGAAACATATCCCTTTTTAATCATACACCAGGAACCGCCTCTAGCATGAGTCAAGCGGCGCAAGTTTCTCTTCCTTCTTTCCTTACCAGAGTTTGGTTTGGTTTGGTCACGTCACCCGCCATGACACACTGTCCAGGACCATCCTTCAGGGTAACCTGGAAGCAGTCAGTCCGTTGCCGAGACTGATAGGCAGACATCAAATAATGGACCAACCTCAGCATGCCTGAACTGCTTGTTGTCGCACTATTGTTAAAGACAGAGTGGTCTTTGCCTCTCTGGCAGACATGCGGTGTTGTCGCTGCTGTAGTCTGCTTCCCTCTCCAGCCATCCCGCTCATTTCCCCAGATGCTATAGTGAACAGGGATCCACTGCTCGTTATTGGAACTGGGTCTAAAAATGGCAATAAAGTAGAAACTCGTAATATAGAAACTCTCAGTATGACCTATCACTGTAGCGAAGCGGTTTGCTCAACCGACTAATGACTAGAAGGTTGTGACTTCAAACATCATCAGTCCAGATTAGTGTGGGAGTTTTCAGCTTCAACCGACTCCTGTACAGAGTTGAACGTTCTAGGCTTGGCGAGAAGACAAATCACACAGTCAATTCACATCCACTTTACGGGTATGTCATTAATGTGTTGTATGAATTTTTGGATGTTAGTATCTCCCAGGCCTGGTTGATGCCGGGATGTTCCAAGAAAGAAAATACAGTCATTCAGTCTTAAATCATCAGTGGAACTCCACAGCATCATCAGCATTGTCCCCATTCTCACGACTCACCATAGAGCTGAACTGAAATGTCCCAGATTCTGTGGCCCTTCTTGTTCTACTCTCATGATGTCCTCAGTTTTGGTGGGTTTAGAATTGTGCTGGAGCACCGAAATGAGCAGCATGGCTACATTGACACCTAGGTGGTGCAGAAGATGAGGCAGAAGTGCTTTTTTTCCGTTAAATAAACTGTCAGTATAACTGATATACTTTTCATGTTAGATTCTCTGTCCTGTATTAAGAAGTGAGACTGACGCAGACGATGTAATTTTATCTTCATGAAAGGAAACATACTCATAATTTTCAAGTCTTTGAATGTAAATTTGCCATGAAAGCACGGTATAAGTATTCTTGATGTTGCTAAGGCTGGTAGTTTTGTAGTATGAAAGGTCGGAAAAGGGGTGCGGAGATTATTATTAGAAGAAGGGTTTTGCATGTTGCGAGATGGAATTTCATAGTTGCGTGTGTGCTGGTTACGATCGTTTTTCTCGATGAAGAAGTCGTTGGTTTGCAAAAGAAATTCAACCCGTTATTCATGCCTACTGAATCACTGAAACTGAACCGAAACAGGTGTAATATTATTGTTTTTTTGCGAAACGGTGGACATCTAGTGACAAGGAAAAAATGGGTTTACGTCAATATTACAGTGAAAGTAGTAGTAGTATTACTTATTTTGTGCACGTTTAAGATTTTCGCACGCTGTTGATGATCTCACTACAAAAGGAATACAGGTTGTATTAAGAATCATGAATATAATGAATATACTTAAAACTTTTTTACGGTCTTTTTGAAACTTTTTGATGGAGCAATCTAGTCCATTCTCCTATATGATGAAGTGATACGGGGTACTGATAATGTGCGTTTTTCAGTCAGAAAAGATAGATCTATACGCATTCAAAAGTTCTTTTTTTATGTTAGTCGAAGATCACCGAATAACATGAAATTTAGTGATGCTTGAAGATTGCCTCTGTTTATAACTGCTGATATCAGACCAACCAGTTACTAGATTAAGTTAATAAGAATAGAAACATGTTGCCTTTTAAGGCATATACAGTGTTATTGTATTTAACTAAAAAGGGTTATAAAAGGTTACTAAGAACAGAACAGATTAACATTCTATAGATATGGACTTCGATTTGTGTGGAAAAATGGCGGATTTTTGTCACAACCCCTGTTGCTGCGTTTCTGAAACAACGTCGTACAGATCGTAGAAGCGGGAACAGCATGATAAAGTAGAATACAGTCACAGATTTCAATTCCATCGATAATTTAAAACAAGCTGTGATGAGGGGCGGTACCTGTCAGTTGATATCAATAAAATGATATACAGCATGCTTGTAAAAGTTGATTAGGCATTACAACACAACACACATGCAATGAGATAAGTAGTACTTATACTGTATAACTGTTGATGTTTTATATCCATTGTATCGTTCTAGTGAAGCCAAATTCAAACAAAAACTCCACACGTATTCTTCCTCTTGAAATACGAATCCTTACTCACTTGTTTCAGACTTCTCAAATTTTCAGACAGCTTGGTATGGATCTTCGAAACACACGAAACTTTTATACAGGGTAGAGAGTTACAGCGTTAAACAGTTTTCACACGGGTCACATAATTATTCTACACTAACTTACACCTTGAAAAAATGTGAAGAAGCGCTATGGTGCATACTGTGTGATGAGCCACTTAGCATCAAACACCCTCTGTTGAATGCAGACTTGCACGATGTGAGATACAAGCACTGTACATCAGACTCCTTAAAGAACCTCTTCACAGACGTTCCCCAGGCATACTTTTCAAGTTTTTGCAAGAAATCAATAGATTTCATCATATATGATCATACGTACAGGAAAGATTTTTAAATGCATTTTTTAACTTTAAAGACTGATGACGTGCCTGGTTTTTAACTGCTGGCTTTTTAATTAGGCCTGGAGTTGTTTTTAAACTGGTGTTAACCCTGATATG
>CM060307.1:42019356-42039356 GCA_030674185.1 Monoplex corrugatus | reverse complement strand
TTTGTTATGTTTAGATTTGTGTTTAGCTGTGTTTTTTTTGGATCCCTTGATAATAAATTGGACGGAGTGGTCAACGCCAGGGTGATGTCCTTGGATTATGTGCGCGGATGCATTGCCATGTGTACTCAGTTTTCTTTTCCATTGTTTTCTTTTCCCAGTGGGGTATTGTGTACTTTTTGAGATGGCTAAAGCCCTGATGTGGGTCTGCGCAATCAGCCGGACTTTAAGCAACAGTAACGATAACTGTAACATTTCTGGTTTGTTGTTGTTGTTGTTGTTGTTGTTGCTTGTTTGTTTCTTGTCTGTCTCCCCCTCCCTTCCGCCGTCTTATTTACCCTTTTATTTGGGGTGAGTAAGTTCGGTGGATGTTCCAGGGCAGCACAGATTCCAACTTTCTCCCTCTTATCTTGACAAGAAAGTTGGGCGTGAGGAGAGAGAGAGAGAGAGAGAGAGAGAGAGAGAGAGAGAGAGAGAGAGAGAGAGAGAGAGAGAGAGAGACGTATATACAAACATAGGCACACACACACACACACACACACACACACACACACACACACACACACACACACACACACACACAAGAAGAGAGAGAGAGAGAGAGAGAGGAGGGAGGAAGGGGGGCGTGGTGTGGAAGAGAGGTGGTACATACATACACAGAAGAGCAAGCAAGGTGTGGTGTAGGAGTCGGAACGAGTTGCACGAGCACGGGGCAACGTGCTGTCCACAGACAGTGAAAGCGTTTGGGATGTGTGTTATGTGTGTGTGTGTGTGCGTGTTTAGGTGGGGAGCAGGTAAAAATGGCGGTTTGTGTTATTAACGATGGAGAGAGAGAGTAGTGTGCAGGTAAAAACAAAAAACTGTCGTTTGTACGGTTAAGGAGACTATGAGAAGGAGACAGAACTATACACTGATCATCATCATCGCCACATCAACGAGTACCGTGCTTGATGGGCTTGTGTTGCTCCGGTAGCTGACCCCCAAAAAGCAGTGAAAGTCTTTGGGCCGGATGTGTGTGTTGGGTGGATGTGAGGTAACATGTGTTGCTGTGCAGGAGAGAGGTAAAATGAGTTGTTATATGAAGAGATGTCATATTGGTTATCAAGAAGAGAGGTAAATTGTGCCACTGTCCAGAAAGGAATATTTTTTAAGAATATGGGTAAAATGAGTTCTTATTATAAGAAAAGAGGTCATATGTGTTGTTAAGAAGAGAGACAACATGGGTTGTTGAGAAGACAAGTAAAATGGGTTGTTAAGAAACGAGAGAAAATGTGTCGTTGTTGAGGAGAGAGGTAGGATGTGAAACTGTTCAGACCAGAGGTAAAATGTGTTGTTGTCGTAAGAAGGGAGGTCAAATGTGTTGTTGAGAAGCGAGGTAAAATGTGTCATTGTATAGAAATGTGGTGAATAGGGTTGTTAAAAAGAGAAGTCAAATGTGTCATGGTTCAGAACAGAAAACACACACAAAAAAAAAGGTTGATAAGAAGAGAGGTAATTTGTGTCATTATTCAGAAGTGAGGTAAATAGGGTTGTTAAGAAGAGAAGGGAAATGTGTCGTTATTCAGAACAGACGCGAGAAAGGTTGTTAAGACGAGATATGAAATTTGTAATTGTCCAGAAGAGAGATAAGTAGCGGCACTGTTGAGAAGAGAAGCTGTTGAGAAGAGAAGTAACATTTATCGCCCAGAAAGGAGGTAAGATGTGTTATTATACAGAAGTAATGTAAATAGGGTTGCTAAGAAAAGAAGAAGATTGTGACATTGTTCACAAGAAAGGTAAATAGGTCAGCTTGTAACAGACAGGCATCACACCAGTAACTGTTCCAACTCTTCAACTTTGCTGAACAAAAATGTAACTTCGCAAGCAGCAGTGAAAGTGTTTTGAGAGGAGAGAGAGAGAGAGAGAGAGAGAGAGAGAGAGAGAGAGAGAGAGAGAGTATGTGTGTGTGTGTGTGTGTGTGTGTGTGTGTGTTGTGTGTGTGTGTATTGTATGTGTATGTGTGTGTGTATGTGTGTGTGTGTGTGTGTGTGTGTGTGTGTGTGTGTGTGTGTGTGTGTGTGTGTGTGTGTGTGTGTGTGTGTTGGTGGAAAACAGGTAGAAGTCGCTGTCGTGTCGTTATGGATTGAGAGGGAGACCACATCACAACCGTCACGTCCATCAACACACACCACAACAGACTCTAAAACAGCCGTCAATGTCGTTGTTTTTATAGCTACCTGACCTCATGCTCACCGTCTCCGGAGACAGAAATAGACGCATGTGAACACGTGGCTGAAAGCTGGTGTGTCAGAATGTAAGAGATGCTACAGAGCGCCGGTTTAAAAGAAAAACACACTGATCGATAACAATTCTATGCTGTCCCGGAGTAAAGACACACAAGTTAGTGGGAAAAGCTGAAATCAGCAGATGACAAAATGGTCTACAGGCGACGAGAGAAGTTGCTTATTTAGAAGTTTACAAAAGTTGTATCTTAAGAAAAATCGAGGTAATACTTAATTGAGAAGATTGAGGTAATACCTTCAGAGTACCCTGTAGGTGGATTAGAGAATTTGGAGCTATGCACTGCTGATAGAGGCTGAAATCTACAGAGATCTGAGCGAGTTAATTCCATGGACTATTGAAACAGAGGCTGAAATCTATGAACAACCAAGAGATGCTGATCTGTACAATTGACTGAGAGAAGTTGTGTGGAGGTATGGACACAGATTTTGTTCTTATTGATTATTAAGGGAGATGTCGTATATATGAACAGTCGAAGGACAGTTATGACAGTTTAGGGGGATGTTGTATAAATGGACAGTTGAGAGGGAAATGTTGTATTTATGGACAATTGAGAGGGATGTTGCATATATGGACAGTTGAAGGGGTTGTCCTATATATGGACAGTTGAGGGGGATGTTGTACATAATTATGACAGTTAAAGGGGTGTTGTACATACTTATCACAGTTGAGAGGATGTACGTAATCATGACAGCTGAAGGGGATATGGTACATAATTATTACAATTGAGGGGGATGTTGTACATAATTATGACAGTTGAGGGGGTGTTGTATATAATTATGACAGCTGAGAAAGATGTACATAATTATGACAGCTGAGGGATGCTGTAGATAATTGTCAATTGAGGGGTTGTACATAATTACAATTGAGGGGATGTACATAATTATGACAGTTGATGGGGATGCTGTACATGATTATGACAGTTGAGGGGGGTGTTGTGCATAATTATGACAGTTGAGGGGGATGCTGTATATGATTATGACAGTTGAGGGGGGTGTTGTGGATAATTATGACAGTTGAGGGGGATGCTGAATATAATTATGACAGTTGAAGGGCATGTTGTATATATGGACAGTTGAAGGAGATGTTGTATATATGGACAGTTGAGGGAGATGTTGTATATATGGACAGTTGAGGAGATGTTGTATATATGGACAGTTGAGGGAGATGTTGTATATATATATATGGACAGTTGAGGGAGATGTTGTATATATATATATATGGACAGTTGAGGGAGATGTTGTATATATATATATGGACAGTTGAGGGAGATGTTGTATATATATATATATGGACAGTTGAGGGAGATGTTGTGTATATGGACAGTTGAGGGAGATAATAATAATAATTACAATATTTATATAGCGCAAAATCTTGATAAAATCAAATCTAAGCGCTGAAACACATACACACGCACGCACGCACACACACGCACGCACGCACGCAACACACACGCACCCACGCACACCACACACACACACACACACACACACACACACACACACACACCACACACACACACACACACACACACACCACGGCTATAAATGGGGAGAAAGAATAAAAAGAATGGAAAATTATAGAGAGCATATTATATATATAGACAGTTGAAGGAGATGTTGTATATATGGACATTTGAGGGAGATGTATATATATATATGGACAGTTGAGGGAGATGTTGTATATATATATATATATGGACAGTTGAGGGAGATGTTGTATATATATATGGACAGTTGAGGGAGATGTTGTATATATATATATGGACAGTTGAGGGAGATGTATATATATATATGGACAGTTGAGGGAGATGTTGTATATATATATATTGGACAGTTGAGGGAGATGTTGTATATATGGACAGTTGAGGGAGATGTTGTATATATGGACAGTTGAAGGAGATGTTGTATATATGGACAGTTGAGGGAGATGTTGTATATATATATATGGACAGTTGAGGGAGATGTTGTGTATATGGACAGTTGAGGGAGATGTTGTATATATAGACAGTTGAGGGAGATGTTTGTATATTATATAATGGACAGTTGAGGGAGATGTTGTATATATGACAGTTGAGGAGATGTTGTATAATATAGGACAGTTTGAGGAGGATGTTGTATTATATATGGACAGTTGAGGGAGATGTTGTATATATAATGGACAGTTGAGGGGATGTTGTATATATGGACAGTTGAGGGGATGTTGTATATATAGACAGTTGAAGGAGATGTTGTATATATGGACAGTTGAGGGAGATGTTGTATATATATATTGGACAGTTGAGGGAGATGTTGTATATATGGACAGTTGAGGGGATGTTGTATATATATATGGAAGTTGAGGGAGATGTTGTATATATGGACAGTTGAGGGGATGTTGTATATAATATAGGATAGTTGAGGGAGATGTTGTATATATGGACAGTTGAGGGAGATGTTGTATATATATATGGACGTTGAGGGAGATGTTGTATATATGGACAGTTGAGGGGATGTTGTATATATATAAATGGACAGTTGAGGGAGTTTGTTTAATTATATATGGACGGTTAGGGAGATGTTGTATAATGGACAGTTGAGGGAGATGTTGTATATATGGACAGTTGAGGGAAATGTTGTATATATAGGACAGTTGAGGGGATGTTGTATATATGGACAGTTGAGGGGATGTTGTAATACATGACAGTTGAGGGAGATGTTGTATATATGGACAGTTGAGGGAGATGTTGTATATACAGTTGAGGGAGATGTTGTATATATGGACAGTTGAGGGAGATGTTGTATATATGGACAGTTGAGGGAGATGTTGTATATATAGACAGTTGAGGAGATGTTGTATATATAGACAGTTGAGGGGCATGTTGTATATGTAGGACAGTTGAGGGGGATGTTGTATATATGGACAGTTGAGGGGGATGTTGTATATATGGACAGTTGAGGGGATTTGTATACATGAACAGTTGAGGGGGATGTTGTATATATAGACCGTTTGAGGGGCATGTTGTATATATAATAGACAGTTGAGGGCATGTTGTGTATATGGGCAGTTGAGGGGGATGTTGTATATGTGAACAGTTGAGGGGATGTTGTATATATGGACAGTTGAGGGGGATGTTGCATATATGGACAGTTGAGGGGGATGTTGTATATATGGACAGTTGAAGGGGATGTTGTATATATGGACAGTTGAGGGGGATGTTGTATATGTGAACAGTTGAGGGGCATGTTGTGTATATGGGCAGTTGAGGGGGACGTTGTATATGTGAACAGTTGAGGGGGATGTTGTATATGTGAACAGTAGAGGGAGATGTTGTATATGTGAACAGTTGAGGGGGATGTTGTATATGTGAACAGTTGAGGGGGATGTTGTATATGTGAACAGTTGAGGTGGATGTTGCATATATGGACAGTTGGGGGAGGTGTTGTATATGTCAACAGTTGAGAGGCATGTTGTATATATGGGCAGATGAGGGGGATGTTACATGTGTGAACAATTGAAAGGGATGTTGTGTCCATAGACGACTGGAGGAAGTTTTCTTTATGGACGGCTGAGAGAAGTTTTCTTAGGTCCCTGAGTGATGAAGTCTGCAGTGGTTATGAACGTGTCGACAGTGTCGTGAAGTATAGACACCTGGATGACTTGATACAGTTGGATTCTATAGATGATTACAAGTTGTGTAGTCTAATAAAGGAAGTGGTCAGCGGTGGCTGTGATTTGTATAACATAACGATGATTGCCTTGCACACTCTCATGTGGAGTATAGAAGTTGAAATGCGGAGAGAGGTAGTAGAAACAGCTGAGACAAGTTGTGTAGGGTATCTATGCAAAGTGTGTGATGTGGAGGGTCATACTGAGATAAGTTGTGTAGGGTATCTATGCAAAGTGTGTGATGTGGAGGGTCATACTGAGATAGGTTGTGTAGGGTATCTATGCAAAGTGTGTGATGTGGAGGGTCATACTGAGATAAGTTGTGTAGGGTATCTATGCAAAGTGTGTAATGTGGAGGGTCATACTGAGATAAGTTGTGTAGGGTATCTACATGTATGCAAAGTGTGTAATGTGGAGGGTCATACTGAGATAAGTTGTGTAGGGTATCTATGCAAAGTGTGTGATGTGGAGGGTCATACTGAGATAGGTTGTGTAGGGTATCTATGCAAAGTGTGTAATGTGGAGGGTCATACTGAGATAAGTTGTGTAGGGTATCTATGCAAAGTGTGTAATGTGGAGGGTCATACTGAGATAAGTTGTGTAGGGTATCTATGCAAAGTGTGTAATGTGGAGGGTCATACTGAGATAAGTTGTGTAGGGTATCTATGCAAAGTGTGTGATGTGGAGGGTCATACTGAGATAGGTTGTGTAGGGTATCTATGCAAAGTGTGTAATGTGGAGGGTCATACTGAGATAAGTTGTGTAGGGTATCTATGCAAAGTGTGTAATGTGGAGGGTCATACTGAGATAAGTTGTGTAGGGTATCTATGCAAAGTGTGTGATGTGGAGGGTCATACTGAGATAGGTTGTGTAGGGTATCTATGCAAAGTGTGTAATGTGGAGGGTCATACTGAGATAGGTTGTGTAGGGTATCTATGCAAAGTGTGTAATATGGAGGGTCATACTGAGATAAGTTGTGTAGGGTATCTATGCAAAGTGTGTAATGTGGAGGGTCATACTGAGATAGTTGTGTAGGGTATCTATGCAAAGTGTGTGATGTGGAGGGTCATACTGAGATAAGTTGTGTAGGGTATCTATGCAAAGTGTGTATGTGGAGGGTCATACTGAGATAGGTTGTGTAGGGTATCTATGCAAAGTGTGTAATGTGGAGGGTCATACTGAGATAAGTTGTGTAGGGTATCTATGCAAAGTGTGTAATGTGGAGGGTCATACTGAGATAAGTTGTGTAGGGTATCTATGCAAAGTGTGTGATGTGGAGGGTCATACTGAGATAAGTTGTGTAGGGTATCTATGCAAAGTGTGTGATGTGGAGGGTCATACTGAGATAAGTTGTGTAGGGTATCTATGCAAAGTGTGTAATGTGGAGGGTCATACTGAGATAAGTTGTGTAGGGTATCTATGCAAAGTGTGTATGTGGAGGGTCATACTGAGATAAGTTGTGTAGGGTATCTATGCAAAGTGTGTGAATGTGGAGGGTCATACTGAGATAAGTTGTGTAGGGTATCTATGCAAAGTGTGTAATGTGGAGGGTCATACTGAGATAAGTTGTGTAGGGTATCTAATGGCAAAGTGTGTAATGTGGAGGGTCATACTGAGATAAGTTGTGTAGGGTATCTATGCAAAGTGTGTGATGTGGAGGGTCATACTGAGATAGGTTGTGTAGGGTATCTATGCAAAGTGTGTGATGTGGAGGGTCATACTGAGATAAGTTGTGTAGGGTATCTATGCAAAGTGTGTAATGTGGAGGGTCATACTGAGATAAGTTGTGTAGGGTATCTACATGTATGCAAAGTGTGTAATGTGGAGGGTCATACTGAGATAAGTTGTGTAGGGTATCTATGCAAAGTGTGTAATGTGGAGGGTCATACTGAGACAAGTTGTGTAGGGTATCTACATGTATGCAAAGTGTGTAATGTGGAAGGTCATACTGAGATAAGTTGTGTAGGGTATCTATGCAAAGTGTGTAATGTGGAGGGTCATACTGAGATAAGTTGTGTAGGGTATCTACATGTATGCAAAGTGTGTAATGTGGAGGGTCATACTGAGATAAGTTGTGTAGGGTATCTACATGTATGCAAAGTGTGTAATGTGGAGGGTCATACTGAGATAAGTTGTGTAGGGTATCTATGCAAAGTGTGTGATGTGGAGGGTCATACTGAGATAAGTTGTGTAGGGTATCTATGCAAAGTGTGTAATGTGGAGGGTCATACTGAGATAAGTTGTGTAGGGTATCTATGCAAAGTGTGTAATGTGGAGGATCATACTGAGATAAGTTGTGTAGGGTATCTATGCAAAGTGTGTAATGTGGAGGGTCATACTGAGATAAGTTGTGTAGGGTATCTATGCAAAGTGTGTAATGTGGAGGGTCATACTGAGATAAGTTGTGTAGGGTATCTATGCAAAGTGTGTGATGTGGAGGGTCATACTGAGATAAGTTGTGTAGGGTATCTACATGTATGCAAAGTGTGTAATGTGGAGGGTCATACTGAGATAAGTTGTGTAGGGTATCTATGCAAAGTGTGTGATGTGGAGGGTCATACTGAGATAAGTTGTGTAGGGTATCTATGCAAAGTGTGTAATGTGGAGGGTCATACTGAGATAAGTTGTGTAGGGTATCTACATGTATGCAAAGTGTGTGATGTGGAGGGTCATGCGTGTTCTGTCTGGTCAACAAGGAAGAGGAATTGTAGTTCTTCAATCAAACCGTCGTGTTCAGTCATCACTTTCCGTCAGCTAGACCCACTGATGGTGTCTCACGTAACATGTAATCATGCTGCCCATGGAAGATTGTCGTTGCTGCCAGATCACGATGTGATTTCGTGGTCTAAGATTTGAGTGTCTGACAAAGAGATTTTTATGTAAAAGTAACATAGATCTAATTGATTGTTTGAATTCAGTTTGAATTGGTTTTGTTTTTCGGACAGACAGGTATTGGTACCCGGGACGCTCATGAATTAAATCTAATAGATTTTTGGTGTTTTTGGTAAGTTAGTGTCCGGAGTGATTTTAAACTGAAATGGATTGAGTTGGATGTCTAGAATAGTGCTGAATTGAATCTGATAAATTTGAATGTCTGCTGCAGTTTTGATATGGTGTTACTGTCTAGAGCAGAACTGAACTGAATATGAGCTGTGTCTAAAACATTGTTGAACTGGGGTCTGATACAGTCGGGTATAAAGTACAGACAGTACTGAATTGAATCTGATTCCGTTGAGTATGTGAAACAAGTGTTGAATCTGATGATTATGTGTAAGAAGACTACACTTTTTTTCAAAGTTAAAAACTCCTACGGCACTATATCGACAGAACCGAATTATTTTTCTGTGTTGTATTGGAACTCTGTGTTCTATTGCGTCTTTTAGTATTTTATTCTTGTTTAGTATGTGACTTGAGTGAGTAGATCGTGCTAGTGTAGTGGACACTTTCGTTCAGTGACTTCTGAAATATGTACGTGTTCACCCCGAGAAATCAAGTTTTGTGTGGATACATCTCTTTCGAAGGAGTCAGTGTTGCTAGTATTGTAATACCCTCTATGGAGCAACATTTTTGTAATACCCTCTATGGAGCAACATTTTTGTAATACCCTCTATGGAGCAACATTTTTGTAATACCCTCTATGGAGCAACATTTTTGTAATACCCTCCATGGAGCAACATTTTTGTAATACCCTCTATGGAGCAACATTTTTGTAATACCCTCCATGGAGCAACATTTTTGTAATACCCTCCATGGAGCAACATTTTTGTAATAATATCTATGGAGCAACATTTTTGTAATACCCTCTATGGAACAACATTTTTGTAATACCCTCTATGGAGCAACATTTTTGTAATAATCTCTATGGAGCAACATTTTTGTAATACCCTCTATGGAGCAACATTTTTGTAATAATCTCTATGGAGCAACATTTTTGTAATACCCTCTATGGAGCAACATTTTTGTAATGCCCTCTATGGAGCAACATTTTTGTAATACCCTCTATGGAGCAACATTTTTGTAATAATCTCTATGGAGCAACATTTTTGTAATAATCTCTATGGAGCAACATTTTTGTAATAATCTCTATGGAGCAACATTTTTGTAATACCTTCCATGGAGCAACATTTTTGTAATAATCTCTATGGAGCAACATTTTTGTAATAATCTCTATGGAGCAACATTTTTGTAATACCCTCTATGGAGCAACATTTTTGTAATACCCTCTGTGGAGCAACATTTTTGTAATACCCTCTATGGAGCAGGATTTTTGTAATGCCCGGAGCAACAACATTTTTGTAATGCCCTCTATGGAGCAGGATTTTTGTAATGCCCAGAGCAACAGTTTTGTAATACCCTCTATGGAGCAGGATTTTTGTAATGCCCGGAGCAACAGTTTTGTAATACCCTCTATGGAGCAGGATTTTTGTAATGCCCGGAGCAACAGTTTTGTAATACCCTCTATGGAGCAACATTTTGACTATGATTGTTTGATACATAATCACGTTTGGAGTTTGCCGAGAGCGCCAATATTGGAAAAGCCGACGTCTGTGAAGTGAAAAATTGTCGGAAATAAAAATTACCCGATGATTAGTCAGTTAAGGATGGCCTGGATGAGTCATTTACACGGTTTTAAACAGGAATGCCTAGAATCAGTGTAGACAAGCAGTCTCACAATCCCGAGTCGGTAGGGTGAGCAAGAGGGGGTGTCGGCACTAACAATAGTTCCAGCGTCTACCCATCGCCACTGTCTGGGCACTAGTGGAGAACTTGCAGAGAATGCCCGTAAACAAGCTTGGAGTGGGAGGCAAGAGTTCGCAGCTTTAGGACGATTCTTGGTCAGCTGCCATAGTGCGTGTCAGGCTGTGTGTACGTGTGTATCGTCATTCCTGACCAGGATATGTGTATATCTGTATGTGTGTATGTGTGGATGCGTGCGTATTTGTGTATGTGTGTGTGTGTGCGCACGTGCACGTGCGTGCGTGTCTGTGTGTGAGTGTGTGTGTGTGTGTGTGTGTGTGTGCGTGTGTGTGTGTGTGTGTGTGTGTGTGTGTGTGTGTGTGTGTGTGTGTGTGTGTGTGTGTGTATGTGTTTCGGACTTCAAAGTGTATTGTGTCTTAATGAAATAGCGTACGTAATACATGTGAATTTTTCCTGCAGCGTGTGATGCTTCGTTTTAATACTGTGCAATATTTCGAGTTAGTACTGTGCGATCTATAGTTTGTGGAAGTAGTGTCCGGTATTATGTGTTAATACTTCTTCAGTAAGCTTAACACCCTCTGAGGCATACATGGTCTTCTTGACTCGGATACGCGTATGCACGTTGGCCCACACTGTGAGTGTGACATACATGCTGCTGCAAAGTCTGCATAGTCCGGCTTTGGCGGATAGGATAGATAAAAAGACACAGCAACTTGAAAGAAGGTAGATGAACGAGATGATAAGGCAAGAATAGAAAACAAAGAGACACTGACAGAAAGACAAGAACAGGAAAACAAAGCGAGTGATAGAATAGATAAACTTTCTAATACAGAATTTCCAGAAAGTGTGGATGCTGTTGATGCTGAAAGAGTGGTTTGGGCGGAGATGACGGCTGGGCCCAACTGACCCCTGCTGGCGTGTTGGCAAACAGAAGAGGGGGGAGGGCCCCGGGATAGCGGGTTGGCACGGGCTCAGCGGTCAAGATGAACCACTACGGGGCAGTGTCCTACCACTACCATCACCAGGGAGACGGCACACCGGCAGCTGCGTACCAGTTCCGTGCAGAGGATATACAAGATATACAATGGGTAAATTGTTTTTCTTCATACCCTTCGTAACTCGTCAGTTTTGCTGAAATACTAACGAGAAGAAAAAAAAAAAAAAAGAGAGAGAGAGAGAGAGCATAGTCTCACAACCTATAACTGAGTGTTGGGGTTGTGAGACCTCACTAACGCTTGGTTCAGCTGTTTGAGGGTCGACTTTCTCTCTCTCTCTCTCTCTCTCTCCCTCTCTCTCTCTCTCTCTCTCTCTCCCTCTCTCTCTCTCTCTCTCTCTAGCTGCTCTTCGTGCCACTCCCTCCCTCCGCCCAAACCAGGTTATATCATCTTCAGATATCATCGTCATCACCATCATAGCACCTAGTGCAGTCACTCATCTGTACTGGTATCTTTACGGTACTGAATCTGTGAGTGAGGCTGTCATTGTAGCTCCGCAACAGTATGATAGGTCATCTGTCTGCATCTCTAACAAGACCTCTGCTCTCATTTTGTGCCTGGTGAAATCCAGTCCTCTGTATGTGTGTGTACGTACGTGCGTGCATGCGTGTGTGTGTGTATTTGTGGGAATAAAACTTGTCTCAAAGATTTCTCAGCTTTCATTATTGTTTTTCCCCCATCAGAAATGTGTATGTTTGTTTTCTTGATGTTGTTATTGTTTTTTTGTGTACGTTTGGCAAAGATCCCAGTTGGCGGAAAAATTGACATCAGTCTTGTTTTGTTATATTTGACAAGCGTTCCCATTTTTTTTTCGGTGGTTCATTGTTGTTTGAAGCGGTCGATCATTTTGGTTTGGAATTTGTAGAATGGAATTTCAGAAAATCTGATTCACAGGTCCATGCTAACGAACAGCCACAAATGCTAAAGCAGGGACCGGGATGATCCAATATTTCCATCAGCGTGGTCCAAACTGTGAAAAGCTTCACCCAGAGTTGTCTCCACTTTTACCTTTGATGTCAGATTTTCATCGAATTTGGGGACAAGGCGTTTAGCCAAAGAAGCGTCTTATTCAGCAGATTTACTCGGGCGCCAAAGAAGCGTCTTATTCAGCAGATATACCTTGGCGCCAAAGAAGCGTCTTATTCAGCAGATATACCTTGGCGCCAAAGAAGCGTCTTATTCAGCAGATATACCTTGGCGCCAAAGAAGCGTCATATTCAGCAGATATACCTTGGCGCCAAAGAAGCGTCTTATTCAGCAGATATACCTTGGCGCCAAAGAAGCGTCTTATTCAGCAGATATACATTGGCGCCAAAGAAGCGTCTTATTCAGCAGATATACCTTGGCGCCAAAGAAGCGTCTTATTCAGCAGATATACCTTGGCGCCAAAGAAGCGTCTTATTCAGCAGATATACCTTGGCGCCAAAGAAGCGTCTTATTCAGCAGATATACCTTGGCGCCAAAGAAGCGTCTTATTCAGCAGATATACCTTGGCGCCAAAGGAGCGTCTTATTCAGAAGATATACCTTGGCGCTAAAGGAGCGTCTTATTCAGCAAATTTACCTGGGCGCCAAAGGAGCGTCTTATTCAGCAAATTTACCTGGGCGCCAAAGGAGCGTCTTATTCAGCAAATTCACCTGTCCTCCTGTTGGTGTGTATATGCACGCAGAACATTAAATATGCACGTTGAAGGGCCTGTAAAGCACGTCAGTCGCCAGCATGCACGCCCACCAAAGATGGAGTTTGCAGAGTGTGTAGCACCATACACCTTGCACAGAACTAGAAAAACGACGTGTACACGCATCCCAGAAAATCCAAACGCTCAAAAAGGAAGAATCTGAGATCGATCGAGGGTTAATGTAACAGCTATGCAAAGTATGTTTACAAGTATCACAAAGATATGTCGGTCATTTATCAGTGGATTTTGATCAAAGTTGGACCACGTATC
Source organism: Monoplex corrugatus (assembly GCA_030674185.1). Lineage (NCBI taxonomy): Eukaryota > Metazoa > Mollusca > Gastropoda > Littorinimorpha > Ranellidae > Monoplex > Monoplex corrugatus. Next base: position 42,025,790 of record CM060307.1, on the reverse strand, counting down.
TGGTCTAATGCACCGACCTAAATATATACAGTTCATCAAAAATGTCCAATGTTTGGACTTTCCTGTATGTGGTAAAAATATTTTTTGTTGTTTTTAATTAAATAATGATATCTAAACTGTCTACGAATCGATTTAAATCAGATTTTAATGGTGTTTTTTGTTTGTTTGTTTGTTTGTCAACTAATCGCTGAAAAATCCACAGAGATCACTTGCTTTTATTATCATTACCATTGTTTTTGTTTTCGTTTTTGTTGTTGTTGTTGTTGTTAATGATGATGACAATAAGCATTATCATCATCATCATCATCATCATTAGTGTTAGTAGTTTTATCATCATTATTTTATAAGTCATTCTTATATAGCTCTGTTCACCAAACTCATTTAAATTCATAACGTATTCCACTTAATCAGACCTTTTTTTAGTGGAGCACGGAGAACACAAGGTGTTAGTGGAGCTGACCACATTCTACTATGTTGTTGCACAGTCTGCATCTTTGATGGGCATGCATGCTGGGCGTTTTCATGTTTCAATAAGCCAGCCATTGACATGACTTACAGGATTTCAAGCGAGCATATTTGATGTTCTACACGCGTATGCACAAGATGGGGATCAGGCAGGGTTCAGGGTTCAGGTATGCATTTTAAACTAGGCTAAATATTGCACAAAATGTGCAATTGTGAAACAATGAGATACTAATATGGCCTAACCATCTTGCTTATTTCTTGACCTTATCTGTTCAGTTTCCGTCTTCTTCCGTTTTGTTTGAATCTTCTCGCTGATTTCTGAAATTGGCACTTAGGTGTTATTTTGGAGTAACTGATTTTTATCAAATGTCTTTCCTCATATGGTATTAGAAGATATGTTAGAATCCGTGTGTGTGTGTGTGTGTGTGTGTGTGTGTGTGTGTGTGTGTGTGTGTGTGTGTGTGTGTGTGTGTGTGTGTGTGTGTGTGTGTGTGTGGTGTGTGTTTTCTCTGTCTGTCTCACTGTCTCTGTCTCTCTTTCTGTCTCGCTCTGTCTCTCTCTGTCTCTCTGTCTCTCTATCTATCTGTGTGTGTGTCTGTCTGCCTGCCTGCCTGCCTGTCTGTCTGTCTGTCTGTATGTCTGTCTGTCTGTCTGTCTGTCTGTCTCTTTCCCTCCCTCCCTCTGTGTGTGTACGTCCGCGCCCGCGCCCGCGTGTGTGTTGCCTAAAGCTTGCTACCTTGACTTGAAAAGATATTTCCCAAACTGTTCTGTAGTTTCTGCTGCCTCGGTTCATGGTTTTGCTGATGAAGCGTAAACACTGACTTTTCGTTTGTTGGTCTGTGCTTCAGTGTGTTTTCTGATAGACCGATATCAGTTTCTGTTTCACTTTTAGCTTTTTAAGATAGCATACTTGGAATGAATTCCATATGGACTGGCGCCGAAAGTGTCATGTGAACGAGAAAATCTTTTAAAAAAAAAGCAGAGAGAGAGAGAGAGAGAGAGAGAGAGAGAGAGAGAGAGAGAGAGAGAGAGAGAGAGAGAGAGAGAACAAGACGGTTAAGCCATTTTATAGTCTCTTTTTAATACAAAAATTAACCAAAAAACAAAACAAAAAAACAACAACCCCAAAACAAACAAACAAACAAACAAAAAAAGTTTGTAACACAAATACTTTTATTGCAATTTTCTGTGGAGATGAGAATCTAAAAATCTTTGTATAGTATACGCTTACCTAAACTCCATAAATGTATTTGATGGTTCCATTAGACGAAGGCACAAAAACAAATCTTTGTACAGTATACGCTTACCTAAACTCCATAAATATATTTGATGGTTCCATTAGACGAAGGCACAAAAACAAATCTTTGTACAGTATACGCTTACCTAAACTCCATAAATGTATTTGATGGTTCCATTAGACGAAGGCACAAAAACAAATCTTTGTACAGTATACGCTTACCTAAACTCCATAAATGTATTTGATGGTTCCATTAGACGAAGGCACAAAAACAAATCTTTGTACAGTATACGCTTACCTAAACTCCATAAATGTATTTGATGGTTCCATTAGACGAAGGCACAAAAACAAATCTTTGTACAGTATACGTTTACCTAAACTCCATAAATGTATTTGATGGTTCCATTAGACGAAGGCACAAAAACAAATCTTTGTACAGTATACGTTTACCTAAACTCCATAAATATATTTGATGGTTCCATCAGACGAAGGCACAAAAACAAATCTTTGTATAGTATACGTTTACCTAAACTCCATAAATATATTTGATGGTTCCATTAGACGAAGGCACAAAAACAAATCTTTGTACAGTATACGCTTACCTAAACTCCATAAATATATTTGATGGTTCCATTAGACGAAGGCACAAAAACAAATCTTTGTATAGTATACGCTTACCTAAACTCCATAAATATATTTGATGGTTCCATTAGACGAAGGCACAAAAACAAATCTTTGTATAGTATACGCTTACCTAAACTCCATAAATATATTTGATGGTTCCATTAGACGAAGGCACAAAAACAAATCTTTGTATAGTATACGCTTACCTAAACTCCATAAATGTATTTGATGGTTCCATTAGACGAAGGCACAAAAACAAATCTTTGTATAGTATACGCTTACCTAAACTCCATAAATGTATTTGATGGTTCCATTAGACGAAGGCACAAAAACAAATCTTTGTACAGTATACGCTTACCTAAACTCCATAAATATATTTGATGGTTCCATTAGACGAAGGCACAAAAACAAATCTTTGTATAGTATACGCTTACCTAAACTCCATAAATGTATTTGATGGTTCCATTAGACGAAGGCACAAAAACAAATCTTTGTATAGTATACGCTTACCTAAACTCCATAAATGTATTTGATGGTTCCATTAGACGAAGGCACAAAAACAAATCTTTGTATAGTATACGCTTACCTAAACTCCATAAATGTATTTGATGGTTCCATTAGACGAAGGCACAAAAACAAATCTTTGTACAGTATACGCTTACCTAAACTCCATAAATGTATTTGATGGTTCCATTAGACGAAGGCACAAAAACAAATCTTTGTACAGTATACGCTTACCTAAACTCCATAAATGTATTTGATGGTTCCATTAGACGAAGGCACAAAAACAAATCTTTGTATAGTATACGCTTACCTAAACTCCATAAATGTATTTGATGGTTCCATTAGACGAAGGCACAAAAACAAATCTTTGTATAGTATACGCTTACCTAAGTGATGTCATCGTCAGTCTCATCGGGGAAAACGAAAAATGGCTATTGCTTAAATGTAAACTTTTCTTAAATGTTCGAGATACTATTACACCACTTTAGATGGTTCAGTGAATCCTCAAAACATCACCACTTTGTGATTCGTCGTGTGTCTCCATAACGAAGATCCAAGACAGCTGCTACCTTTTTATAACAAATATTTTTGCGGTCACATAGATCTGGACTTCGGAAACGGAAATCCACAGCAAAGGAAACGATTTGTTTTCTGAGCATGGAAGAAATTCAATACACATTTGAGAAAGCGCTTTTCGATATACATGTAAGAACAAAAGTTGTTTGTGACAGTGATAATCAAAGTTTTTTTTTTTTCAATCTTCAGTATGTATTTATTATCTTCTTGAAGTTCAGCTGCTGTCGAAAGTGAAAGATGCGCAAAACTACACTTTCTTGTACAGTGATGATATTCTTCTCTTTGCCGCCGAGGCCAAACCATTTAACGTAAAAAGACATATTGAAAAAGAAAATTAGATATACCTGAAGAAAATTAGATATATAAAGCTGCTGTTGCTGTTAAAGTTATATACAAAGTTGGTGGTTCCTTGCATTTTTGACAGTCATTGTTTCACACAGTGTAATCATGAGGTTACAGATAGTTTAGAATATCAATCACTGTGACCTTCAGAAAGCTTCATATAAAATAAGACTTGACATACATCAAAGGCAGCGGTGTCACAATTAAGAAAACATATGTTAAATATTGTCGGAAGTTTTAGATACCTTTTTGGTTGTTATTACCTTGACCTCAGCACCTTACCTTCCAAACGTACAATTTCACGACTCCTCAACAGTCCACTGCTTTGACCCCACTGTGGTAAACATTCATCCATGAAGACTTGAGAAAATCGTGTCCACACATTTTGGTCACAGAGGACAGACAAAGAGACGGACAGACAGACACACACACACACACGCACACACACACACACACATTCACTCACTCACTCACTCACACACACACACACACACACACACACACACACACACACACACACACACACACACACCACACACACACACACACACTTCCAGTCAATATAAATTCAACCTCACTTTTTTTTTAAAGAACAAGGAGACTGAAAAATAAGAAAGTTTGTGGCCCGCCTGAGAATCGAACCCACGGCCCCTGCCCTATAAGCATGATGTTCTAACCACCTGATCTGAAGGGTTACTACATAAAGGATAGAGCGTAGTATCAGTACAACACACAAATCAGGCAGAACCACGAGACGGCATGTGGGGTTTATGTACAGACCTATGACATGTGCCATGATTATTTTGGATCGTTTTTCCATCACTTTCCCTTTGCGGCGTTGGTACACAGGAAAGTATTCCGATTGTGGAGACTGTTTTAAAGGAAACTGCTCCGTGTGTGAAAAGAACTGTGTTCCCGTGTCTGTATGTATGAAAATGTGCGTGTGATGTGTAATGTTTGTTATGTAGTTGATATGAAATAATAAAGTTGTCATATGTGAACACGAAACAGATCAGGCTCTTATGTGCATTAGTACATTCCATGTGTCTGTATGCGTGTGAGATGTGGACCCTCACAGCAAATTTGGATAAACGAATCCAAGCCATGGGAATGAGGTGTTGTCACAAGACACTGACCATCAGATACACTGATCATATCACCAATGGACAAGCGCGCCAGACCATCAAGTACACGTAGCACATTCGGCCATATAAAGATCTGCTGACTTCAGTTAAAAAAAAAAAAGAAAACTAGGTTGGTATGGTCATATAACAGGATCCAGTGGCCTCGCTAAATCAGTCAGTCCATAGGACTGTTGATGGAGGGAGACGGAAGGAAAGACAGAAAACAAAATCCGGTGGATTGACAACATTGGGAAATGGACATAAAAACTGTCTGCAGAGACCCATGCTTTGGCACACAACCGATAGAGCCTGAGGAACCTGGTGAACAGTTCTTTAGTGTGGCGACCCAATGACTCTTCACGGAGTTAAGGAGGAGGAGGAGGAGGAAGAAGAAGAAGAAGAAGATACATATGTGCACAATAATTTCCTAAATAAATTAAAATCAGGCTTCAGGACAGAGAGAGAGAGAGAGAGAGAGAGAGAGAGAGAGAGAGAGAGAGAGAGAGAGAGAGAGAGAGAGGAAGGAAAAACAACAAAATGGTTAAGCCATTCAAACGGTATCCCTTTGCATACAAATATTATTACAGAAAATTCAGAGTTTGTTCTTGTTGATGTCACTGTGACCTTGAAGAAGTAAACGTCAGATGAAATAACACTTAATGAAGCGAGGGCAATGGTAGATTGTCACATTAGTGAAAACAGAATGTAAATATATCGGAAGTTCCTGTAAAAGTGCTGTTCTCACACCTTTCTCAAGAAGAAGACCTGACCCTGACACAGTGACTTTAAAACGTTTGCATTTACAACTCCTCGACCGTCTACACCTAAATTTGATATAAAGATCCACCCAGAAACGGCTGAGAAAATCTTGCTAACGTGTTTTGGTAACGGAAAGACAGCCATACACACACACACACACACACACACATACACACACTCACATACACACACACGCACACACACACACATACACACACACATACACACACACACGCACACACACACGCACACACACGCGCACACTAATTTAAAAAAAGAAGACAATATAAACTTACTGGCAAGTCAGGTTAAATGTCATATAGACGACTTATATCCCAATCACTTGAAAATTTACACTGATGGATCAGTAATTGAAAGAAAAGCAGGCTCAGCGTTTTTAATACCTGCTCTCAAAATTGAAAAATCTTTCAATATAGGACTTGATAAATCTGTCTTTACAGCTGAACTCTTTGCAATATTAATGGCTTTAAACTTTAGGATAAATCTTCCTAGGACAATTTTTCAGATACTTTTTTGCGTCGATTCAAAATCAGTACTTCAGGCTCTTGAATTATCAAAATTACAAACAAGACCTGAAATGATTCTGGAAATTAGTCACTTGATTCATAGTTTATCTTCAAGAGGCACAGATATTACTTTCTGCTGGATACCTTCTCACAGTTCTTTTTGTTATAATGATAAAGTTGATAGGGCTGCCAAACGGGGAGCTAATAACTCACCAGATTCAAACAATATCCAGCTTTCTCTCTCGTTGCACGAGACTTACACTTTAGTGGACAACT
>CM060307.1:42004356-42014356 GCA_030674185.1 Monoplex corrugatus | reverse complement strand
TAAGTCATGCCATTCGATCTTTGTCATACTATCGTAATAGACCGCTCATATTCAATCTTACGTAGTTGCAGAACAGCCGCACATTTCTTTTGTGCCACTTAAACACCGTGTGCGAGGCACTTGAGCCACTCGAGTTATCCACATCAAAACAAGTTTATGTGTTTGTTTTTTCTTTGTTTGTCATCAGACATGATGATGCGAAACACACGTGTGTGAATGACATGATAAGAAGAAAGTGCGTTGTGTGCTAGAATTCCAACACAAAAACAAAACAAAACAAACAAATCAAACAAGCAAGCAAACAAACAAACAAACAAACAAACAAACAAACAAACAAACAAACAAACAAACAAACAAACAGACAGACAGAAAAAATCGTATGTTAATGGTGTGGATTCATTTGTTTCATAAATAAAATGCATTCATTGAAAGCATTTGAATGCATCGTTTTACTTTAATGCAAGAAAGAATATGACTTAGAAGTTGTGTTCCCGTCCAGACACATAATAATACTGATGTATTTTGTTTTGAATGCATCAGGTTTCCACCCGATAATAATTCTGCCAACATTAAAATGTTGCTTATTTTGCTAAATTCCAAGTTCATGTGGGTTTTTTTTTTTCATATTTTTTCTAGTTATCTTGGACCTGCGTCAAAATATAGGCGTGCACGAAAATGTAATATGAAAATCGTGCTCTGTGAAGTTTCAAAATGGGTAGAATTAGTTCAGTTCATCTTACATTTATTTTACTATTAATTCGAAAGGTCGTACATTTAAACTTATATCCTGGAATAGCTATGGACAGTATTATTATATGAAATCGTCTTCTCCAGCAAAACTGAATCGGATAAGTCCATGAATTCTTTGCTGTTGGTGGTTTTCTGTTTCATCTAAACCTGCGGAACTTGTTTTGTTGCGTTTTATTTACAAGTGATGAAGGCAAGTTAGCTGAAAAATACGCCTGTCTTATTTCGTCAATTAAATTAGTATTTTTATTCATTTACCGTGTTCCTGGTATTTATCATTGTCAGTCAACCAGTCGGTCTGTCAGTCTGTTAGCAAGTTACCAGTTAGTCAGTTTTTAGAATTACAACTCCCTTCAGCCATGTTCAGAAATGGTGGCGCGGATAATTAGGGCACCTGTTTGAGGATAAAGAGACCCCGAGTTCAATCCCCGCTAGGATAGGGTGTACTGAACGGTCGTCAGCGTTGCTTTTCTCTGGAAGAGACGATAAACCTAGATCCTGTGTATAGAATACACGTAGCGCACGTAAAAGATCGGACGGCAACACGAGTTGGCCCCCCTCCTCCCCCAAAAGGGGGGGGGGGGGGATACCCCTGTGCAGAAAAACCCTCTGCAGAAAAATTGACTTTCACTGGTAAAAAGACATCACACACACACACACACACACACACACACACACACACGCACGCACGAACGCACGCACACACACACACACACACACGCACGCACGCTCGCACGCACAAAGTATGGCACAGCACTTTGAGGATGCGATCTTCGCTTTAACAGAAGCCCGAATTTCACACGATAAATCCTTTTGTGACAAAACACATACAGATACTGATGCAGAGTTCGGATGTGACCCTTGTAGCAGAGAATGTGTAATGATGAAAGCTGACAGGAAAACAGATTTGAGTCGTGTGAAACACGTGGAGACTGACACCCTAGGTACGCATAAAGAGATAGACAACTAGCTTTTATAGACCATGGATAGGGAGATAGGCAACTAGCATTGAGGCACTTTTGTAATATGATCAGACACATAGAGAGGGAGATAGGCAACTAGCTTTGTGGTGATCTGTGATTCGATCATAGACATGGATAGAGAGATAGGCAACTAACTTTGTCGCGCTTTTGTAATTGATCATGGACATGGACAGGGAGACAGACAGCTAGGTGTGTCGCGCTCTGTGATACTGGTTTTAGACATGAATAAAGAGACAGGCGTTAGCTTTTTCAAGATCTAGCGATATGATCTTAGACATGGATAGGGAGACAAGCAACTACTTGTCGTGCTTTTGTGATATAATTATAGACAGGGACAGGGAGACGGGCAACTAGCTTTGTCCTGCTCTTGTGGTATGATCATAGTCATGGATAAGGAGACAGCCAACTAGCTTCATTGCGCTTTGTGATGTGATCATAGACATGGATAGACATAGACAACTACATTTGTCCCACATTTGTGATATGGTCATAGTAATGGATAGGGAGACAGGCAACTAGCTATGTCGTACTCCGTGATATGATCATAGATGTGCATAGGGAGACAGGCAACTAGGTATGTGATACTCTGTGATATGATCATAGACGTGTATAGGGAGACAGGCAACTAGGTATGTGATACTCTGTGATATGATCATAGACGTGTATAGGGAGACAGGCAACTAGGTATGTGATACTCTGTGATATGATCATAGACGTGTATAGAGAGACAGGCAGCTAGGTATGTGATACTCTGTGATATGATCATAGACGTGTATAGGGAGACAGGCAGCTAGGTATGTGATACTCTGTGATATGATCATAGACGTGTATAGGGAGACAGGCAGCTATGTCGTGTTCTGTGATATGATCATAGACGTGTATAGAGAGACAGGCAACTGCCTTTATTCCGCTGTGTGATATGATTGTCTCACTATGTCACTGGACTCGGGAGCATGCAGAGCTCAATAGCGTTACTATGTCACTTAGCTAACTATACTTCATTTTTGTGTCGTTTTCTTCCATAAGAAAACCTGAAGATGATGAACAGTCAACTTACACCTTATTCTGAACGGAGAAATCTTCGATCAAAAATACCCCAGAATCGCAGTCGACGAATTGACGGGTGTGGTATTCAAATGGGTGAGACGTCAGACTTCCCACGAAAAGGTCTGTGTTCAATCCTGCGTGGGTACCTCCCACCTGATAGGTAAAGAGTGGATGTTTGGGGGTCTCCCATGTCATCATGTATGCAGACCTGCTCTTGCCTAAGCAAATCCAGGATGACCTGGACCGATGGTGTAAGAGACCTTGACATCGCTCAGCACATTGTCACTTCATGTCTTGCAGGCTGCCGCTCACAGTCAATTTTTTTCTCCCTGCGACACCCACGATGGTACAAGCCAACAGATAAAGAAAAAGTGAACTAAATCTCATATATAGGCTAAAAGATGCAAAGACATACCCTCAAGCCATTACTGAAACCATGAAAGGACGAGGCCAAAAAGAAATAATGTATCCAGTACTGTACACGATATAATATACTAAAATTGCAATTTAGAGACGTAATATCATTCATATCATTGTACAAGTTTCTCTGCAGGATAATGCGTATGGTTAATGCAACCGAAGTCAAAAGGTTAATATGCAGACTACCGCTGCATATAATTATTCATGAGCACGCTGGGAATACAGGAAAGAGCGGGGGGGGGGGAGGGGGAAGAAATGGAGCAGAAGTATAATGATATATGGTATGCTGTAGTTGTGGTGACTGCTCTACATTCTTCATTCAGTGTTAATGAAATGTGAAACCAAATCTTTTTTTCAAAGAGTCAGACTGTCAGACTGGAACTAGTGATAGTGGTAGGGGGTTGGGGCTGTGCTGGGCTAATGAAAAATAAAAACAGGTCGGCAAGGAATTCCCGACACTTTAAGGCGGAATATGTGTTGAACTGGGCATACAGGTGGATCTACATCAAGACAAGGACAATTTGCAGTATAGGTCTGAATGAACACAGCCAGAGAGGACTGAATGGAGTAGCGGCCCGGTTAATCAACCCTTTGACTCCTGCACCATGTCTACCAGCATCCTGCATGGTCAACCATGCTAGAAAAGTAAAAACTTAATCCTTTGACCCCTCACCCTATCCACCAGCTTCCTACAGGAAGCTGGTGGATTGGGTGAGGGAGTCAAAGGGTTAAGTTTTTGTAATTGGTGGATATTGTACAGGAGTCAAAGGGTTAAAGCACTTCACTTCAAAACGGTAGGTCCTGGGTTTGGCTGCAGTTGGACAGACATTTTCTCTCCACTCTATTAGATCTTGAGTGGTGATTTGGATGCTAGTCTGTCGGGTGAGACGGTGAACAAAGAGCGCGTGTGCATCATGTTTTCAGCGCACGTAGAACTCCCACGGCGAAAGAAGAGTTGTTCCTTGACTTTCATTAGGTTGGAAAAAAAGCGCATACAGATAAATGATTGAGTGACGCTGTACCAAAGGAGACATGCTTTCTCCGGGAAGCTCAACCTGATTTATACTTTGAGATATTCGTTTATGCCAACACACACACACACACACACACACACACACACACACACACACACACACACACACACACACACACACACACACACACACACACACACACACACACACACACACACACACACACACACTCACACAATCAATCAATCGATCCAATCCAGTCCCAAATTTTGGGTCATGATCATCATCAAACACCTGAATAACATTTGTTTAGTGTGAAAGGAGACATTATTGGTCTTCCTTGACCGTCTCCCTCTCTATATATCATTCTCCCTCCCTCCCTCCCTCCCTCCCTCCCTCCCTCCCTTTCTCTGTCTTTATGTCTGTATGTCTCTCTGTCTCTGTCTGTCTCTCTGTCTTTGTCTCTGTCTCTCTTTGTCTTTGTCTGATCTCTGTCTGTCTCTGTCTCCGTCTCTCTGTCTCTGTGTCTGTCTGTCTGTCTCTGTCTCTGTCTCTCTCTCATGTGACTGCCATGTGCAGTATGTGAAGAGAATCGAATTCCGATTATTTGTGAGGGATTTTTTTCTTTCTCACGCGAACACACATCCCTAGACTAGACCGTGAATGGTGATTTGGGTGCTGGTTTTTCAGATAAACCGTTGTCCTTTATACAGCATGAAGTTCTCTTTCGCAAAACTTCTAACGTACGTATACAAAAACAAGCGCACCAAAAGGTGGGGGAAAGGGAGAGAGAGAGAGAGAGAGAGAGGGGGGGGGGCGAAAAAAAAAAGATAATGAATTTAAAGAATATACATACAGACACAACGCAATTAAGGAGTTAACAGTCTGAACGGTCCAGACTTGAGGGTCGCTACTGTGACATAACTTTTGAAAGACTCTTATTCGTTGATACTCATTCACTTTATATACAGGCCAGGTAAAAGTTTATTCTCATGACCTCGACGATCGGTAGACCAGTGTGGTGTTGCAGACCTTTAACTTCTTTTCAGGGCCAGAATTATGAGAGCGGCCTTCGTCTCTTTATCACCACTACTTTACTGTCCGCACATGAAAAGAGGGACAGGTATTCATTTAACAGTGGGATAGGATGTGGCAGAATATTCAAGCCAGGGCTCGAGGTGGATCACCATTTATTCATTTGGCAACTACGGTCAATCTTTACTCTCTAGGCCTAGTTGGGAATTGCACGAACATAAAATAGCATCAGGTTAATGTCATCAGGTTACCGCGATCAGATTCAAAAATAAAAAAAGATGCTCCCGAAAAAAAACTACAGAATGTGAAGATAGAAATGGAAAGTTTGAACATCAATATTTTAGGACCAGGAGAGGTGAGATGGAAGGGAGCAGGCATGATAACATCGGGCAAGCATAAAATTATATATTCTGGTGAGGAAACACATGAAAAAGGAGTAGGCATCATAATAGTCAATGACAAGTCAGTCCATCAAAGGATACTGGGCTATATCGGACTGCGTTTTTTACTAATTAGAATGGAGGACAAACCATTTGATATCATCATCATCCAACTCTATGCACCAACATCCGCATGTACTTAGGAAGAAACTGTCAATTTCTGTGTAGAATTAGAGACAGCCAAGGCTCAATGTAAATCACAGGACATTGCAGTAATAACAAGAGATTTTAACGCTACAGTTGAAAAGAAAAAAAAATAGACATAGTTGGACCTCATGGCCTTGGCACGCGAAATGAGAGGGGAGAGAAGCTTGCTGAGTGGGCACATGTAAATGAATTCATAACAGTAAACACTTGGTTTGAGCAACCTAACAGATGAAAACGGACATGGATGGATCCAGGAGACAGCACAAGAAATCAAAGCGCTTACATCTTGATAAATTGCGACAGATTGCAACAGTGACCATAATCCCGTAATGGGAAGGTTTACAGAGAAACTAAAGAGAAGAAAGCGAACCAGAAATAACATCAAACTAAATGTTGGACTAACGAATCAACCTGTGCAAAATTTTGCAAAATTTAGAGTGTGTGTGCGTGTGTGTGCGCGCGCGCGCGCGCGCGCGCGCGCGCGTGTGTGGTGTGTGTGTGTGTGTGTGTGTGTGTGTGTATATATATGTGTGTGTGTGTGTGTGTGTGTGTGTGTGTGTGTGTGTGTGTGTGTGTGTGTGTGTGTAAGTAAGTAAGTTGGTAAATACTCAAATACTCTTTGGCTTCGAGGATGAAATAAAGTCGAGGAGCAGGTTATGGATCGGAGAAGAGTAAGGGATAGGTTTAGGGAATCTTAAACCTAACCACAACTCTAACCCTAAACATGAATGTCATTGTCTTGAAAACAGAAGACCTTGCCCATTTACATACTTTTACCCACAACTATCATGTTGTATGGTGGCTCAGTAGATTAAAGCATCACCCTGGGAAGCGAGAGGTCCTGGGTTCCATTTCAAGTTGAGTTTTCTTAAGCCCATTCTCGCCCCACCCTCTAATCTCCAGTAGACCTTGTGTGGTGATATAAATGTAGTAAGAAACTCTGGAGAGAACCGGATAGCAGAATGTCCTCAGAGGAAACCCCCGTCAAGCAAGTGTTTCTGCCCTTAACTCCTGACACTCTAAGGGGGCCGGCGGCATCCAGGTCATAACTCCTGGATATCCCTCTGTTGTCGCCATTTTTATTATTTTCTATTATTTTTTATTGTTTTATTTTATTATTCTACTTTAAGATTAGACGATAAACCTAGGCACAGCTTCGAGTTATACCGGCAGAATTCTGTATGAAAAATCCACCCACATTGAAAGCAAGATTACACATATACAGGAGAAGAAAAAGGAGAATCAGTGGCTGGCGCCTTGCTATAGCGATGTGTTTCAACATATAGAGGTATCTGTGTTTCACATGGAAACGTCACATTGGATGAGAAGAGAAACAAAATACAAAACAAAAAAACAAACAAACAAACAAAATCAAAGAAAAAAAAACATAAGTGAGAAATGGAGGGGATCACTACAATCCAGACAGTAAAATAGTCCACGCTTGCTATTGATAACTTGTTCTTTTGTTATCCAGTCATGCAACGTCAGATGCTTGTAATAAGTTGTATACAGTTCTTCTGGCTCACTCTGCGCTGGCTGATTCTGTCGCTGTGCTGTTTGATCAATACATCTTCCGGCTGTGGAAAGTGAATATTAGTCGAACAGACTATCGATAGGAGTTTTTAGAAGAAAACGAAGGAGGAGGAGGAAGGCGAGAGAAGAGAGAGAGAGAGAGAGAGAGGAGAGAGAGAGAGAGAGAGAGAGAGAGAGAGAGATGGGGAGGGAGGGAGAAAGAGAGAGTGGTGGGTATGGGTGGGACGGGGAGAGAAAGGAAATTGCAACAAAAGTGCACAATAAATGCAAGAGACAAAAATCGCCGGTAGAAAATAGAATTTGCCAGCCATACATTTCTAGAAGTTGACGATAATGCTAAGTAATGCTGAAAGACCCCCCGGCATTTTCACGAGGAATTAACAACTACAGGCTCAGACATTTGTGCGTATCCTTCTATTATATTAACAGCTCGGTCACAATGTCTATGCACGAGGTAAAAAGGTAACGGTTGTCCCAGAACGCCGAGGTCGTAGGACAGTGGGGTGGTAGAAACTCCACTCTTCAGGGGACCAGTTTTAGGAGGACTGTGCTCGTCTCATCTCCCTCACTGCTTATCCCTTTGACTCTTGCACCCTCTTCCTGCAAGAAGCTGGTGGATAGGGTAAGGGAATCAAATAGTTAAGTTTTTGCTTTGCTGGCATGTTTCACAATCCAGGATGCTGGTGGACAGGGTGCGGGAGGCAAAGGGTTAACTCTCCCCAAACCGTGAGAAAGGGCCGATACCCACTGGTGGTTGGGTGGATTTAGAGGCCGCATGCGTAAAGTTTTTCTAAGAGTCAGGGTCGAACACGTGTAGTTAGATTAGAAGACGAGAGGCCTGTGTACCAGCCAAGCCTCCCTACGAACAAGACCCTTTGCTGAACACACTCCCGTTTCCAAGCTATGACACAGAAGATGGAGATGACGATGATGATGGTGATGATAATGACGATGATGATGATGATAAGGTAAGGCAGGCTCTTGTACACACATAGGAGAGCAATTAACTCCACACAACCACGACTTGAAACTAAAGGCTTGAAACTTTATCAGACGGCCATGGGGTAAATCCCTAATGTATGCGCCAGCTTGTGCCTTCATTATGCAGCGTGCAGAGAGCGGTGTGGTCGCGCATCAGTATCACTCCAAGTCCTCTCTGTACCACCACTACACCTCTGCAGTATAGATAGGTCTGTCTGCTTCATCCATTCACACTCTGTGCTCCGGATCTGGATATAAGCTCTTTTGACACCATGAGTCGCAACACCAAGTCTAGTCCTGATCTCACACAGGTGAGCTGTTTATGACATGTACGGTTGTAGAAGAGCCACTTCCAAGACTGGCCCAGATATTAATTAATTATATTCTGTGATAACTGTTACAGTACAAGGTCTCTGTGATTTAAGCTCTCTGTTTCTGATTTGTATTGAAGCTATTTGACATCCTGAGTAGTAGCACCCCCAGACTAGTCCTGATCTGATACAGGTAAGCTGTTTATGACATGTGTGGTTGTAGACGATTGGCCCAGATATCACATAATTATGTTCTGTGATAACTATTACAGTACAAAGTCTCTGTTTTAAGCTCTGTGCTCCGGATTCAGATTGAACCTATTTGACATCCTGAGTAGTAGCACCCTCAGACTAGTTCTGATCTCACACAGGTGAGCTTTTGATGCCGTGTGCAGCAGTAGTAAGTAATATATCTTACCTTTAATTCTTTGTAACCTTTGATAAGACTGATTCAGATGTATGACATGTTCTGTAATAACAAGTACTCTAACACCAGTTACAACTAACTCTAGTATTAAGTAGTCTGCTTCATTCAGACTCATTCTCCCGGATTGTTACTGAATCTTTTTGATATCAGGCATGATAGCATTACCAAGACTAGTCCAGCCTTCACACAGGTATGCTGTTTCATAACATGTGTTATAGGTCCAGTTTTCATACAGTTAAGCTGTTTTAAAACATGTGGTAGTGCAAAAACAAGCCCAGATATTACGTAGATGAGTTTTTGACACCATGAGTAATAGTACTTAAACTCGTGCTTACATTGCACGAGTAAGCTGTTGACAAGGTGTGTTAGTAGTAGAAGTACCACTGCCAAGATTAGCCCAGGTGTTGTATATTTTCTGTCATGATTACTGGTATGCCTCTTTTCTTTAAACTCTGCGGGCCTGACTTTGTTTTTGTCAACAACGATTGAAATTAAATCATCCGTCTTTTCTTTAATGCTGTCTTTCCGACAAGAGCGAAAAAGCACCATAGCAAACAATCAAATGTAGTGTGCCGTAGACATGATGGTGTTGGAATGGAACTGAAGACGCAATCCATGATAGTATAAAAAAAACAACAGCAAGAAGAAGAACAACAAAAACTCAAAATATCACACACACGCACACACACACCACACACACACACACACACACACACACACACACACACACACACACACACACACACACACACACACACACACACACACACACACACACACACACACTTAAAACTGACATAGAACTTTGGTTTGTACCGGGTTTTCTAGAAACGCTCACCCTGTGTGGGTTTCACACCTGGGGACCATACAGAGATCGGCCCCAAACAGACAGGGGTGTGCGGGTCTTCTTGTTTTCAATGGAATAATGGGCGGAGGCAGCACGGATTGAAGCTGA
>CM060307.1:41981856-41999356 GCA_030674185.1 Monoplex corrugatus | reverse complement strand
CTGTCTGTCTTTCTTTCTACACATGCATGCACGCACTCACGCCTAGCGTTCATAAACACATTCGCGCGCGCGCAAAGGGACACACACACACACACACACACACACACACACAACACACACACACACACACACACACACACACACACACACACACACACACACACGCTCCCTTCCCCATATGCGCACATATGCATCTCTCTCTCTTTCTCTCTCTTTCTCTCTCTCTCTTCTCTCTCTCTCTCTCTCTCTCTCTCTCTCTCTTTCCCTCCTTTTCCCCATGCCCACCCACGCCCCTCTCTACGGCAGCAAAAAACTCAAACCCTCTTCTCATCTCACCCTTTCCCTCTTTACACACATACATGCGCGCGCGCGCGCGCGAGCGAGCATGCGCCTATGCCTCTAACTTCCTTACAACACAGGCATTCGCTCCACACAATCTCGAATACCGGTGAAAGCCTTTCTCGCTCTCTATCATGTACAATCATCTTTATATGCGTGTTTCGCACCCCCTACTCTACCCCTCTCTCTCTCTCCCCCCCCCCCCCCTTCGCTTTAGGTGGGGTTTTTTTTCATAACCGAGGAGGAATAAAAAATAAGTGAGCCAATCTCGTTCTGTCTGCTCTGATGTGCACACGTTGACGTACTGTACGCGCATGTATACATACACGTCCACACGCGCACGCGTACGCGTGCTCTTCTTTCTCCCCACCCTTACCCTCACCTTCCTCACGCACACACGCATTACACACACACACACTCACGAACACGCACACAGACACACACGAACGCGCACGCACACACACACATACTCACTCGTGCACGCACACACTCTCACACACACAAACACGCATACGAAAACGCGGACAAACGCACATACACACAGACACACAGACACGCTAACACGCACACACACACACACACACGAGAACACACATACACAACACACACACACACACACACACACAACACACACATACACACACACATACACACACACATACACACACACACACACACACACACACACACACACATATGAACACACTAACACGTACGCACATATGAACACACACGCGCGCGCGCGCGCGCACAACACACACACACACACTTTCTCTTTCTCTCTCTCTCTCTCTTAATCCGACAAAGACAGACCGATAGACACAGACCAACAAAGACGAACAGAGAGACAGACAAAGAAGCATTGCTGCAGACATTAGAGCCAGAATCAGGCCTGCCTCTGGAAACCTCTGTCTCTCTGTCTCTGTCTCTGTCTCTCTCTGTCTTACTGTCTGTCTGACTGCCTCTCATTCTCTCACTTATAAACGCACACAGACACGCACTCGCGCGCCTGAGCGCGCGCGTACACACACACACACACACACACACACACACACACACCACACACACACACACACACACACACACACACACACACACTGTCTTTCTCCCCGTCATTTTCTCTAAGACACACACACACACACACAAACAAACACCAAACGCCCAAATACCCGAACAAGCACACGCACACACACATACACAGACACAGACACACTCTACACACACACACACACACACACACACACACACACACACACACACACACACACACACACACACACACAACACCCCACCCACCATTTTCTATCATGTACAATCATCTTTATACACATTGCTTTTTTCTTCTTCTTCTTCTTCTTTGACCGTGTTCATTTTCTTCATAACGCAGGAATCAAAAAGCAAGTGAGCCAACTTCGTCTGCTGCGATGCGCGCGCTTGAAATAGTTTTCTTCTGCTTTGTACTCTGTGTGCTGTTGATAAGGCTGTAGGAGGGGAGGCGTGTGCGTGGGGGTGGGGTGGGGGCTGGGGGTTGTGTGCCAGGATAGGGAAAGGGATGTATCTTTGTGGTGGGGGTGGGGATATGAGTTGAGGTTGTGTAGAGTGTGGTGTGTGTGTGTGTGTGTGTGTGTGTGTGTGTGTGTGTGTGTGTGTGTGTGTGTGTGTGTGTGTGTGTCTTTCTTAGTGAATTGTGTCGGTGTATGTTGAGGGTTGTTGTTTGTGTTTGTGTGTGTGTGTGTGTGGTGTGTGTGTGTGTGTGTGTGTGTGCTTTCTTAGTGATTGTGTCGTGTATGTTAGGTGTTTTGTGTAGGTGTTGTGTTGTGTGTGTGTGTGTGTGTGTGTGTGTGTTGTGTGTGTGTTGTGTGTTTGTGTGTTGTGTGTGTGTTGTGTGTGTGTGTGGTGTGGGGGGTGTGTGTGTTGTGTTGGGGTTGTGTGCAAAAAGTTGTTTTTTTTGTTTGTTTGTGTCCTTTTCCTTAGGCCACGTTACGTTCTTAATGGCCATACGATCTGGAACAGTATTTCAGAATGGAAACCAGAAAAGAAAAAAAACACGAAAAAAGAATCAGAACGCGTATTTAATACAAGACAAGACAGGCACAAATTTTTGGCCAGCTGGCCTTTGTCCAGCGTAAGATCACAAACAAACAAACACCAGATACAAAAATTAGGAGAAAAAAACTGAAACCTCTCTGCTGCTTCGTCCAGTGTGAGAAAAGGAATGTTCTTTTTCCGACACTGGATTCCTCGTGGATGTATGTGGTGGGAGTGTGTGTGCACGTATCGTGTGTGTGCGTGTGATTGTGCGTGTGTATGTGCGTGTTGGTGTGCATATGCGCATACAGTGTTGCTTTATTTTCTTGTTAAGCTTTGTCGTAGGCCTTCCCCTTCTAACCCTTTGACTCCCTCACCCTATCCGCCAGCATCCCGCATTGTCAGCCATGACAACAAAGCAAAAACTTAACCCTTTGACTCCTGTACCCTATCCACCAGCTTCCTGCATTGTCACGCATTCTAACGAAGCAAAAATTTAAACGTTTGACTCCCTCACTCTATCCACTAGCATCCTACATTGTCAAACCATTCTAGCTGAGCAAAAGCTAAGCCGTTTGACTGCCGCACCCTGTCCACCAGTTTTCTGCATTGTGAACCATTCTAGCAAAGCAAAAACTTGAACCTTTGACTCAAACCTTTGACTCCCTCACCCTATCCACCAGCATCCTGCATGTTCAAACCATTCTAGCAAGGCTGAAAGTTTTAAAAGACTATTCCGCCTACACTTTGTACTTTCTTGACTGCTAATTATCCTGTGTGTGTGTGTGTGTGTGTGTGTGTGTGTGCGTGTGTCTGCGCGCGTGCATGCGTGCGTGTGTGCGTGTGCGTGTGCGTGTGTGTGTGTGTGGTTAAGGAATGGAAGGGTTAAGGTTTTGCAGCTGGCGGATAGGGTGGGGAGTGAAAGGGTTAATAAGTCTATCCCCGACTTGATCCTAACCATTCATTGCATTAAAGCTGATAAATCTTCGCTTTCTTGAACTGTCTAAAACAAACGAAAACAAAACGAAAGTTTTATATTGAGCGAAAGAAACTAACCCAAGCGATACTCATCATCATCATCAGGTGCCCTGCCGCATGGCGTTGGCGATCATGAACTTCCATCTGCCTCTATCTCTCGTTGCCCCTAGCATCTCCCCCACCCTCCTTGTCCCCAGCCACTCTGCAAGTCCGTCCAGCGATACTGCTTTCCCAAATCGAAGACGTTAATTACCTGTTTACATTTGATAGCGTGTATAAGTATGTTAGAGTTTATTTTGTGCCTTCTTTAAACTTTTAGCCTATTCCGCTTACACTGTGCTTTCATGACTGATAATTATCCTCTCTCTCTCTGTGTATGTGCGTGCGTGCGAGCTTGAGGAATATAATACATCTAATTTTAACTCGCGCAGAAGTGTTGAAATCGACAGTTGAGCGATTTTTTAACGACCGGAAAACTGATTCCTATTTTTAATGAACTCGGTTGCAGACGACAGTTTCCCATTGATTTGGAAGCTCGACTAATTAACGATTACTGTTTTTATTTGTAATCATGACAAGGTGGCTTTCTAAAAAGAGGTAAACTAAGATAATGTGCTCATGATTCTTTGAGTCAGCCTTTGCAGGCTGGAATGAATCTAACTGTGAAAGATCAACTTGTGTTGTTGGCTGACTGTTTGCTTCAGTTGACTGTAACTCGATGTCGAGACAGGTTTTCTTCCAAACATTGAGATAACCATGTACTGCTCGATTAGGGGTTTTGTTCGTTTGTTTGTTTGTTTATTAACATACACCATAAAAAGACAACAGACGAGAAGAGGTGGGGACGGGGTTAGATAACAAAGTCCGCTTAGTGAAGAAAACAGTGTGCTCTGTTGTCAGCAATCATTGAACGGTGCGGGAAATGACACACGCCGTAACGAAGCAGACGACACGAAGTTTTCTTTTTTCAAATCTTTGAATCTTTCAATTTAGCTTAGATTCATTGCTGTTTAATGACAACAAAGAGATTTGTTTTACAGTGTTAGAATTTATTCAGCTGATTGGTAAGTTAACAACCTCACGTCCAGAGATACAGCAGAATTAACCGATGCGCGAGGCGTAATTGTTGTCCTTTGAAGTTTGAACGTGCAGTTTGTTGTTTATGTCAATATGTGTTCTTGAGATGTTTTCCTCTGTTTTGTTTGTATTCATTTGTGCGTTTTACGTTCATACAATACACATTTTGGGGATCAGTTTGTCTAAAGTTTGTGGTCCTTTTTCGGTTGGTTAGCTTGATGTTTGGTTGTAAGGAGTAATAGACACAAAGAATGCTAGAGTAACTGACTGACTGATTGATGGTGTCAGACATGTCAGACTGATCGATTCATCAATCGACTGATCACTCTATGCAACATAAGATAAAGGCCAGTCACATCAATATCTGCTACGGTCTGGAGTAATGGCTCTATCATCAACTAAATGATTGACTGCTTCGTTGTTTGATTGACTGTGGATTGACTATTGCACCATACTCGGGCCTGGTGTAAAGGTTATGATATTATCAATACTCAGGCCTGGTGTATAGATAATGATTTATCAAATATTACATAATTGGTTCATTATATGGCTGACAATTAATTGATTGTCTACTTTGATTTAACTTAAATTTGTTTTATTTAAATCGATTTTGTTTATTTAATTTGAATTGTTTTATTGGTGGGTTGATTGACTGAAATAATGGATGAAGCAATTTTTAGTACTTCATGCCAGTTTTATGTATATTTTATTGTACTTTTTTAAGTTGATGTATTCGTATTCAGTTTTATAACCCATGGGGATACACTGGGCGGAATGGTCAATGCTGGGGGCAAATCCTTAGATTATGCACGTGAATATACCTAGTTTTCTTTTCCATTTTTGTTTGTTTGTTTGTTGTTCAGGGTCGACGAAATGTACTGTGTTTTGAGATGTTAGCTGATTATAGCTCTAATATGGCTCTGCCCTGTCGGCTGGGCTTTAAACATTGATGATGATGGTAATGATGATGACGATGATAATAATAATGATAAATGATGATGACGATAACAACAACAACAACAATAGTAATAAGAATGATGATGATGATTATGATAACATTGCGAATAATCAATAACAATGACAATAATAATAATGATATTACTATTATACTACTACTACTACTACTACTACTTACTATTACTACTATACTACTTATGATGATGATATCATCATCATCATCGTCGTCATCTCATCATCATCATCACGGTCATCATCATCATCATCATCATGGTGGTGGTGATAGAAGAAATAGGTTGATCAATTGGTTGGGTTGTTTGTTTGGTTGATTGATCAGTCGATCGATTGTTACATATCGATCATCCCATCTATCGATTAACCCGGTGTCGTCACTTTGCCGACAGCAGACTCAAGGTGGGAGCAAAGGTTCGAGCATCAGCGCCATGTCCCCACCTGCCGCAGGCTCCACCCCCACCGCCCCCAACGCACCGGTCACCGGTCTGCAGCAGTCCGTGTACCACCACCCCCACCAGCAACTCCACCAACAACACCAACAGAACCATCACCAACAACAGCAGCAACCTCCGACCTTGTGGTCTCCGCACCACGCCCCTACAATGTACGGCCACCCGGCTCCCCCGCCCCTACCCCATTCAGCCGCCCTGGCCCTCGCCGCGTCCCGTCAGGCCGTTGGTGGGTACCCGTCTCACGCGGCTTGCAACCCGGCGGCCACCCCCGTACCCCCGCCTTCTGCCAACCCTGCGGCCTACGGCAGCTACACTCAGTCACCCTCAGGGGTGAGTCTTTATTTTGTGTGTGTGTGTGTGTGTGTGTGGTGGTGTGTGTGTGTGTTGTGTGGGGTTGTGGTGTTGTGTTGTGTGTGTGTGTTGTGTGTTGTGTATTTGTGTGTTGTGTGTTGTGTGTGTGTGTTGGTGTGTGTGTTGTGTGTATGTGTGTTGTGTGTGTGTGTGTTGTGTGTGTGTGTGTGTGTGTGTGTTTTGTGTGTGTGTGTGTTGTGTGTTTGTGTATTTGTGTGTGTGTGTGTTTGTGTGTGTGTGCGTGATGTGTGTGTGTGTTGTGTGTTTGTGTGTGTGTGTGTGTGTGTTGTGTGTGTGTTTGTGTGTGTGTGTATGTGTGTGTGTGTATTTTCGTGTTCTCTCTCTCTCTCTCTCTTTCTCTCTCTCTGTCCCCCTCTCTCCCTCTCTCTCTGTCCCTCTCTCTCTCTCTGTCCCCCTCTCTCCCTCTTTCTGTCTCTCCCTCTCCCTCCCCTCTCTCTCCCCTCTCTCTCACTCTGTGTGTGTGTGTGTGTGTGTGTGTGTGTGTGTGTGTGTGTGTGTGTGTGTGTGTGTGTGTGTTGTGTTCTGTTGTATGTTATGTCTGTGTGGGTGTGTTTGTATGTGCAGGTGTGTTGTCGTGTTTTATGTTGGTGGTTAGTTCTTTGGTATTGCATTGTTTGTTTGATTTGGTTCGTTATATGGTTGATTGATTGGTCCGTCTGTGTATTTGTCCCAGTGCCACTATTTGTCTGTGTTTCTCTATCTCATTCTATATTATTTTTTTGTCATTCTCTCTCTCTTTCTCTTTCTGTTTGTGTGTGTTTGCCTTTGGGTATATCCGTCTAGCTATCTATTTCTGTCTTTCTCGGTGTCTTTTTGTTTGTCTGTGTATTAGATGTTTTTCTGTGTCTTTTTGTCTGTCGACTGATTTGTTCTGTACGTCTGTTTATTCCTGTTTCTGTTCGTGTGTCTGTTTGCCTTTGTCAGACAACCCTCTCTCTGTCTGTCTCTTTCTGTCTCTGACTGTCTGTCTGTCTGCCTGTCTGTCTGTCTGTCTCACTCTCTCTCTCTTCTCACTCAGTGTCTTTCTCAGTTGCTGTTTCTACATGTCTGTCTGTGTCTGTCTTTTCATCTGTGTGTCGTTATCGTGTGAGAGAGAGAGAGAGAGAGAGAGAGAGAGAGAGAGAGAGAGAGAGAGAGAGAGAGAGAGAGAGAGAGTGTGTGTGTGTGTGTGTGTGTTGCGCGCGCGAGCGCGTGAATCAGAATCAGAACCAGAAATCATTCCTAAAAAAACAAGGCCCCGTTTGACTGTGTATGTGAGAGAGTGTGTGTCACTGTGTGTGTGAAACAAAGGCGTTTTGTAATGCGTTTTATGGGTTTGGGGTTCGCTATAGTTGCTTAGCTGTTTCAACTGGATGATTTGTTAGATTTTGGTTAGATTTTTGCTTGTTATTCGTTTTGCCTCAGTTCCTTGGCTTCTTTATTTTGGCATGGTTCGCCGTCTGATCTCTAAAATAACGAAATATTTTTAATCAGTAGGTTCGACTTACTTTGGTTAGGGTCTGGGTGTGCTGTGTCTGTTGGATTAGTTTCCGTGATTTGGTTGATTGGTTAGTTCGTCACTCACCAGTCTACATACAGAGGTTGGTTGTGACTGTGCTCCGAGAGAGAGAGAGAGAAGAGAGAGAGAGAGAGGAGAGAGAGAGAGAGAGAGAGAGAGAGAGAGAGAGAGAGAGAGAGAGATCGTTCTTTATCAATTTCTTTTTCTCCTCCGATCGGTCAGTGATTTTTATATACTTCACAAAACATTAGTATGTACTGCTTCAAAAATGAAAAGTATAATAGACACTGTAGTGTGACATGAAATGGTCATTTTCCTTTGAGGAATGAAAGAAAGGAAGGAAGAACAGAAGACAAAAATAAAGAAAAAGAATAACCTTTTATTAGTTATTCAAACTTGAAGATTGAAGCTGACCAAACACACACACACACGCACGCACACGGCGCATACACACACACACACGCACACACACACACACTCATGCACGCATGCACGTGCGCTGCCATACCACACTTGCACACAGAACACACGCACTCGCACGCACATGCACATCGTCTTGGAAAATATGTATGTATGTGTGTATGTATACATGTGTGTGTGTGTGTGCGTGCGCGCGCGTGTGTGTGTATGTGTGTGTGAACGTGCGTGTGTGTGTATACGTGCGTGCGTGCGTGCGAGCGTGTGTGTGTACGTGCGTGCATGTGTGTGTGTATGTTCGCGTGTGTGTATGTGCGTGTGTGTATGTGTGTGTGTGTGTGTGTTGTGTGTGTGTTGTGTGTGTGTTGTGTGTGTCTGTGTGTGTGTGTGTGTGTGTGTGTGTGTGTGTGAGTGTGTGTGTGTGTGTGTGAAACCCATCGTTATCTCTGCGTGGTATGCGTATGCTTAAAGCGTCCAACTAGTTGTTACTCTTCAATGTGGATAAGGGATCACAGTCTGGTACGAGAGTATTCTTGACTGTGCTCCAGGATTACAATTTATCGTTGCTTGGGTCGTGTGGCTTAGTGCGTTTTCATTGTCTATGTCTGTCTGTGTGTGGGGGAGGGGGAGGGGGGAGAGAGGGGGAGAGAGAGAGGGGAGGGAGAGGAGAGGGAGAGAGAGAGAGAGAGAGAGAGAGAGAGAGAGAGAGAGAGAGAGAGAGAGAGAGAGAGAGAGCGCAAATAACCAACCAACCAAACAAACAAAAAACAAAACAACAACAATAAAAACAAACAAACAAAACAAAAACAACAACAACAAGAACAACAAAAAAGACCAGAGATGGGGCATGGAGAGAAGGGGGATGTCGGAGAGGGAGACTGCAATATGCGCACTCAAAGACACACAGACGGACAGTGTGTGTGTGACTTTTCAAAGTTTCTGTTTCAGTCATTTCATTTATTGTACTTTCTTTATCTTCCTTTCCCCCTCCACCTTATCTCTCTCTCTCTCTCTCTCTCCCTCTCTCTCTCCCTCTCTCTCTCTCTGTCTCTCTCTCTCTCTCTCTCCCTCTCTCTCTCCCTCTCTCTCTGTCTGTCTATCTCTCTCCCTCTCTCTCTCCCTCTCTCTCTCCCTCTCTCTCTGTCTCTCTCTCTCTCTCTCTCTCTCTCTCTCTCTCTGTGCGTGTGTGTGTGCGCGTGTATGTGTGTCTGAATCTTTAAAACATTTTGTCGAGTGTTAAGTTTTGATTTTTAAAATTAATTCTTTGTTGTTTTATGAGTTAATTGGTTGTGTTCCACTCTTTCTTCATAACCGTTGTAATAGTCCTCTTTATTATTAGTGGCAGCTGTAGTGGTGGTGGTGGTGGTGGTAGTAGAAGTAGTAGTAGGTGGTGGTGGTGGTGGTGTGGTAGTGGTGGTGGTGGTGGCATTAGAAGCGTCTTTGATTGTTTAGTTGTTTGTTTACTTCCAGATATTACACATGATGAATATTAGCACTTCCTTGGTAGAAAGAAACTCTAGGGAGAGCTAGACAACAGAAGGTCTTCAGAGAAGTAACCCCCTTTAGACAAGTGTTTCGGCCCTGAATTCCTTACACTCTCGGGGGGCCGGGCCACATCCAGGTCATGACTCCTGGATGCCCTTCTGCTGTTGTCTATTTTTTTTTTTTTTCCCACGCCGGGGAGCGAACCTGGGCGATTCTGCGCTTCAGAACTGCGGTACGCGGTTTTACCAATGTGCTAACGGGGCACACATCATCTGTAGGGAATTTAGTCCTTATGAAGTTCACTTTTGGTTCCTCCTTGCCCAGATCCAGCTTGAGCTCCTTTCTGCTGCCTCTGCCATCGCTTTAAGGGCTCTAGTCCTCTTCTTCCCAGAAATGGCGAGTTGTTTCATGAGATCATAAGCGGAGGTGCCCACAAACCCTCTTGCCCCGACCTCTATGGCGAAGATTTTGACCCGCAGACCTGCTTTCTTCAGGGTGCTGGCAAGACCGGCGTATTTTTCGGTCTTGTAGATATGTGCTTCTTCCATTCTGCTTTCGTATGGCACAGTGAGTTCTATCAGAATCACTTGTTTCGAGGAGTCAGAGTGGAGAGCGATGTCTGGTCTCATGCCTGTCTTGCTGATGACATCTGGGTAATTTCTCCACTCTGGGAGGTCTGCTGTACACTCCCAGTCGACTGCTCCATCCAGAAGACCCTTTTGCAATGTGCTGGTTGTCGTAGCACTTTCGGGCCAGACCTGTTTCCCTCCTGCTTTGTAGAACGTTGTCATAGCAATTGGTGCGTTTGGGGTCATGGTTTTTTCGCTAACCACATCTGTGATCACTTTCAGAACTTGGTTGTGCCTCCATGTATACCTTCCTTGGGCTAGCGCTACTTTGCAAGAGCTTAGGACATGTTCCACTGTTTGTTTCTTCTGACAGAGCGGACATGCTGGGTCGTCTGATTTCCCCCATTTCACTAAGTTTGCATTCGAGGGGAGCAGGTCATATACAGATCTGAGGAGGAAGCTTATCCTTAGAGGAGCCATGTGCCACACATCGTTCCAGCTGAGACTTCTTTGGAGTGCACTGTCCCATGTTGTCCATTGCCCCTGTTGACCTTGCTGGACTGCCTTCTGCACTCTTTTGACATCTTCTTCTTCCTTCAACTCCTGTATGATCATGTCTCTTTTTTCCTTCCCTTTGGCTTTGGACCACCACTGCATTTTTGTTGCTCCCAGTCCCTGTCTGTTGGTTTGCGTGTGTCCAATTATTTCTTTGATGCTGAGGTTTCTCTTGGCATTGTTTACAGCCTCTTGGACTTTCCACTTTCTGCCAGTTCTCAGCTTTGGATGAAGTGATCTCACGATGTTGTCTTCCGATTCCTCCAGCATGCTCAACAGTCTTGCTTTTCCAACTTTGTATTCCTCCACTATGGATTTAAGAGGTAGCTTCAGCATTGCTTGACGACAGTAGAATGCAACATCAGTGAGACCAGGTGGGACACCGAGCCATTTTCTTGTGTATTTGTTGATTTTGGCTTCCATTGCTTCGACTGTGCTGGTGCAAATGTCATAGATTAGCAGTGGCCACAGCAGCTTTGGTATCAGCATGAACTGTAGACACCAGACTTTGTATTTGCCTGGCAGTCCGCAGTTATCTATTTTCTTCAGGCCTTCTTCTGCTGTTTGCTTGGTTTCACATCCCCTTTGTGTGTCTTTCAGGGAGTCATCATACCATCTTCCGAGACTTTTTACTGGCTCTTCTGTGACAGTGGGGATGGCTTGGTTGGCTACCATGAATTTGACTGAATCTGCCACTTTTCCTTTTCGCAGTGAGAGACTTCGGGATTTCTTAGGTTTGAACCTCATTCTTGAAGAGGCCACCAGCTCATCCAGCTGCTTTAAGATTCGGTGTGTCTCTTCCTCATCCGTGGACAAGACTGTTGTGTCATCCATGAAAGCTTTCAGAGGAGGCATCTGGTATCCATCTCCCAGATTCACTGGACCTGAACTCTTCATTGCAGCTTTCAAGATGACTTCCATTGCCAACACGAACAGTATGGGAGAGATTGCACAGCCCATTGCAATGCCCACCTCTAGGTCTATCCAGTCCGTGGTGTATTCTTTGGTAGAGAACCGCATTGAGAACCCTTGGAAATACTTCCTCAGCATTGTTCGGATGTTTTCTGGGATGTGATACATTTCAAGAGCCAGCTGGATCATATCGTGTGGAACTGATCCATATGCATTCGCCAGATCAAGCCAAACTACGTCAATGTCTCTCTTCTTTGTTCTTGCTTTTTGGATGGCATCCCAAATCAACGTGGCATGTTCCAAGCATCCAGGCATTCCTGGTATGCCTCCCTTTTGGACTGACATATCCAGATACTTGTTTTCAGTCAGGTATTTTGTCAATCTTGCTGCCATAACAGAGAAGAAGATTTTCCCCTCGACGTTCAGAAGTGATATTGGCCTGAACTGATTGATGCTGCTGGAGTTCTGCTCCTTCGGAATGTACACTCCTTCAGCTCTCATCCATTGGTCGCTGATCTTCTGGTTCCTCCATGCTGATCGAATCATCTTGTGGAGCCACTCGAGCACTTTTGGGCATTTCTTGTAGAGCAGGTATGGTATTTCAGAGGAGGCATCTGGTATCCATCTCCCAGAGGAGGCATCTGGTATCCATCTCTCTTCAAACTGGAACTGTCCCTGATTCTTTCAAGTCTGCTATTGTTCACCCTCTCCTCAAGAAACACAATTTAGATCCAAATGAACTGAAAAATTACCGGCCTATCTCTAATCTCTCTTTCTTGTCAAAACTCCTTGAAAAAGTCGTCCTCAACCAGCTGAACTCTCACCTGTCTGTCAACAATCTCCTCAATCCTTTCCAGTCAGCCTACCGCCAGTGCCATAGCACTGAAACTGCCCTACTACACATTCTCAACAATCTCCTCCTTGCAACTGATACTGGCAAAGTCTCTCTTCTCACACTCCTTGATCTGTCTGCAGCCTTTGATACCATTGATCATGGTATTCTCCTTTCTAGACTTCATCATACTTTTGGCATCTCTGACATTGCTCTGTCTTGGTTCACTTCATACCTATCCAACAGAAAACAAACCGTTCTCATCAATAGCACTTACTCTCAACCCGCATACCTGACCTGTGGTGTTCCACAAGGATCTGTCCTTGGCCCTGTTCTTTTCACTCTTTACACCTCCCCCCTGTCCACCATCATCAACTCCCATTCTATAAAACACCACTTCTATGCTGATGACACCCAACTTCAAGACAGTGACTCACCTGATAATATACAGCGCCTGTTGACTCGCACCACTGAGTGTTACTCGGACATTAAGAACTGGATGACACACAATAGACTTCAGCTTAATGACGACAAAACAGAAGCTATCCTCATTGGCACCCGTCAGAAACTTTCTCAGCTGCCTCCTCTTTCTCTCCCATTATGTAACACATCAGTCCCAATTTCTGATTCAGCTAAAAACCTTGGTGTCTGCATTGACTCTACCCTCTCCATGAACAACTTTGTTTCTCAAACTGCCAGATCCTGCTACTATCATCTCCATCGTATAAGGCTCATCAGGAAGTATCTCTCTGTCGAAACAACTGCAAAACTCGTTCTCTCCTTCATAATGTCTCGCATTGACTATTGCAATTCACTCCTGTCTGGTCTTCCTGCCTCCACCATTCACATCCTACAGCGCATTCAAAACAATGCTGTACGCCTTGTACTCAAAAAGAAAAAAGCTGACCACATATCTCCTCTCCTGGCACAACTTCACTGGCTCCCTGTATCAAAGCGCATACAGTACAAACTAGACACCATGTGCTACAAAAGCCTCAATAACGCAGCCCCCGATTACCTGTCAAGCCTACTTGAGATCTATCTTCCCTCACGTACCCTCCGCTCTGCCTCCGATCCTCTGACTTTTCGCTTTCCACGCACTAAGCTCAATACCTATGGTCCACGAGCCTTCTCTGTTTCTGGTCCACTCTCCTGGAACAAACTTCCTCTCTCAGTCCGTCAGCAACCTACTTTTGTCTCCTTCAAGTCCGCTCTCAAAACTCACCTTTTCTCCTCCGCATAAAATCCTAACCTCACTCAACCCCCCCCCCCTCCCCCCTCTGCAGCCTGTCTCCGCTCGGAGGGAATCACATGGTTATAGTATATAATTGTATATGCTATGCTCTCTATAATTTTCCATTGGTTTTATTCTTGCTTTTATTGCTTTTATTCTTTCTCCCCATTTATAGCCATGCGTGTGTGTGTGTGTGTGTGTGTGTGTTGTGTGTGTGTGTGTGTGTGTGTGTGTGTGTGTGTGTGTGCGTGCGTGTGTGTGCGTGCGTGCGTGCGTGCGTGCTTGCGTGTGTGTCTGCTTCAGCGCTTAGATTTGATTTTATCAAGATTTTGCGCTATATAAATATTGTAATTATTATTATTATTATTATTCCGTTTGGTCCAGGTGCTGACTTGGCTCTGGCTTTCTTTACTACGTTCTTCACTTCATCCAGTGTTGGTGGTTTGTTATTGAATTTTCCTTCTGGCGCTGCAGGCCAAACCAGATTCTGGATTTCAAGTGGTGCCTCGCGCTGAGAATCGGAATATGTTTCCCTGAGATGCTGCTCTAGGGTTTCCTTGCCCACTGTGAGAGTCCCTGATTTGGGTTGTTCAAACAGCTTTCTTGCAAAGTCAAAGGGATCTTTGAAGAAACGATCTTGAGTCTTCTTCTTTTTGCTCTTTCTTCGCCTTGCTGATTCCACTTTGCTGAGAGCATTGTGTTTGGCCTTCAGATCTTTCCAGAGTTCCAGGAGCCCTTGCTTCTCGAATTCTGAGGCAGTTTTCATTCGCTTTTTAAGCTTCCTTTTCTCCCTCCGGATGCTCTCCATCTGTTGCTGTCTTCTGGATTTCTGGGGAGGCGCTTTTGTCTTTGGCTGCTTCACTCCATAAGTGTCCCTGCAGATAGAGTATATGATGTCTCCGTATGTGTCAAGTTTGTGTTCCAGCGTACTGTTCCCTATTAGCGCATTCAGCTTAAGGACAAGTTCCTCATCTAATTTCTCCCATTGTTCTTTTGCACCGGCAGGCGGCAAATTGAGTTTTCCACGTTTGGCGTTAAGAGCTTGTGCAAAATCCGCATCAGAACCGTCAGCGTGGATGTCCTTGGCACTGTGGTTTAAATCCTGGCCTTGGTCATCCAACGTCTCACCTGCTATCGCAGTGCGCTGCTGCTGGTTCGTATGTGTCTTCAAACAGCCCATTTTTGTCCTGTGGATCTTCATGCCGCGTTTTCCTTGATAGTTATCGTGTTTCTTTCGTTTTGTTGTTGTTCGTTTGTTTTCCGGCTTTTTGTTTTGTTTGTTTTGGGTGGCTGGTTTGTTAGTTGGTTGGTTGATAAGTTAGCGTTTTTCTTTTTTCAAACTTTCTTTTTCAGAAAAAGAGAAGTGACGATGAAATACTTCTCCTCCTCTAGCGCTGCCATTTCCTCTCTCCTAGTTCCTCTCTTTACCCACTTATCTCCTTCCTCTTTTTCTTTTTGTTACAACTTTCGCACTTTTTGTAGGTTAAGTGATCGTTTCATGCTTGTTGCCTCTTCATTACGCTTTGTTGAATTCATTTGTTTAAAATGATCTGCTGCTGGTTGCTTACGAACATATTTGCCGACCGGTTGTGTAAGTCTTGTTAACACGAAATTGACTTTGGCATCAGTGGCCAGGCGGTTAATTGGCTGTGGCTAGCAGGGTTAGTAACTGTGTAGTACTTGTCTTGTGAGACGTAAACATGAATTATGTCCCCTCGACAGTATCGTTTGCTCTCTCTCCCTCTCTGTGTCTCTCTCACTGTCTGTGTAGGTATGGGTGTGTGTGTGTGTGTGTGTGTGTGTGTGTGTGTGTGTGTGTGTGTGTGTGTGTGTGTGTGTGTGTGTGTGTGTGTGCGCGCGTGTGTGTGTGTGTCTGTTTCTCTCTCTCTTTCTCTCTCACTCTCCCTCTCTCTTTCTATTTCTATTTCTCTGTCTCTCTCTTTCTTTCTTTCTCTTTCTCTCTATTTCTCTCTCTCAGTTATAACGACAGATAGGCAAGCCGACCACATATATATGGATTATATATATGCATACACGCACACATAAGCATGCACACGCACGTACATACATCATGTAAAACACACACACACGTACGCTATCTCATGTAGTCGCGCACGCACGGCACAGACACCCCCCCCCCCACACACACACACACGCACACACACGCACATACACGCACGCACGCACGCACATCAAGATTACTTTCCTATAATAGAGTTACGAGTACATCCAACTGCCGGTTGAAACTTTATTTAACAAGTATCAAAAAATGTAAACCGAGTCAGTGCACATATCTACAACTAGAAAGAGACATAAAAAATTAATTCAAGGGGAGCATGGAGTATGTGCAATGTGTGATATGTCTGAAGTGGGACTTTATTTCCCGGATAACCATATTAGATGCAAAACAAAAAGATTGAAACTGATGAAAACGATTCAAGGAAAATATATACCTTCAACGTTCATTGCTCTAAATCCATCACGCTAAATCCAAGTTGCTTCCTGTAGGAAGAAATTTTTCAAATGCTTGTTGGTAATACGTCTGTGGTCGGCTGTATTTGGGAAGACTTAAAGATTCTTAGTCACTTATACAATTGTATTCCTGTTGATGATGATGATGATGATGATGATGATGGTGGTGGTGGTGATGGTGATGGTGGTGGTGACGACGATGAGATGATGATGATGATGATAATGACGACGACGACGACGACGACAACGATGGTGATGATGATCACTTGCTGTTGACTGACTATTATGTCAAATTATATTACAGCTAATCTGGCTCATAGCCCCATAAGCCCTATCTTGGATTCCTATGAGAATTGAACGTGTTTTAAGGTTTGAAATCACACACGCACATACAGACGTACGAATGTGCACGAAAGTAGTTTTTCTCTGATGTTATTGACATTGGGATTTGTTATTTCACTTGTCTTAAATGTTTTTTATGTGTGCGTTTTTGTTTTGGTGCTGTTGCGTAAGTGTTTAAAAGATTCACTCTCGAAGTAGGCCTAAAAAGTATTAACTGCACAAGCCAATGATGTATCTTTTCCTCTACTTGTTTACTTGTATATGTATTTATTTGTTGTTGTTTTTATGTTATTTTGGCCTTTTTTGTGATTGTTATGAACGTGTGTTATGTTTCGAAGAAGAGATGCAGATGTGTGTGTGTGTGTGTGTGTGTGTGTGTGTGTGTGTGTGTGTGTGTGTGTGTGTGTGTGTGTGTGTGTGTGTGTGTAGAGAAAGAGAGAGAGAGAGAGAGAGAGAGCAAGAGGGAGAGAGACACACACACACAGATAGACAAACAGACAGACAGACAGAGAAGGAGAGAGAGAAAGGTTGAGTGAAGTATTTTTATATGAATGTGTGTGTGTGTGTGTGTGTGTGTGTGTGTGTGTGTGTGTGGTGTGTGTGTTGTGTGAGAGAGAGAGAGAGAGAGAGAGAGAGAGAGATTTCTTACTTCAGATATTATATTCTTAATAAAGGCCATAGTCCTTATGAAGGGATATGTACCGGAGATAGAGAGATAGATAGATAGATAGAGAGAGAGAGAGAGAGAGAGAGAGGAGAGAGAGAGAGAGAGAGAGAGAGAGAGGAGAGAGAGAGGGGGGGAGGTCTTGTATTAAAAAACTCATCGCAGTATATCAACGGGGTCTCGTGCCTGTGGACAAATATTTGCTCCCGTAAAAACCTGACCACTTCACTCAGTGTTTGTGCAACCGATAGTGTTTATGCTGTGGCTGGGTGAAGGTCCCTGCCTGCTGTATTTGTTTGTTC
>CM060307.1:41959356-41976856 GCA_030674185.1 Monoplex corrugatus | reverse complement strand
TCAGCCGGCATACGCAGACGCACGCACTCGTGCACACACATATATTGAAATGCACGTAACAGTCTGCGCTTGTACAACGCATGCGCAGACACACACAGATACAAACACTAAGACACATACACAAACATGCACACACACACACACGTACACATATACACGCATATACGTATATATATCGTCTATTTATCCATTTATTAATTATTTACTTTTTTTTTCGTCTAAAAGCACATATGTGAATAGATGTTAAAAGAAATAACGAGCGAACACATATACACACAGACATGCATGCATGTTCCGTAACATGTGCGCACGCACGGCAGATGCAGATACAGACACAATCATACGCTAATGCACCCGCGCTCACACACACACACACATACCACACACACACACACACACTCTCTCTCTCTCTGTCTTTCTGTCTTTCTCTGTCTCTGTCTGTCTCTGTCTGTCTGTCTGACTGAGAGAGAGAGAGAGAGAGAGAGAGAGAGGAGAGAGAGAGAGAGAGAGAGAGAGAGAGAGAGAGAGACGCCATATTATTTAAAATAGAAAGAAGACTGAAATCATGGTAATCAGTAAAAAACAAGAAAAAAAACCCTCATGCAAAATAACGCCAAATGACATCACACTGAGACAAGTTGAAAATTTAAATATCTGGGAACAGTCATCTTATCCTACGGAAGATGCACATAGAAATAGCCACAGAATCGGCCAGGCTAAAACAGCATTCAAGAAAATGAAAAGCGTTCTTATCAACAAATGCCTATCAATTAACACCAGGAAGGGAGTTCTTGAATGTTGCATAGAGCCAACATTGTTGTACGGATGTGAAGCGTGGACAGTCAACACACAAAGTCGGAACAAGATTGAGGGAGTTGAAATGTGGTTTCTATGAAGAATGTTAAGAGTTTCCATTGACTGCAAAGAAAACAAACGAGACAGCCTTGAAAGAAGCAAATACAAAAAGAACATTAATCAAGAAAATTAGGAAAAGACAAGCAACATTTATAGGACATTTTATGAGACGAGAAATTAGAGCACCTAGTCACAACATGAAATCTTGAGGGAAAAAGTGCACCAGGACTTGGGAGTATGGATGAAGACAGAGTGGGGGAAGCACTTGCAGCGACAAAGGACAGATTAGTATGTAGGGCCATGATCGCCGACGCCATGCGGCAGGGCACATGATGATGATGATCTATATGCATATGTGTACACACACACACACACACACACACACACACACACACACACACACACACACACACACACACACACACACACACACACTATATATATATATATATATATAAATACACACACATGTTGTGTGTGTGTGTGCATGCTTGTGTGTGTGTGTTGTGTGTGTGTGTGCGTGCGTGCGTGTGTGCGTGTGTGTGTGTGTGTTTTGTGTGTGTATTTCAATGAATGACCTCTTTAGTGTCTGTCAGTGAGAGTGTTCTGTGTGGACTACCGGGAAGTACGCCATTGCGCGCACGCTCGCGTTCGTGCGTGAGGAAAGGCATGATGCACACGTCCTGAGAGAGAGAGAGAGAGAGAGAGAGAGAGAGAGAGAGAGAGAGACAGACCAGACAGACAGACCAGACAGGCAGAAAGACAGACACACACACACACACATACACACACAGAAAGAAAGAGAGAGAGAAAGAGAGAGAGAGAGACATACGACACTGAGATAGGGCACAGAGAGAGGGGGAAAGAGAGAAAGAGAGAGAGAGAGAGAGAGAGAGAGAGAGAGAGAGAGAGAGAGAGAGAGGACACTGAGATTGGGCACAGAGAGAGGGGGAAAAAGAGACAGAGAGAAAATGAGAGAGAGAGAGAGAGAGAGAGAGAGAGAGGAGAGAGAGAGAGAGAGAGAGATGTCCCGGTTATCTGCACTCTTAAGATAACACACACACACATACAGACACACACATCAACAGAGACTGCACTCAAACCCAAGCAGAAGAAGGGACTCCCAGTATTTTCAGAGGGTTTAAAAAAAGCGGTCAGTAAGCTAAGGCCGACGTACTCTAGGAGACAAGCCAGCCATTGAGAAGTTGAATTTAAATTAAAACGCACAACCAACAACCAACATCTCATGTAAATCATATGAAAAGGAACCACTGAAAAAAGAGAGGATTAGTTGATAAAGGAAAATAAAGAAAGAATACTATCTCGTTGAAAGTGTGTTGGACTGAATTGCAGAAAGTTTGACTTTACAGTTCGTTTTCCAGTTGATAAACTGTACCAACTTCCTGCATCTGAGTCAGTGAACTTTTAAACAAACGACAGGACTAAGGAAAGACAGAAAAGACAGAACCAAAGGAGGAAAAGAAGAAGAAGAAGAAGAAAAAAGGGCAGAAATCAAGGAAGACAGGAAGAAGAGAAGAAGAAGAAGACGAAGAAGAAAAAACCAGAACTAAAAACCGCATCCCAGTTGGCAAACTGTACCAAACGCTAAATTCAGTGGCACTTAAAACTCCACCCAGGAAGATTATCTCGGTGTTTTATCCAAGACGTTCAGCTGAGAGACTGAAGACTGAAGACTTGTGCAGGTGTTACTGGCCCGCGTCGGTGATTTCACACTAAAAGCCTTCCACCATGCAATGGAACCGCCCATCCCCACCTTTTCAGGTAAGCCAGTATTCTGCCGTGCAAGTTTGTTTGTCGGTGTGTTCAAGTTTGTTAGACGAATTAGAAACATTCACAGCGGAGAAAGATAGACGTAGACTTGAGTCCAAAGTTTGGAGTTTGTTCAAAAAGGATTCATCGCGTTTGGACAGTTCCATTGTGCGCTCCATCCAAATCTGCCAGCAGTTACCTGGCAGACACCTTGAGCCAGCGCAAAACGTTATTCGCTGACAAAGCATCAGATGTGGATGGGAGGCCCTAGGGAAAGGGCCTGTGAACCACTAAGCTGACACTACCAGAATGACTGGATCATTAAGGTGGTCAGCGAACAGGGGCGGTTTTTATGTATGGTTTGGTATTGAACTCGAGACATCGGATGTACAGCCCATGACTCAGTCACAGGAGTCAACCATCCTGTATGTAAACGTGTGACGGATGTCAGCCATCCTGTATGTAAACGTGTGACGGATGTCAGCCATCCTGTATGTAAATTGACACTATGTGACGGACGTCAGCCATCCTGTATGTAAATTGACACTGTGTGACAGACATCAGCCATCCTGTATGTAAATTGACACTGTGTGCGGACGTCAGCCATCCTGTATGTAAATTGACACCGTGTGATGGACATCAGCCATCCTGAATGTAAACTGTGTGACAGACGTCAGCCATACTGTGTGACGGACGTCAGCCATCCTGTATGTAAACTGTGTGACGGACGTCAGCCATCCTGTATGTAAACTGTGTGACGACGTCAACCATCCTGTATGTAAACTGTGTGACGGACGTCAGCCAGCCTGTATGTAAATTGACACTGTGTGACGGACGTCAGCCATCCTGTATGTAAATTGACACTGTGTGACGGACGTCAGCCATCCTGTATGTAAACTGACACTGTGTGACGCGTCAGCCATCCTGTATGTAAATTGACACTGTGTGACGGATGTCAGCCATCCTGTATGTAAATTGACACTGTGTGACGGACGTCAGCCATCCTGTATGTAAACTGACACTGTGTGACGGACGTCAGCCATCCTGTATGTAAACTGACACTGTGTGACGGACGTCAGCCATCCTGTATGTAAATTGACACTGTGTGACGGACGTCAGCCATCCTGTATGTAAACTGACACTGTGTGACGCGTCAGCCATCCTGTATGTAAATTGACACCGTGTGACGGACATCAGCCATCCTGTATGTAAATTGACATTGTGTGACGGACGTCAGCCATCCTGTATGTAAATTGACACTGTGTGACGGACGTCAGCCATCCTGTATGTAAACTGACACTGTGTGACGGACGTCAGCCATCCTGTATGTAAATTGACACTGTGTGACGGACGTCAGCCATCCTGTATGTAAACTGACACTGTGTGACAGACGTCAGCCATCCTGTATGTAACTTGACACTGTGTGACGGACGTCAGCCATCCTGTATGTAACTTGACACTGTGTGACGGACGTCAGCCATCCTGTATGTAAATTGACACTGTGTGACAGACTCAGCCATCCTGTATGTAAATTGACACTGTGTGCGGACGTCAGCCATCCTGTATGTAAACTGACACTGTGTGACGGACGTCAGCCATTCTGTATGTAAATGTGTGACAGACGTCAGCCATCCTGTATGTAAACTGACACTGTGTGACAGACGTCAGCCATCCTGTATGTAAACTGACACACTGTGTGACGGACGTCAGCCATTCTGTATGTAAATTGACACTGTGTGACGGACGGACGCCGTAGCCAAGTGAGTAAAGGTCGGACTTTCCAATCAGAATGCCCCTGGTTCGATCCACCCACGTACCTCCGCCTGCTGGAGATTTTTCTGATCTCCCATGTCAACATGTGTGCAGACTTAACAATATCCAAACCCTCTTCGTATGCATACACATGCGGAATATAAGATTTATAAGCACGTTAAAGATCCTTTAAGTCGTGTCAGTGTCACGAAAACATCCGGCATGCACATCCAGTGAAGACGGAGTATGCAGAGTGTGCAGCTACATGTTGTCTGCACTGTGTGGTCGAAGCATCGTGCATAAGTATCCGTAAAAAAATAAGAACGCCTAGAACATAAAAGTAAAGAAAAAGAGTGACACCGTTTGTCTACATTAATTGTCGTGTGTGCGTGTGTGTGTATGTGTGTGTGTTGTGTGTGTGTGTGTGTGTGTGTGTGTATGTGTGTGTGTGTGTATGTGTGGGGGAGAGAGAGAGAGAGAGAGTGTGTGTGTGTGTGTGTGTATGTGTGTGTGTGTGTGTGTGTGTGTGTGTGGTATGTGTGTGTGTGTGTGTGTGTGTGTATGTGGGGAGAGAGAGAGAGAGAGAGTGTGTGTGTGTGTGTGTGTATGTGTGTGTACGTGTATCTGTACACTGTGCGGTATGTGTATAGGTCCTGTTGTGTGTGTGCGAGCACTGTGCGCATGTGTCTGAGTGTTTATGATAGTGAGAAGAGAGAGTACGTGTGCACATGTGTGTGTGTGCATAGAGGGATGTTTGTTCATACGTGCGTGCATGTGTGCATTTATGCGTGTGCTATATGTGTTGGAGGGTAGGGACAAGGTGTTTTAGAGAGAGAGAGAGAGAGTGGGAGGGAAAGGGAGAGAGAGAGAGAGAGAGAGAGAGATTGTGGTGTGTGGTGTGTGTGTGTGTGTGTGTGTGTGTGTGTGTGTGTGTGTGTGTGTGTGTGTGTGTGTGTGTGTGTGTGTGTGTTTGTATTTCTCAGTGTGCCGTTTGCGCGCGCGTATGCACACGCATCTCTCTCTCTCTCTCTCCCTTTGTGTGCGTGTGTGTGTGTGTGTGTGCGCGCGCGCGCGCGCGTGTGTGTGTTCTAGATAACTAAGGAGCGGATAGTCAATCTGACCAAGATTAGTCACATGAATAGACTGCACATGTAAGATTAGTCACATGAATAGACTACACACATAACAAGCAATTGCCGAGTGACTGATATGATTCAGTGTCGATAATTAAGGAGTACTTTATACGTATGGTTGTCAGAGGTCTTCCACGTTAAGAAGGTCACCCGTCATTTTATTGTGGGAATACGCACACCTGCTTCCCTTCATTGATATATTGCTTTATACTATTACTACTATTACTACTGCTACTATTACTACTAATACTGCTACTTCTGCTGCTGCTGCTGCTGCTGCTGCTGCTACTACTACTCCTCCTCCTCCTACTACAACTGATGATAATGATGATGATGATGATATGATGATGATCATCATCATCATCATGATAACACCACCAACAACGACAACAACAGCAAGACGAAGAAGAACGACGACGATGATGATGATGATGAATGATCCTCCTCCTTCTCCTTCTCCTCCTCCTCCTCCTCTTCCTCCTCCTCCTCCTCCTAGTTATAACAATAGTAATGAAAATAATGATTATGATGTTTATGATGCTAAATTGTTTTTGCTTTATTTTGTTTTTCCGGATTATTTTCAGACTTATTATTCATTTTCATGTCAAACCAAGTCAAATTTATTATCTCCAAATGAGAAATTACATGTGGTCTTCCACAAAAATGCAACACAGCCAGGTAAATATTCACTTTGTAATATCATACCGTACAGCTTGTTGCCTACTTGCTGGTCTACATTTAAATAAACATACAGAGAAAGAGACAACATTGAAAAGGTGATAAACAACGCCAGAGAGCGAGAGAAAGGAGAGAGAGAGAGAGAGAGAGAGGGGAGCAAGAGAGAGAGAGAGAGAGAGAGAGAGAGAGAGAGAGAGAGAGAGAGAGAGAGAATATGAGTGTGTGTGTGTGTGTGTGCGCGCGCGCGCGTGCGTGCGCTTTAAATATCGAGCAGCAACAACCACGAAGATCACGAATACGGTCAGACAGTTAGATAGAAACTGACCCAAATTTGTGTAGTCTCTTTATCAGGTATAGGCCCGTATATATGTATGTAATCATTAACTTACCATCTTATGATGATGATTCCATTCACAGTCTGTGACCTGAATATAGTTTCACAGTCGCACACTATCTTTGAGCTTGGTAACAATGATGATAGCGATTTATTATCATATGTACACAGATAAACTGTCGCAATGTAAAGTAAGAGGTTTGTTTGAACTCTTGCGAAATAACACGGGACATGTTCTACTCCGTACGCTATGCTATACCAGGTGAACATAAAGACTGAAAATATCACACAAGTTGACTGATTGCAAATAGGATTGTCGTCCTTATTTGTCTGTTACTCTGGTTGCAGGTAAGATTATACGTCTGCCGTATCCCTTATGTGCGTGCGGACGTTAAACCCCAAACAAAACAAACAAATACCATTCACACATAAACGCTTGAAACCTGAAAGTATCACCGAAATAAACTAAGACATGAAGAAATAGATACATAAACAGAAATACATAGATTAAAAAAATGAAGAATTTATGATAACAATTGTTGGTGATCACAGCTTCTTGTGAAACGCACGGAACAGATTGTACTCTTGCGCGGTACAGCCGAACGTAAAGGCTTGAAGCCTGAAAGTATCATATACAGAAATGCAAACAGATAAACAAATAGATATATCAATATAAATACATAGATTAAGAAAAACGATTAATGATGATAAGTGCTGGTGGATGACAGACTCTTGCGAACAGGATTTTTACTTTTGTGCAGTACAGCCAAACAAAGGCTTGAAACCTGAAAATATCACCAAAAGCGAGCAAATAAATTAATGAATAAATCTATAAAGATATGTGACAATAAGTAAATAAGTGGATAGATAAATGAATAAATGAGAAAACAAATGAATAAATAAATAAGTAAGTAGAGCAATAAATAGATTGTCATTGTTGTTCATATGTTGATTTCGCTACATAAAGCGCAGCGGGCATGCTTTGACATGGACTGTTTGCGCGATACAAACGATCTTATTATTATTGTTGTCATTATCGTCGTCGTTTTCGTCGTCGTCGTCGTTGTTGTTATATCATTAAAGACAAAAACATAAAACAAAAAAACGTGTTATGGGAAACAATCTGAAAATAATTTACTGTGTTGGGAACACTGCTGGTTGGGTTTATTACAAAA
The DNA here is from genome assembly GCA_030674185.1 of Monoplex corrugatus. Lineage (NCBI taxonomy): Eukaryota > Metazoa > Mollusca > Gastropoda > Littorinimorpha > Ranellidae > Monoplex > Monoplex corrugatus. The sequence goes on along the minus strand of CM060307.1, from coordinate 41,969,159 downwards.
ATAAATTGCTGGCAATCTGAGATCACTGAAAATGTGGAATGATGGTGATAAGATTTCGAGTGATGTCTTGTTGAATTTGATTTATTTATTGTGCGCATATACTCGTGAGGACGCCGCGAGATGTACGTGTGTGTGTGTGTGTGTGTGTGTGTGTGTGTGTGTGTGTGTGTGCGTGCGTGCACGCGTGTGTGTGTGTGTGTGCGTGTGCGTGTGTGTGTGTGTTTGTGTGTCTATGTGTGTGTCTTTGTGCGTGTGTCTTTTGTGTGTGTGTGTGTGCATGTTTGTGTGAGTTTATGTGTTTGTGTTTGTATGTGTGTGTGTTTGCATGTGTGTGTGTGTGCGGGGGGGGGGGGGGGGCTGCATGTTTGTATTTGTGTGTGTTTGCATGTGTATGGGTGGGTGGGTGGGGGCTGCATGTGTGTGTTTTCCTCGCAGCAGAAGTGTAACAGTAACAGAGAATCAAGGGGGAGGGGGGGGGGGGGGTTGAGGTCGAATTCTGTTTCTAACAATTGATTGATTGAATTGGTTGGTTGGTGGATTGGTTGGTTGATAGATGGATAGATAGACGAAAGTAAGACAGCCGAATGGTGGATGAATGAATTCGCTGATTGACTGACTGATTGATATACTGATGGACTGATTATTTGAGTGTGTGAGTGAGCAAGTGATTGAGTGAATGAGTGATACGCAAACGGTATTTGAATATTAACAGCTGATGGTTGGTTGGTTCGATGGTCTGATTAATTGATCGATTGATTGATTGATTGGCTGATTGATGATGATTGATTGATTGATTGGTTGATTGATTGATCGGCCCATCAAGCAGACACAACAAGCATACTCATTTGCTGGGCCGAAAACCACAAGGAAACTAAAACTAGTCTAACATCATGTTCAGGTAAAGCAAACTGCAGATCTGGCACACCTGACACTGTGTATACATACGTGCCTCCAAAGTCCTGCAAGTCTTGGATGGCAGATAGGCAGGAAATTTCCGTTCTGCTGCTTGCTCAGCCAGCTGATAAAAATAGAAGCAGACCTGGGTCTTATCAAGACATTCTTCCTTTTCCCCACGCCCCCGCCTTCACCTGCCTTTTCTGTCTTTGTCGTGGTGTTACCTGTTAATGGACTGTGTTAGTTTCGTTAGTTTCGTGTTTTTCTGTGAAACTGAAATAGGAAGTAGGTCGTTACATGGCTGTTGGTCCAGGAGTAGCGGTGGCTTGATGGATAAAAACTCCCGTCTGGATGAAGTCCCGAGTGCCGTTCCCTGTCGGAAAGGCATTTCTCTCCCCTCTCTCCCGTTATAACTGGAGTGGTGGTCTAAATGTTGTCGTTTCGGATGGCACGACAAAATGAGGTGCCGTGTGCAGAGTACACTTAGCCAGGTTTCCAAGGCAGAAGTTCGTGAAAAAAAGTTTTTGAAAGGAAGAAAAAACAAAACAAAACCAAAGAAAGAAAGAAAGAAAAACAAACAAATACCCTTTGGACACACATATGCAGCAGTGATGTTTGTGGTTATTTATGTACTACCCATCGAAGATAGAAATGCAGACCATGCAGCAATATAATACTGGTCCCAGTCTTCGCACTATGTGAATAAATGTTGAAAGAAATAACGAAGACACACCACAGAACACACACACACACACACAACAACAGACACACCCACACACACACGACACAGACAACACAGAACACACACAAGAGACACACACACACACACACAGACACATACAGAGAGACACACACACACACACACACAAACACAGACACACAAAACACACACACACACAACACACACACACACACACACACACCACACACACACACACACACACGGCATGAGAACGGACAGATTAGCAGTGGAAACGAATATACAGGAAATCAGATCAGTCGAAACAAGATGAGGCCGAAACGAGATACGTGGTATCACAGCCAGTGCACTAGATCTATTCACTTCACTGCATGCCGGATGGGGGCGCCCTATCTCTCTTTCTCTCTTCTTGCACACTCTTGTTAACCTTTTCACTTCCTCGCCCTATCCATCAGCTTCCTACGGGGAGCTTGGTAGATAGGATGAAGGAGTGAAAGAGTTACTATCATGCATCACTCCCACCCCACCCTCACCCCATCTGTCCGTTGGCGAACTGCATATTGATCTCTCCAACATGGTCTGTAAACCATAGACAAAGGATAGAAAGACAAGCTACATGCACTGTCGCGCGGACTTTGTGTTACCATCGCTTTGTTGTGTCTCGCTACAGTTGTTATTGTTATTGTTGTTTATTTCCCAACCTACTGCGCAGAGCCATACTAGGGCAAAAACCGCTTCAAAACATATAAAACTTCAACAGAAAAAAAAAAAAGACAAGAAAATTAAGTACACGTTTCAATGCATTCGCGCACAATTTATGGCATAGCGGATTTAAAAAAAGATACCTGAATACAGATTTAATGTCCTTAGGGACACCAAAACATATATAAAACAGGCATAAATTACCTGAAGTTGCTTCCGCATATCTCATGTCCCTAGAGCCAAAAATGCACTTAATACATGTACCTAATTGTCAATCCTAAAAAAAAGTACGTAAGACTTTGTCAAACACATACAGGTGAATGGACCAAAAAGGTAGAAAATGACAGGAAGAAATGATAGAAAGCAAAGGAACAAGGCAGAAACAAAGAGAGTGACAGAAAAGAGGAAATTTCTAGCACAAAATTTCCAGAAGGTGGGGATACTGTTTATACTGAAGGGGCCCCCGGCATCCCCACGGGGAGGGGGTGGTCTGGGGGGTCGCTGCAAGCCGTGAGTTTCATCGCACAGGCCAAATAACGTTGCGTTTTGACTCAGCTACATCGTCGTGTAACTTTATTCAAACTCGTGAACGTTTTTGCTATAACAAAACAGAAGACGATACACGGTCAGCTTGCAAATTATTCTGTATGGGGGAGAAAATGACATTGAAAAAATGCCTAAAATTTGCTGAAATTTGCCAGTTTGAAATCAGGCAGTTAGGTTTCCATTTGGTCATAGACAACGAAACAGAGGATAAAGAAACTCATTTCGATCAATAATACCCAGAAAGGAGCAAAACTATGGCAGTATAGATACAATATATTACGAAGTAAATATAGTTTCCAGGAAAGGCGACCAAACACAGAGGAACCGAAGCCGAGGCCGACGTAAGCCATGAATTCTCTGAATAGCTGTTCTGTTCTGTTTTGTTGAGTTTAAAGTTCTACCACTCTTAGAGTATATGAGGACTAGCTATAAGAATGTTGCTCTAAGAATCTTTAAAACATTTTAGTTACACTGTGAGATACCGATGCTACTGTCAGATTTTCTGGATCGTACTACGAATAGTCTTTGAATAGCCATCCCACTATGTTACTATTATAGCTATGTCTCTGGCTGAAGTAACTTGTGTGATTCATTTCTGTCATGTTAGATAAAATAACTGTCAAAACAATTTCCGTGCGAACTGGATGAACTTGAACATCGGGATTTGTTTGAATACTCCCTTTTGTGGAGAAAGAACGGCTACTGTTAAGTTGAAAATATTGAAATTATGTTCCTGTTTCTTCTGTGTGTTATGGTTTTCTAAGCAACGTAGCTGCCTACATGTCATGCTACAAGGGCCGTCAGTAAGATAGCAAGCCTAAGTAACCCGTTTTCAATGAATAGTATCAGTCATGTTCGTGCATACCGAGCCTATTGCTGTTGGTTTGAAATTCTTAAAACAGCGGTCAGTTCAATGTGAAAAACACAACCAAGTCGTTTTCTCGTTCTTTCGGCATATGCGACAACTACAATTTATTAATCGCAACAACGATGAAACCGGGAAAAAACACGAAAAAAGAATAAGAACGTGTATTTAATACAACCAGTCCCTTTGTCAATCGTAAGATCACAAACAAACAAACACCAGATATAAAAATTAGGAGAAAGAGACTGACACTTCCCTGCTGCTCTGTCCAGTGTGAGAAAAGGAATAAACTGATTAAACTGACAAAGGCCAGTTGGCCGAAAATTTGCGCCTGTCTTGTCTGGTTGTAATAAATACGCGTTCTTATTCTTCTTTCGTGTTTTTTTTTTTCTGGTTCCTGTTTGCTTGAACGCGGGCAGTCACATTTGTTTTGGACTTCCCAATAACGATGGCCCATAAAAGAATGACATTCCGTTTAAATTCCTTAACACAGATGATTATACTGAGAGAATGGATAAGGAAAAGTCTAGTTTGTGGTGTAAGAAGAAGACTGTTGACTTGTTTTTCTTTTTTCTATTTTTTTGTCCTTCCATACGAATCTATCCCTTGTCGCTGGAGTATAAATCCCGTGCCTGGAACTACCCTTATCCTCAGGCTGATGTTCTGCGTGTTGCCCTTTCACTCTGCCTTCTCTCTCTCTCTCTCTCTCTCTCCTCTTCTTCTCTCTCTCTCTCTCTCTCTCTCTCTCTCTCTCTCTCTCTCTCTGTTTATATCTCTCTGAATTCCTCTCTTGTGTGGGTATGTTTCTGTAACTTTTGTACGCAGAATTATGAAACCGTAACATAAAAATCATTCAAAGCTGATCGAGGCTGCTTCTTGATTTGTTTATTTGTCATTCTGCATTCTGACATTTTAGTGTTTGTGGCATCCTTTCCTTTGTCGTTATATCTGATAGATTACATTGTGTTTGCGGCTGGCTTAGACTGTTGTCCCGGTTATCGTCTGTGAGTACATCACAGGTTATATCAATAAGAAACATCCGAGGTTGCTGGATGGTCCCAGAGCAACAGTACGTCACCACTGACCGGGTGATCAGCTCCTAGCGCCACACAGTAGCCATTTCGTCATCCAGAAGGGCCCGCGCGGGGGTGGGGGATGGGTTGGTGGTGGCTGTCCTTGCGAGGCATAACCTGTTCGGGACCGTTCATTAGTTATCTCGTTTACAAGCCGAATGGCGAGGTGGGGAGATGACAGACCCTCAGTTCATCACATGATGTAATTGTATAAGTTTCTTTTCAGTTTTCTGAAGGAGGCTTCTACGTGCTCGGAATAAAATTAATTCCAAATGCAATTCTGACCCAACAAATGCCATGTTATGGACACAATCCACCGCGACAGAAGATGTCTGTGATAAGATCCAGATAATCGTAACATAAGCCCTATGCCTGTGCATAAGCCTTACTGTGGAAAAATACCTCATTTAGTGATTAAGACTTACTACTACTACCACCACCACCACCACCACCACCACCACCACCACCACCAACAACAACAACAACAACAACAACAACAACAACAACAATAACAATTTGGCTATGGCCCATCGTGCGTCACTGGGCAGCAACGAACTGTGTTGGGTTTGCAAGCCATTCAGTTTAGTGCTTCTGACCACTGGTGCCAGTGTGGCATGCAGTACTCTCAGGCCCTTACCATCAGCTGTGGTTCCTTTCCATATTGCGAGTGTCTGGATTTCTGACAGCATAAACTACGCTTAATGACTTGGGCACTTGATTATCTCAATTCGTACGGCTTCGTTATACACTCCGGCTTCATCGTCTGGTGGCTAACTTCTCTACTTGTCTTTAGCCGTTAGGCTGGCCTGTGAAGTACGGTCTATCGGTCGTTGATTAAGGGCTCCTCACACTTGGCAGTAGGTTCAGTCTGCCCAAACCCTTGTCTGTTGGGCCTTTGTACATCAGATGACTTGTTTTGTTAAAGTGCTTCATGAATGTATCTTAGCTTTTGTGTGTTATTGACATTCATCAAAATAAAACAACCAACCAAACAGGACAAAAACACAAAACACAAACAGACTGACAAACCAACCAGTAAACAAATACCAGGCAAAAAGAAAATTAAACTGAACAAACCAAGCGTATTTCCGCGCTGTCAGCTAAAGAAAATCGGCAGTGTTGGGATAAATATCTCAGTGAAATGATGAAATGAACTTTAAAATATGAAATAAAATGAAATTAAAAAAAAAGGATGTGACGAAACGTTTGTTATAGTCTGCCTTTACATAACTGCGCTCTTTTTACTTTTTCTTCATTTTTTAAATTAAAAGTGCTAGCCAGGAGGTAGCCTACCTGGTACTGACACCTCAAATCAAAAGGCTCCAAAATAGATGTGTGACCCTTGACCCGAGTTGTCATCCTCTCTCTCTCTCTCTGTCTTTCCCCTTACACTCACAGACACCACACCACACCAACCACACCCACCACACCACACCACACCACACCACACCACACAACACAACACCAACACAACACAACACAACACACACAACACACACAACACAACACAACACAACACAACACAACACAAAACACAACACACGCAGGATACTGAACCCGAGAGTACTCTCAACCTATTAGACGTGTGACGTTTGATCCAAGTTGTCATCCTGTCTCACACACACACACACAATACACACACACACACCCCACACACACACCACACACACACACACACACACACACACACACACACACACACACACACAACAAACGTCTAATATCACTCATAGTGAACAGACGTTAAATTAAAGAACGAACGAACGAACACACACACACACACACACACCACACACACACACACACACACACACACACACACACACACACACACACACACACACACACACAGAGAGGATGCTGAGTTCCATGAGTCACCTTATCTTGACATGCTGGCATCTTTGATAAGAAAACGCCAGCAGCAGGCAGTGCATCATAGCAGTTTGGTATTATTGGTTGGTGTGGACGGTACCACGCCCACATAGTTCTCTCCAGAACTTTTTACCATATTCACTTTTTTTCACAGTAGATTTACCATGTGAAACTCGAGCGGCTCTCCCAGTTGAGAGCGCATCACCGTAGTTATTGCAGCGTCACCCATTTAAAGAAAAAAAAGGTATTTATTTGACAGATTTCAGAAAGCAAGAAGGTTGATTGGGAAATGAACCTATTTCTCCTATGTTTTATATCAAACCAGCCGGACAAATAGCCCTGCTCTTCACAATTTTCAACTGCCGTGGGATTTTTACCGTGCGCAGGCCAGAAGGCAACGGGTCCAACTCGTTTTTCGTCCATTTCCGAAGGACTAGTCTTCAGTTCGGTTTTCCAGTCAAATTAGGGGAAAAGTCAGGGCTTCAATAGGAAACGAACCCAGGAACTTCTAGTTTAGTTAATGGCAGCTGAACGTCTGAACCATTCTGCACTTTTTCTAATGGTAGAAGTGTGGGTTGCAGTAGTAATGGTGGTGGTGATGGCGGTGGTAACAGCAGGAAAAACAGTAGTTGTAGCAGCAGAAAACTAGCAGCAGCAGTAATAGTTATTATCATTAGTGCATAAAACGGAGCTGACTGCTCAGGGCGTTAACCATCTCAAACAAACATAAATACCTAAGCACATCGATTATCCTAGTGAAAAAAAAAAACTGGAAAAGAAAAAATAAGTACACATGTCATTGCAGTCATGAAAATAATCTAAGGATCTTCCCCAGACGTTGACCATTCCACCGAATTTATCACCAGGGAAATATGCATAAACATAACTAAGAGAACAAAATCGAGCATAAAATCTGATCCGTAAACATAACTAAGAGAACAAAAATCGACATAAAATCTGATCCGTAAACATAACTAAGAGAACAAAAACGAGCATAAAATCTGATCCGTAAACATAACTAAGAGAACAAAAACGAACATAAATTGATCCTAAACATAACTAAGAAAATCGAACATAAAATCTGATCCATATTTCCTAAAATTGCCACTAAGCAGTTAACATTTTCTTAGAGCTAAATATGCAGTTACTAGATTAACCTATTTTTCAGTTCAAATAGACAGATATAAGACTTCGTGGAAAACGTAAAAATGAATGAACCAGTTCAGTAGAAAATGAGGAAGAAGCAAAGCGGAAGCAAAGAAGAGTGACAGAAAAGGGGAAATTTCTGCCACAGGTTTCCAGAAGATGGGGATACTACTTATACTGAGAGAGTCTCCAGCATCCCCGTGGGGGAAGTAGAAGTAGGAGTTGTTGTAACAGTAATAGTAGCTGTCAGTGTAGCCTGTATTCACCAACACAGACGCAGATCGCCAGTCAGAGATAGCGCAGATCAGCTGAAGAGCGGGTTCACAGTGAGGCCACTGAATGGTTCCACAGCCGCCAGTAAGGCTGACACAGTTGATGCGGATAACGGGACCTGATCCCGTAATACCTAGTACGTGTGTGTAGTGATTTAGTGCGTGCGTGCGAGGCTGGTGGTTGTTGTGTGTGTGTGTGTGTGTGTGTGTGTGTGTGTGTGTGTTTTCGCGCACTCCTCTACTGAGCGCGACTTACAAAATATTTTTAAAGCTTGATTTAAAACCAAATATTATTTTTTTACAATTGAATTAAACCCACTCCCCCCCCCCCAAAAAAAAACACAACAAACAACCACAAAAACAACAACAACAAAAACAAAAACAAAAACAAAAAACAAACAATATTGTGCCAAGGTTTTCGCAAGATAAGGGCTCCTGCAAGTAATTGCTAACAGCAATCGCAGTAATATTGACCTACATTTCAAACATCGTCTCGACTGTCCTAATGGTAATAATCAGCAATTAGGTAGCTTCAAGGCTCCTTCGTAGTTGTGCAGTATCATATATACAAAGTACTTCCAAAGATTGCCTAGTTCTCTCGACTTCAACTTGGGTCTTCACAACCTAACTGAACTGCCTTGCTGAGCCATCCTTTGTCCCCCGCCCCCGCTCCCCACCTTCCCTCTCGCACATCATCCTTTCTTTTTCTCCACTCCTCCTCTCTTGTTCCTGTTTTTCACTGTCTCTTTCTTTCGGTTCCTTTTTCAGCATACAGCTTGACACACTTATCTTTTTTCTTTGTGCGCGCGTGTGTTGTACGTGTTCTGTGTGCATTTGTGGACTTACTGAAAACCTAACAGGCTACACAGAAGGTCGCGAGCGTACTAGTAAGGTAGTGATCTGCGATTTCGCCTTGTAGACTATTTTTCTCTCTTGACTAGCTAGGTTTGACTAGGTTATCTTGTACTGCGCCTAGTTAGCTGTGCAGAGGTGGTTTATCTGACCTATTTACTCTGCCTCGTCTGTTGACTTTTTGTGGACGTGTTGTTTTCTTCGAGCCCTGAAGAGTAAGTTGATTTTGTTGTTTTCTCTCGTTTGTATTTTCTGCATTGCGTACGTGTAGGTCTTGTTGTTGTATTTGCCGAAAGATTGAATACTTCTTTGTAATCCTCCGCTCTGCTTATTTTCTTTTGCGGACGTGTTTTTCGTTTGTTTCTTATCAGAAGTAATTTTGTTTTGTCATGTCTGTGTTTATCTCTTTTTTTGTGTCCCTCCTCCCCCCCCATCCCCAGTTTGTTTAAAGCCGTCTGAAGTACATTTATTATGCTTATTTGGTGTTTGATGTGTGTGTGTTGATTTTGTTATTATCTGTTGCAGATTTGATGTGTTTTGGTAATTTTCCCTTTGTTTTTGCCATGTGGTATGTCAGTGGTATAGGTCAGGTGTTCATACTGGTTTGTCCGAATTGTGTGTTTTGTGAACATTTTGCCTTCTTTTGTTTGTTGTCTGATCTACTTCCTTTGTCGTGCATGTGTTTGTTTGCGCGCGTCTGTATGCTTTTTCGCCGTCTGTGTGCATTTGTCGCCAGCATTAATCGCTGTAAACTGTTTATTTTGTGATGTGGAGTTTTGGCTCTACATACACTACGAGACAAAAAAAAAAAAAAAAAATAAAATAAAATAAAGGGCGACAACAGAGGGACGTCCAGGAGTCATGACCTAGATGCGGCCCTC
>CM060307.1:41941856-41949356 GCA_030674185.1 Monoplex corrugatus | reverse complement strand
TTAGAGGGAAAAAAAAAAAAAAAAAAAAAAAAAAAAAATTGGAGTAGCAAACATTGGGTCGATTGAAGGCATAAACACATAAAATTCTACAGGAGACAGAAAATCAACAGATGATACGAAGTCAAATAGACAAATGTATAGGTAGATAAATAAAGTAAATTTTACTTTCGACAATAGGAAATTACAGTAATGATAAACGCATATGTAGGCTATAATAGAAATATCATACATGTGTAAACAAATCAATAATTCATGTAATAAGACATAAATAAATCAAGAATAGTAACCATAATCAAGCGCCGTTTTTCTTGATAGGAGAAGAGAGATACAAGCATGATATGGATAACAGTTGGAGAAAAGTGACAAATACAGACAGCAGATAAGAGCCAACCAAACAAACAGACAATATGGCTACAGATAAGATGGGCAAGCAAGCAAAGCAAAAAACAAACAAACAAACAAAATGAACAAAGGCAATGAGAAATAAAGAAGAAGCAAGACAGAATCAAACACGTCATAGAGTCATCAACAAATCATCGCATATAATACAGAAATAAATACTGGTTGGCTGTTTGAACTGTTAAAATATCAATAATGTTAAAGAGAAAAAAAAAAAGAAAACACGAATTATCATTGTGCATAAACACACACACACACACACACACACACACACACACCACACACACACACACACACACACACACACACACACACACACACACACACACACACACACACACACACACAATCACACACACACACACATTGACTAGATTAGATGTCATAGGTTGAAAGGCAGCTGACGTTATTGTTGCTAACTGAGGTAATCTACGACACTGACGTAAGGTATTTAAATAAAGTAACTTTGAAGGAAGAGAGTGATTGAGTGTTTGTGATATTTGGGGGGAGGGTGTTCCATAGTTGTGCACCAGAAAACGATAAACTATTTTTATATATGTCAATTCTTGGACGGATAATTTTGAATTGATTTTGTCTTGAGTTTGAGTATGATCGCACATTCTGATTAAACAAATTGAGAAGATATTGCGGAACATTCCTTTTTGATACTTTAAACATTGTGATACTTTATTGAACATTAAGTGTGACTTTAGAGGGAGGGATTCCTAACTGTTTAAGTTTTTCATCTGTTGTTAAAGTTGGATCTGGCATGATAAGTTTTGCTGCCCTCCTATGTAAGGTGTTCAATTTTTTTAGATGAACTTCACATGAGCTATCCCACAGTGTAGAGGCATAATCTATGTGCGATTTAATATGAGCATTATAAAATAATTGGCGTGTGTTTGTATCTGTTAGATATCTTAATTTGGACAGAATAAATAAGTTCTTGGAGATAATCCTGCATACAATAATCAATGTGGTTTTGCCAAGTAAGATTATGATCAATGAGAACTCCCAGTAGACGGTGTTCAGGTATTTGTGCAATAGAATTACCTCTCAAAGACAGATTGAGTGACAGAGGGCCAAGCTGCCGTTTTTGGCGTGTGCATATAACCATACATTCAGTTTTCGTAGGGTTCAAAGCCATGGCGTTTTTAGCACACCAATCAGAAATTTCATTTAGGCTCTTTTGTAAACGTGTGTTTACAGAGAGAGAGAGAGAGAGAGAGAGAGAGAGGAGAGAGAAGAGAGGAGAGAGAGAGAGAGAGGAGAGAGAGAGAGAGAGAGAGAGAGAGAGAGAGAGAGAGAGATTGACTTTAGGAAGTCTCTTAGGTGAACCACTGAATGTTTTAAGAGAAGGACTCGCAATGTTCTGATGCAACGTGACTAAATTGTTTAATCAAATTTGCAACAGTTAATAATTTTTTTTTTTCATGATATGCATGGTCGCCTTTTTTAATATCTTGAATTTATGGATGCAGATTTTCCTCTCAAATGTGTTTTTAATTGGTCTTCAAGATCAATGTCCAATACAAACAAACATGAAAGACAACAGACAAGGTCACAACAAACAACAAATGCCACGACAGCAGTCGATCTTCTCAGCAAAAGTTCAGTCAAAAGTAATTTACTCAAAGACAATCTGACGAATACACACACACACACACACACACACACACACACACACACACACAACACACACACACACACACACACACACACACACACACACACACACACACACACACACACACACACACACACACACACACACACACACACACACATGTAAACGATGAGATGGTGGCTATTTTCTTGGAAGACTTTTTGTGGCCCTTTAGATTAGTTGTTCAGAGAGCCATTCTCATAACGAAGGGTTGTGGATTCATCCCTCGGGTCAGCCACGAGATTTTTTTTTCTTTCTTTTTTTTTCTTCATTATTGAATTCATTTTCGAGCGGGTAAACGTTATCTTGACAAACTGAAACAGAAACTGAAAAACTAAAAAACTAAATATGATCGTTCTCTTTAACACTTTGCCTCCCACACCCTATCTACTAACTGCAAAAAAAAAGTTAACCCTTTAACTCCCTCATCCTTTCCATCAGCATCATGCAAGAAGTTGGTGGATAGGGCGAGGGAATCAAAGGGTTATGTTTTTGCTTTGTTAGCATGGTTGACAATGCAGGATGCTAGTGGACAGGGTGCGGGAGTCAAAGAGTTGAAGAGTAGAGGGAGGTGGACGTTGTAGCCTTTTGACGGTATATAATTGTAGATGTACGCAGTATGAATGACGACCTGTTGTCACGAGACTGTATAATTATGTCAAGATAACCACGTGCTCACAACCGAATAACTGATATGTGCTTTGTCATCTATGATTATTTTTTAACGTATTCTCTCTCTCTCTCTCTCTCTCTCTCTCTCTCTCTCTCTCTCTCTCTCCTCCCTCCCCTCTTCTTCTCTCTCTGTTTGTGTTGGGGAGGGGTTGATGGATAGTTAGATGCGCGCGCGCGTGTGAGGGAGGAAGGAGGCGGGGAAAATGAGGTGTGTGTGTGTGTGATGATGGGATTTGAGGGAGAGAACTGACGGCTTAATGAGAAGGGGGGGGGGGGGGGGGTAAGCTGTGGTAAAGATCCAGGAGAAGAGCAGGCGGTTTCGTGAGTTTGTGTTAAACACACGGTAGAAAAAGGACGGTGGTGCATAACGACCGGTGGATTCAACCTCCCTGCACAGGTGTACAGGTGTTGGCACAGTGGGGGACAAGCCACAGCAGTTGCTAAAACACACAGTGATGTACAGACGTGAAAGATTGAACAGCGTCTGCTCAACCTTGAGTATCACTCTTGTCCCTCCCTCTCCCTCTACCCACATCCACACCATCCATTTTATCAAATCCTTCTGTCTACACAGCCAGTTAGAATGCGTCACGTAGTCTTCCAGATCATCAGTAACTGAAAAATTTAGGTGGGGCGCGCATGAAACAGTTTGGGTGCGTGAATACCTTATCGAAAGAAACACGAAGAATTTTTCAGATCGTCAGTAACCAACTAATGCATGTAAAGCGCATATGCAACTGTTTGCCTGCAGTAAATCCTTTAATGAAGAAAATATATACATATATATAAAATGGGAGAGGAGGTTATGTAGAGTACGTGGCATGTCACCCTATCTTCTAATCTCCCCCTTTTCCCGCTTTTATTTTTTTTTAGTCATTACATACTGAAGGTATCTATGTTTCATAGGTTCATTACTGAAGAACTGGAAACTAGGACGTCTGACCAGACGGTGATTTGTAATGTGATGTACGGTATGTTACTCTTCCATGTAATTTTCACGCGCAGTTGATATTCTGCGTGCATATACACTCGAAGGGGATTTAAGCACTGGCAGGCCTGCACATAGGTTGATCTGGAAGATGGAGAAATCTTCAACCTGTACTCACCAGGCCTCCGGAGGTGTCTGGGTAGATCCGAGACCGGTTGAAGTCCACCCTTTGACTATCCTGTCAGTTTTTTTTTTCTTTTTTCACCTCAGTGTTACGTTTTGCAAGTAGTGTTGATAAACAGTGGGATGGCTAAAAAATTTCTGAAAGATTGGTAAAAGTGTTTTTTTTACGACTGTTTCCAGTGACTGTCTTCATTTGAAGGTAATACCTATACAATTACGCACTGAAGGACATGCTGCTTACGAAGTAATGACCTAAGTGCATTGCCATTCAACGTAAAAAAAGTCGCTACAAGCCGCGTATACGGTGGCTAAATGTTAACCTTTCCTGCGCGAAACATGTAAATATTAGCAACTACTTGTAGTTTTCGTTTGACGATCGTTAATTTTACCGGTGTGTGGTAGGAAGGGGTGATGATGGGTGGCGATAAGGCAGCGGAAGGTGAAGGGAAAAAGAGTGGAAGGGGTTGACGAGGAGCCTGAGGGGGAAGGTGGGGGTAAGGGAGTGCTGGCGAATCAGAAGACCAGCCGCAAGTTGCAACTACAGAGGATGGGAGGCCAGATACGTGCGTTTAGGGCAAACACCTGGGTAAAATGGACAGTGGCGCATAGCGATCAATGGATTAACAAGTCCCTACTCCCCTGTATTACCTATCTTGCACAGGTGGACAGGTGTTGTCGGGTGGGATGAGGACGCTGCTGTTGCTTGAACACACACTGACGAACAGTTGTGAATAGCAGAATAGCGCCATGTTACAGTCCGTCAGTCTCACGTTTAAGGTCTAGTACATCATGTCAGTGGCGGCTTATGGAAACATGAAAACACCCAGCATGCAAACAACGACAAGTTTGAAAATAAAACGTTTTTAGTTAATAACTGCTACGGCTGGAAAATAAAGTAACATTTTTTCACTCATCCTTCTCACTTTCTTCCGCCGTTCTCCCTGTCCACCTCTGCATCATCCATCTCATCAAATCCGTCCTTCTACACAACCACTTACCCATCACAAGAAATCGTCTGGATTGTCAGTAAATGACAAATTTCGGTTAGAGCGCACATGGAACTGAGATCGATAAACCCCTTTATTGAACGAAATTCAATGGTGAAGATAGGAGAAAAAACATATGTAGGCTGTATAGCGTCGGTGTCAATCTGCCCGCCAACATTTTTTATTTTGTGCACAGTATCGTTATTAGCATGCAGTAAAGTGTTGGACTATAAAGACAACGGGTTGTCGTTTTTTAACGTGGTGTTAGCCTTGATATGGCTGTAGTAGTCGGCTGGGCTATAAGCAATATGAACTGAACTGAATTTAAAAAGACAAATAAAATCGTCTACGTCTTAAAGTAACAGGCTTGATTTATAGAAAGCGACGTGGGGCAAAACAAGAATGTCAGTAATGTTGTCTGGATTGCCATTGCTCTTGTAAACAGAGAAGTGACTAATTTTTGTTAGTGTGTAGCCCATACATGGTACAACTTGCTACAAACCGTGTGTGTGTGTGTGTGTGTGTGTGTGTGTGTGTGTGTGTGTGTGTGTGTGTGTGTGTGTGTTGTGTGTTGTGTGTGTGTGTGTGTGTGTGTGTGTGCAGGCGCGTGCGCGCGTGTGTGTGCGGCGTGACCGCAAGAGCTTGTGTCCTTTGGGGAGCGAGGTGATGGAAAGTTCGATTTCTCGTGGGACCCAGCATTATAAGGGTGGTGACTATCTCCTCTCTTTTGCTGCTTTACCATCCCTGTCCCTAAAGAGTGACAGGTTTCCGTGTACAGCTGGGTGGACTGGGACAGTGTGTACAAGCCATGGCACGAATCTGGTCTCCCATCAATTTGGCAACCGCGTTTGATCGTGCTTTCAGCAACGAATGGTCTGTCCACTACACCAGTCTGTTCCCCTTCCTATCCCCCCCCCCCACCATCCATCTCGAATGTTCTGACCACTACACCATTCTGTTCCTCCTTCCCATCCTTTCCCCCTCCCTCACTATCCATCTGTTCTAATCCCGCTTCCTACCCTTTCCTAGTAAGTCTCCACACTCTTCCCAAGCCCAACCTGTGGTGTGCAAATGTTGTAACATGTGGCACGTGGCTGTTTGTTCACCTCTACTACCGTTTAAGTCCGAGTCTCAAGTTTAACCCTTCGACCCCCGCATCCTATCCACCAACTGCAAAAAGTTAACTCTTTGACTTCCTCACCCTATCCACCAGCTTTCTGCAAGAAGCTGGTGAATAGGGTAAGGGAGTCAAAGGGCTTCAGTTTTTGCTTTGCTAGCATGGTTGACAATGATGATGCTGGTGGACAGGGTGCGGGAGTCAAAGGGTTAAAGTTTATTCATCACACTGGGACAATTCCATATGCGCTACGCGCGATCTGCTTTCTGTTGTCTGGCAGATTTTTTTTAACCTGCACAAACTCTATGCGCTGGCAGTGTTTTGAAATGGGGAGGAAGGGACGGAGGGAAACAGGACTTGGTGAAAATACTGACACCATCAGAATGATTGGAGGGCAGCGAACAGGCCAGTTTTAACCCTTTGACTCCTGTACCCTGTCCATCAGCATCCTGTATTGTCAACCATGCTAGCAAAGCAAAAACGTAACCCTTTAACTCCCTCACGCTATCCACCAGCTTCTTGCAGGAATCAAATGGTTAAGTTTTTGTATTGGTGGATGGGGTGCGGGAGTCAAAGGCTTAATGTCGCAGATTGTGACTGATGAACAGAATATAATCAGATCTGGAGTCTACGGAATGTTGTCAGATTCAATAGCATTGTATTGGAGAGTGACTGCGGGCATGTAGGTGTCCAAGCAAGGGAAGGTAACGTTGGTTTTGGTTTTATTATTGCAAGGGAGACAACCACACTTTACATCTTTTTGGGACAGAGGATGCATACCTGCATTCATTCACCTTGATAATGCAGCCCCTGGCAGTTGTTTTCCTTTCTGTTATAAAAGCAGTTTGCATTCATCTAGACTGTGGCAAATAAGAAAACTTGGTTAATTAACTTCCTGTTGTAAACTTGTACACACGCGCACACACAGACACATACAGGCAGACACACACACACACACACACACACACACACACACACACACACACACACACACACACACACACACACACACTTTCTCTCTCTCTCTGTCTCTCTCTCTCCCTCTCTCCCTATCTCTCTGTATTTATCTGTTTATTTCTCGTCTGTCTGCCTCTGTCTCTGTCTCTCGCTTTTGCTGTTTCTCTTTATTGCCAGCGTTCCTTGCATCTTGTTATCTGCTTGCGTCTGTCTAAGAAGCAAGGTGCATCGTTTACATTGGACGCGCGGAATTAGTGATGACAGTTAGGGATTGCAAAGAATCTTGCTTAAACTCCCGTTGGTAAACTTACACAAGCTGAAGGTCTTACTGACATTACTGTTTTGTTTACACGTTGTACAAAATATATGATTTGAAACAATTTTTCTAAGGATGAAAGAATGTAATATTTGATTTGAAAGATAATTTATACCGTTGACCGTAATTCCTTGTTTCCATGTTGTACAAGAAATGAATTCTATATTTTGATTTGCTGCTTACACCTTGTGTAAAATATGAACTTGAATGGCTTTTAGGGTGCAGATTGGGATAAATTTCCTGTTGTTAACGTGTTTTGGGAGGTATAGATACCTG
>CM060307.1:41911856-41931856 GCA_030674185.1 Monoplex corrugatus | reverse complement strand
TATTTAGTCGTTTGGTTGTCTACTTGCAGTGAAGGTCCTTTTTCTCCCTGAATTATCATGCACAGAACAATGAAGAATAAATGATAGACACCAATATGATGAACCAGAAAAAATGCGAAGAGTACTCGTATTTCGATACAGTATCATGATTGATGCTCTAATAACGAGTATCAGTATTGGTAAATCACAGTTAGTAAAGGCATGAATTGTTTGTATTGGTTAAATGGCTGTGTGCAAACCAGTTTACTCTGAGAGAGGGTATTTGGAACTGTTTAAGTGCAACAGATCCATCTGGTACAAACTCGAAATGCTACTGAAAATTACCAAGTTGAACTAGAAAACAAACAATGGGATTTTACTGAATCTTGTTGGACAGAAAACAGAAAATGCCAAGAAGTGACCTTTCACTGGGAAAAGTTCTGCATCATTTCACAGGATATCGAAATTTGCTCAAAAGAGGAAGTAGAGGAAGAAGATGGAGAGAGTTAAGAGCTGTACAAGTGCATCTGTAACAAATTCCCAATAGCACTGAAATGAAGATGCAGAAGAGTTACAGGAAAACCTCAATAACTTGAATGCAAACTGAAGATTATAACATGAAAATCAGCGTGTCCAAACCGGAAGTTATGAAGATGAGCAGAAGCCCAGGCAAGCAGATCAACAACATGGGAACTTAAACAAGCTAAAGATTTAAAATATTTAGAAGCATCTTTACATAGAATGGCAGCTTGGATAGGGAAATTGAAACAAGACTCCAGAAAGCAAATGCTATCTCCACACGTATCTATGGATACAAAGCATCAACTAATATTGTAATAAGCACTATTTTATACCAACGCTTTGTTATCAGTGCCAGACATGGACACTTAACCAAACACAAAAAAGCAAAATAACAGCTTGCGAGGTGTCTCAGAAAAACAATGAATGTCACACGTCGAGACAAGATCAGAACTGACAGTATGAGAGACACCATTGGGACTGTGCCGTCTCTACAATATAGAAAAACACAGGCTGAAATGGTTTGGTCACCTTTTGAGGCTCCCAAGTAAACAGCCAGCACACAGAGGTTATAAAACAAAAAGGCATGGGTCCAAAGGAAGGGGGCGTCCTAGAAAAAAGATGGATAGAAGGTGTGAAAGAAACAATTGAAAGAATCAACCTAACTATGTCAGAGGCTACCCATGTGGCCCACGCTTAACGGCATAAAGAACAGAAAAAGTAAAAGTAAGTACTGAAAGTGCAAAAGACTAATAATTGATTCAGAAAAACGGAAAACAGAAAATGCCATGGAGTACTCTTTCATTAGGGGAAGTTTTATCCGGTTACATCGGTTCTCGAAATTTACTCAGAGGAGACAGAGATGGGGAAAAAGGAAGGAAAGGAGGAAGAGAAAGAGAACTTTGAAGAAAAGAAAAGAAGGAGAAGGAAGAAGATGACAGGTAAAGGTCCAAGCTAGTTGATTTAGTATGCAAAGAGTTGCTGTCCCAAAGCGTAGGCTGTCCTGCGGGTCCACTGATTACCTGGGATCCGAGTCTTGTGTGTCGTGTGGAGCCATATTGCTGCCTCTTTTTCTGCCTTGAAATTTACATACCCGTTTAACCCTCGGCTGGCCTCTTTACCTCGTTTAGTTGGTTGATCTCTCTCTCTGTCTCTCTGTCTCTCTGTCTCTCTCTCTGTCTCTGTCTCTCTGTCCTCTATCTCTGTCTCTCTGTCTCTGTTTCTGTCTCTGTCTCTGTCTGTCTCTCTCTCTCTGTGTTGAAGAGGGATGGAAGAACGGTTGTGGAGAAATGGGTGTGAGTGTATGTGTGTGTGCTTGCTGTTTGCGGTAGTTGTTGTGGTGGTGGTGATGATGATGGTGTGCGTGTGTGTGTGTGTGTGTGTGTGTGTGTGTGTGTGTCTGTGTGTGTGTGTGTCTGTGTGTGTGTGTGTTTTCTTTGTTTGTGTGTGTGTGTGTGCATGCAAAATGAAAAATACTTCGGACACAAGTTCTCCCAAGTAAGTTCACTTGCGATGGTTCTCATATTTTGATAGCGAATCATACATAAATAGTAGGCTGGTAGAAGCGAAAAGCCCTGTAAATCGCTCCAGCGCGCATGCTCACGTGGACCCTCATTTTCCGAAATTTCATCAAATAACGCAACAGGACAGAATCTGCAACACAAACACCACCATTATCAAACCGTCACCCAAAAAGACGACCTCAGAAGGGACGCTATTCATAAAATCGGTCGGGTGGGAAATGTTAACAATACCCTATCTGTTCTCTCTCTCTCTCTCTCTCTCTCTCTCTCTCTCTCTCTCTCTCTCTCTCTCTCTCTCTCTCTCTCTGTGTGTTTCTGCCCGTCCCCTTTCTCTTTTCGTATAAGGTATGGGTTGGGTGGGGAGGGATAGGTGTGGGGGGTAAGGGAAGTCGAAGACGGGAGAGGGATGGGTATAGGCTGTAGACAGGCAGTCTTTTGTGATCCGATATATCTACGTGCAGATGTGGAAAGATGATACCTTGTAGCAACGGGTACACCACCACCCTAGCCCGGCGGACCCGGGGTGTACGAGGTTCACGTTGCGTGTGGATTGGGGTGTAACATTCTTTTCGTTTACAATCCATACCTACCGAACCCCCCTCCAGTCCCGCTTTCCTACATATTGCCTTTATTTTTTATTTTATTTTAACTTTTTTATATTTTTAAAAGGGATATGACTTCTTATCTGCTTGAGGGAAGCTCCTTGTGTGTCTATTTCTTTTTCTTTATTTCGTGATTCATTTCGTATGGGGCGTTGAAAGTGCGATGTAGCTTTTTTTCTCTTCTTCAGTCCGCCCGTCCCTTTCTCTTTGCCTGTTTTCTTTCAAGGGGAAATTGTTTCTTATCGACCTGGGGGAAGACATGTGTGTCTTTCTTTTTTTTTTCTTTTTTTTTTCCCTTTTTCATATTTTCCCCATTTCGGTATATCTCCTTTTCTGTCCCACCCACCCACTTTCCTTTCATGATTTTTCTTTTCTGTAGATCTGATCTATGCTAGCACTTCGGTGACGCTTTTATCACAGTTCACTTTTCTGATCTTTCTTTCTGATCTTTCTTTCCTTCTGTCTCACCCTCCCCCTCTTCTCTGACAACGAAACGCTGCACAACTGTACCCAGGACTTTTACAAAGAAAGAATGTGTGTGTGTGTGTGTGTGTGCGTGCGTGCGTGGTGCGTGCGTGTGTGTGTATGTGTGTGTGTGTGTGTGTATGTGTGTGTGTGTGTGTGTGGTGTTCCCTTTTTCTTTTTTGTTTTTATCAAAACGAGCACAAAAGAGAACAGTAAAACAATAGCGGGGGTAGGGGTCAGTGGGGAGGGGAGGGGGGGGGGACCAAGACACGAAGAAACAACCTATAGATTCTTGTTCAAGAGGAAGAGATGTTTCATTAGATTTACGTGACTCGTCGCCGCCACATGGAAATCTACCCCACACCTTATCCCCTACGCCACTCCTTCAAAACTGGTCCTGGTCCTCGAAATATATGGGGTCTCCATCCCTTTATCAAAATATCAATATGTACACATTTCTTAAGAGAGAGAGAGGAGGAGAGACAGAGCGGGGGGGGGGGGGAGATGGAGAGAGAGGGAGGGAGGGGGATTGAGAATTGAAAGAGCAAGTCTGTTTCTATTTCTTTTCATCTTTTTAAACAAAAATTATTATCATTTGATTTTTTTTACTCTCCTTTCTTTTATAGAAATATAATTCTTTCTTTTTCGAAGACGAAGGAATAATGAACATCGTTTCTATTTATGATCGTCTAGGGCCGAGCACCCCTTTTGATTTGTCTTTTATGATACACTCCAAAACATACCGTCCCCAGAGGCATTGGTTTTCACCTTGGTTTGATCAACAACATAAAGTGTCTATCTTATGTGTGTCTATGTGTGTGTCTATGTGTGTGTCTATGTGTGTGGAGTGGTTGTCTCTGCTTTGTGATTTCTTCAATGTTTTTACATATGCGCACGCAGGCGCTCTCACGCACATGCACAGACCCACTACATACCACACACGCACACGCATACGTGCATGCAGTCCCAACATTGAAGCTTCGCCCCCAATAAATGTATATAATACGCACGTACTCGCGCAAACACTCACACACACACACACACACACACCACACAACACACACACACACACCACACACACACACACACACACACACACACACACACACACACACACACACATTCTCTCTCTCTCTCTTGACGTCCCTAGAGGCATTGGTTTTCACTTGGTTTGATCAACACATAAGTGTCTATCTTTGTGTGTGTCTATGTGTGTGTTATGTGTGTGTCTATGTGTGTGGAGTGGTTGTTTTGCTTTGTGATTTCTTCAATGTTTTTACATATGCGCACTCAGGCGCTCTCACGCACATGCACAGACCCACACTTACACACACGCACACGCATACGTGCATGCAGTCCCAACATTTGAAGCTTCGCCCCCAATAAATGTATATAATACGCACGTACTCGCGCAAACACTCACACACACACACACACACACACACACACACACACACACACACACACACACACACACACACACACACACACACACACACACACACACACACTCCTCTCCCTCACTCTGAAAGAAAGATATAAGGTGAAGGGAGGAAGGGAGGCGCACGCACGACAAACAACAACACAAGAGAGAGAGAGAGAGAGAGAGAGTTTTCGATAGCTGTCATCTATATTCGTTTTTTTCTTTTTCTTCACTCTCCATTTACTATTGAAGAAAAAAAAAAAAGGGGGGGGGGGGAGGAATTCTTAATGACTGGAGGTGTGTATTTTTCTATCTGTCTGTCTGTCTGTCTGTCTCTGTCTCTGTCTGTCTAACATGCGCAAACGCACGCCGGTACGCACGCACCTCAGTCCCCCCCTCCCCATACATACACACACACACGATATTTAGTCCAGTCCAACCTTGGACGAAGGCTAGTGGTACAGACGTAAAAAAGCGCACATGTGTTTATTATGATTACCTTGCTGTTTTTCTCTTTTTCTGTCTCTTCTTCCCTTTCTAAAAAAAAAAACCATTTGAAAAAGCTCTTCAATCTGTTTACATTTATATTCTTTCGTTTTCACGTATGAGCATGGGCGCATGCATTTGTGTGTGTGTGTGGGGGGGGGGCTGTGGCTGTGGGGGGGGGGGGTTGGTTGCGCGCGTGCACGAGTACGTGTTTGTTATGTGTGTGAACGAAAAGGAGAAACACTCCACTATAATCCACATGTCTTTTTCTGCCAACCCCCACTGCTTCAGTTCTTCATTCCTATCCCCCGTACCTCTAAGACCAAACCTATTTTATTGTCCATTACAGTTTACGCCACTGTCTCCTTCCTTTTAAACTTTCTTTATTTAAAACTATTTGATGATGTACCGCAAGGCAGCCTGCCTCCATTTTTGTGTGTTTTAGTTTCACATGTATGGCAAAAGACATTCAACTTATTCTGATGTAAAGAGGAACTTCTTCGTGGCTCGACATGTAATACTGGAATCAAAAGTTTCGTGGACCTGCATTCCACGAATTATATTACTTTCGTGCCTGTCACTCAATGACATAGCATGCTGAGTATCGCCTCATTATGACGCGTTAGACGACCTGTTTTATTGGCAAAAAGCGTCATGTCATTGCGTATTATGTACGTGAGGTAGAGGAGCCAGACATCACCAAAGACCATAAATATTTTACAAAGTTTAGTTTCAGTATCAGCAATGTCACAGACACTTGTCATAAGGAGCAGTATTGAGGAAATTTAAACCCATTTTGGGTGAGACGGGGTTCAACAGTGGAGGCAATACCCGTGCCTGAAGGAGATATACGGAATACAAGAGAGAGGAAGGGGATGATAATGAGGGATACCTATATGTATGAAAATTTGTGGGGCTGGAGGTTTGGGAAAAAGTGGGAAAGGGTGGAGGAGAGGCAGACATAAAGATTGCCGTTTATATTACTAGAAGAGTCTTGTTTCCAGAATCTACACTACACGGTCGGTCTATAAAGCGTGACTGCAAACCGACTCCAGTTTCTTTTGAGATTTAATTGTCTGAGGCGTAGCATTTGGTCATAGACCTTAGACAAATGGGATCTGTCCTGTAGGCGGTCTCTTTTGATCTGGGCATTTAGTTCATTGTATTGGAAGATCAGTGTGTAATGTCAAAACTACTGCCATTGCGCATCAGTGTAAACTAACCAGCTCTTGCTCAGCTGCTAATGGAGGGACCGTTTGCCAGCCTTGGGCCATAGGACCGACCGGTTCCACTGGGAAATCACAGATCCATAAAACTGCCACCTCTTACTCCTCCTCTCTTTTCTTTCATTCTATTATCCCACTCCCAAGCTTATTCCACTTCCATCTCTGTCTCTTCTTTCCTCTTACATTCAGCGCCTAAGAATATAAAACAAAATGCGTGGAATTATTATATTAAAGAAGTCATCATCCTGCCTGTTACATACCCAAGGAAAAAATGCTCAAGAATCACCTGGGACATTTAATCATTTTTTTTTATGTTTGGTATCACTGTCAGCAGTATAACGTCAACGGGGAGTAGGGCGGGGTGGAGGGTACAATTAAGAAACCCTAAACCAAGCGACGATTTATGAATGGAGGATGGGGATTGCAGGGGGGGGGGGGGGGGGGTTACATACCCGCACAGGACTTATGGGACAGGAGATCGGGTATGATGCAGACCAGTGGTATATATATATATGATGATGTACACATGAAAAATGTATGTATGAGAACGTAGACAAGTGGCGTGTATATGTAAGGTGTAGATGATCGGGTATGTGTGTGTGTGTGTGTGTGTGTGTGTGTGTGTGATTGCGTGCGTGCGTGCGTGCATGCGTGCGTGCGTGCGTGCATGCGTGCGTATGTATACACACACACACACACACACACACATATATATATATATATATATATTATATATGTATATATATATGAAAATGAATGATACATATGTATATGTGATATACATACATATATATATATATATATATATATCTGAAGATGTAGATGAATGATATATGTGTATATATATACACATATATATATATATGTATACATATGTATATATTATGTGTGTATATGTGTGTGTGTGTGTGTGTGTGTGTCAGAGAGAAAGAGAGAGAGAGAGAGAGAGAGAGAGAGAGAGAGAGAGAGAGAGAGAGAGAGGATGTAGATGAATGGTATGTAGATATGAGGATGCAGTTGACTGGTTTGTATACACCAGGATGTAGATGAACTGCATGCGTATTGAGGCTGTAGGCGAGTGGTATACATGGTATTCACATGTGAGGGAATATCTCTCGTGGGTCAGGAGGAAATAGAGCCTGGAGATGGCAATCTTATCTGACTGGTAATAGAACAACACAGTGTGTTGACTGCACGGCCGGTCACTGAAGCATGACAGAAAGCAGACTCGTCTTTCATCTGGGGACTGATTGTCTGGGGTTTAGTGTGTCTGGATGTCTAGATAATAACCTAAACGTTAGGGCGACAGGTCCTGTTTGCCACCAACCTTCCTCTTTCACTGCATTGACTTTAGGCACGTTTTACATGTGGCTGTACTGCTTGTGTTTTCTTAACCCTTTGACTACCGCACCGTGTCCACCAGCGTCCTGCCTTGTCAAACATGCTAGCAAAGCAAAAGCTTAACCCTTTGACGTTCTCACCTTATCCACCAGCTTCCTGAAGGAAACTGATGGATAGGGTGAGGGAAAGGGTTAATTTTTAGCAGTTGGTATATAGTGTGCGGGAGTCAAAGGGTTAACAATGATTAGTAGTAACCACAGTCCAGGCTGCCGAAGGCAATACCTTTGCACTTAAATATTTTGTATTGACTCACTTGTGTCACTGGTCTCTGCTAACAGCAGATGTTGAAGAGCTGGAGTTTGTTTCTATTTGGGGTTTATTCACGAGGGTGTTATGGCGCTCGGACAGTTTCATATGTGCTCTATTCATATCTGCTAGTAGCTCTCTGGCAAACGTTGATTCTGTGCAAAACCCATATGCGCTGGCAAGATCTTGAAATAGTAAGGAGGAAGGGGGACGGGGCTAAGATTTATCATACGCTGATATCAATCAAAATAATTGCAGCATAAAAATAGGCAGCAGTGTTGGAAGAATATTAACAAACAACAAATAAATAACAACAACGACAAGAAGTGTACTCCCTGCATCTCAGCTTATTAGTAGGATGCAATAGTAGGCAGCTCAGGATCATGCATAGTTGGTGCGGTCTCTTTTAAGACTGACCTCATAGACGTTGTGGGATCGATAGATCGCTTTGGACTGCTGGTGATGGGACTGTGATGGACCCTCAGTGTGATAAATGCAAGCAAGGAGTGGTGTGATGCCACCAGACAGCAGGTCATCAATACCAGTACTTGCCTTTAAATCACATAAAGTGAAGGCAAACAAACCAAGCAAAAAATAGGAGAAAGAGTAAAGAAAAGCAGTAACTCTTTGCCTGAAGACATGATTTTAAGGCAGTTTTATCCACAGAGACCTATTTCTTTGGAAAGAACTGTTGAATTCTGTCAGATCCGTATGGTAGAGTTGTTTGTTTGTTTGTTTGTTTGTTATTTTTCGAGAATATTTACAGCAGTACAGTGTTGGTCGTGTGAGAAGTCCCTTAGTTCGCCTCACGTTTATTTCCCTTAGCCAGTGAAGTGGTTGTCCAGTGCCCGTCCATTCAACGTCTGTATAGTTCCCGATACATGTATATTACCCAGTCCTTGTGATGCGTCGTGGCTTTGTCGTAGTGAAGAGTATTTTATAGTGGTTTAGGATTTCATAGCGCGCGCGCGAAGTGTGTGTGTGTGTGTGTGTGTGTGTGTGTGTGTGTGTTCGTCGTTTAACGCTGTGACGACCAGCTCATGACGGTGCCTTCTTCCATATTCAAGACTCGCTAAGTTATCAGTCTCTTTCTGACAGTAATCTGACTCACTTGTTCTTCGCAAGCCAAGCAAGCCCGTGTCTAGACATGACAGGAAAAAAAAAACCCAACTGAATTTCTTTCATTCCCATTTTATGGGGTTGGTGAGAGAACAGGGTACGTTAAGGGGTAGGGGAGTGTGGTGGATGGATGGTTGGTGGAGAGAAGAAACAATGTGGGCAGAGACTGTCAGGCGACAGGGATTAACGCCCGCAGTTTGCACTGGAGAACAAAGAAGATAACATTTTTTACATTCCACAAACACAAACAAACAAGGTGGTCCTTTTGGTTATAATTCTCGTTTGTAAATGAAGTCCTTTGATGAAGCTCTTTTAAACTAGGAGGCGTTCTGGGCCTCCAGCCATGCTGTGTCAGAGTCATCGCGCGTGTTGTATGTATATGTGTGTATGTGTGTGTGTGTGTGTGTGTGCGTGCGTGCGTGCATGCTTGTGTGTGTGTGTGTGTGTGTGTGTGTGTGTGTGTGTGTGTGTGTGTGTGTGTGTGTGTGTGTAAATAGTGTATAATTTTTTCCGTCAACTAGAATGCGACGTGATAGTTTTAGAACATTCAAGCACACAAAACAAAATAGGTTATCCAAGCACCACTGCCACATGACTGTGGTCTGCTATATCTCTATAATTATAATTAAGCTTACCACGTATACTTGCAAAACATATGGAGCGTGGACTAAGTGCCGTCTGTTGATTGTACAATGATGTGAGGATAACATAATGAATCACAGAACGAAAAGAGGACAAGGAAAGGAATTAACAAAACTGCATGGAAATGATGGCAGAAAAATACAAACAGAAGTATCATACAACAAGCAGAATAGAGCAGTGCAATGGAAGTGTGTGTGTGTGTGTGTGTGTGTGTGTGTGTTTGTGTGTGTGCGTGTGTGTGTGTGTTGTCTATGTGTGTGTGTGTGTGTGTGTGTGTGTGTGTGTGTGTGTGTGTGTGTGTGTGTGTGTGTGTGTGTGGTTTTCTGCGTGATTGTACACCGGATGTATTATTGCAATGTCTCGAAATATTTCTGCTGCTACCCTCCATGTTAACCCCCCCCCCCTTTTCTCTCGCCTTGTCATGCATACACACACACACACACACACACACACACACACACACACACACACACACACTCACACACACTCACACACACTCACACCACACACACACACACACCAACAACAACAACAACAACAACAACAACAACAACAACAACAACAACAACAACAGCAATTTTCATCGCATCACTGCCAAAGCTGTTGACATCCTACATCCTTAATAAGGAGACTAGAGAAGTAAAGGTGAAAAGAGTTTCTTTGACCAAGCGTGCTGTCCGACTATGAACTGACCGCTGTCTTTTGATGTTGTCTGTTTAATGGAAGTACAAAGAGGTGTCCAGTGTCACTGCCCGCTCTGACCGCTGTCCAGTGTTCTTTGACAACAGACGATGATGAGTGTGTGACCAGCACTCTGCAGTGACTGTAATAGATCTTTTGATTTCCTGTATGTGGATAGTAAGGTTGGTGTAAATGACTTTCCACGGTGTTTTGCTGGCTGTTGGAATGAACAAACAAACGAATGATCTCCATGTTCCAATGGTAAAGACAGTAACTCAGCACAACGATGTTAGTTTTCTTGTATTCAGTCGTTGAATTAGAATATCGACTATTGAGAATAAGTACTGTCACTAGGCGATTTTTCAAAGGCCCATTTGGTGTGGATACAAAGCTTCTGTCCTCCAGTACCGTATGACTGTACGGTTTCTATCATGGCTCCGGTAACCTTGTGCCTGTGGTCTCGAATCTACCCAGCTGTGAATGGGAACCCGTTCATATTCAGGGTTGGGAAGATCCCTGAAAGTAGCAAGGGAGAGGAGATGGGCACCGCCTTCATGATGCTTTTGGTCTCTCTGACCTGCTTAGGATGACCTTTATTTATTAGTAGACCACCTTTATTTTGTTTTATTTCTGTTTATTATATAAGATGGAATACTGGCTGTTATGATGCAAACTCTGTTAGAAACTGTAATGAATGCTATATTTCTGCATGCTTGAATAATGGGTCTCTTGGTTTACTGTTTTGTGGACAGGGTTCTGTGAATGACTTTTCACACTTCGCCAGTGAGTTTTAGAAATGCGATACTGGCTGTTTATTGTAATGGGAGCGCTTTTACTGGTTGTTAGAAATATGTCTGCTGTACGCTCGCGTCTTATTGCTGTCTAGTAAAAGAAATGTATTTTTTCATGCATGAATGCTTAGGTTCCCCTCACCATGTTCTAGATGTCTTCCAATCTCACGTTTATTTGTATATTTTTTTTGTTATTTCTGTTAGTTTATGTAAAGTTCTGTTCGTGTCCTGTTTGTGGACAGCAGGGTCAGTGATTGATTTTCGACGTTTTGGTTGGCTGGTTTTACAAATGGAATACTGTTATCATACAGACTGTTATCGGTCTCAGAAATATTATTTCATTTTCAGTATTCAGTTTTAGTAGGCCTGTGTATTTGTTTTGTTTGTCGCTGTGGATTAAGAATGTAGAGATCGGTCTGCTTGCCCCCAGGGTGAGCGCGTCGCCGCAGTACAGCGCCGCCTTTCTTTTCTTTTTTCTGTATGTCCGCGTTTAAGTTTACCTTGTAATGGTGTATATTTTTTCCCCAACACAATATTGCCAGGGATAATTATTTTGTTACTGTGGGGTTTTTACGTTTGCTGAATGCATACTGCACAAGGGATCTCAGTTAATCACCTGTTCCAAAGGAGACTAGCACCTAGGCAGTCAGTAAGATCTTGTGGAGAGGAGTGGGAGAATGGAGTTAAAATCCCTGTCGGATCCGTGGTTCGAACCCAGGTTTCTCGTGGCCCAGGCAGGTGCTTTAACACCATTGCGTGCGTATGTCATTGGGCTTTTGGTTTCCTGTTTGTAGGTAGGGTTAGTGTCAGTGATTAATGACATTGTCTTGCTGGTTACTAGGGGTAAAATAATGGTGGATTTTCTTCTTCCTCTTCTTCCTTTTTTTCATAATTAATGGCAGTACTTTCAAAATTACCATAGTATGACCTACCATTGCATGCAAGAATGATACGTTATTCCTCAATGACTGCGAGAATCTTGCTTTGTTTTTAATCTACTCCAAATCCCGTATTCATTTTTTTGCTTACTTGTTTATGCTATTCAAAAGTCGAAGTTTTGTTGTTTTAGACTGACAGTAGGTAAAGAAGTGAATCAGTATGACAGTGACAGACGAACAACAACCACATCATCACCAACAGCAACAACAATGTGAGAGAGAGAGAGAGAGAGAGAGAGAGAGAGAGAGAGAGAGAGAGAGAGAGAGAGAGAGAGAAGCTGTATTTGTTCACCTCAGACGTCCCATAATTAGGCCTACATATCAGTTTCTAACAGACCACAGCCGTAGAAAGAAAACTCCATTTTGCGTAGTAATAACGAACCACTGACAGACAGCTGCACCCCCAGTCCTCTGTGAAGCGCACGCTCACCATCTGTCACCGCCTCTGGCTAATTGTAACTCGTAACACGTCGATGTCCATATCTCGTTAATGTTATAAGTTACAGTAGGTGGAATTATGCGAAGAAGAAAGTGACATGTCTCTTGGATGGTCCACATTTCACTAAAATTAAGGACTTGATAGTAGGAGGAGGATTTAACCCCTTTTCGCTTACTCGCCCCATCTACCAGCTTTTACCAGTTTCTTGCAGGAAGCCGGTGGACAGCGTGAGGGAGTGAAAGGATTAAGCCAGATAAAAAATGTGACATGTGGCTTGGATGGTCCGGGTCATTTTGTGACTGTGTGTGTGTGTGTGTGTGTGTGTGTGGTGTGTGTGTGTGTGTGTGTGTGTGGCGCGCGCGCGCGCGGTGTGTGTGTGTACTCGTTCACAGCATCACCATTTGTGCTCTGTGTTGTACGCACCATGGTGACCTTTTGGGAGTGTATGTGTTGTTTATCAGTCTTGAGTTAAAAGATATTTATAATCTATTACTTGATCCACCACACGTGGCATGTGACTTGTTCTGAGGACTAAAAAAAAAAAAAAGAATCAAATAAATAATAAAATTTTAGAAAAATAGAAAAAAAAGGGAAAGAAAATCTTGTTCAAAATGGAATTCCTGATTGGTTGAGGAGTGGAACTCTTGGTTCCTTGATTGGTTGGTTGGCTAGTTGATTGATTGGTTGGTCAGCTAGTTGGTGAATGGGTTTAGCGGTGTGTAGAAAAAAAAAAGAAATACAGTATTTCGTCCAATCAGTGTATCCAAGTACAATGTTATATAATAATACATAGCCCGGGAAAACGTGGAGCAACAACAATGCGCTAACACAGTATATCAAGTATAAAAAAAACAAGCTTTAGATATTTGGCAGTTAAACACACACACACACACACACGCGGGCGCGTATACACACACACGCACCCCCCCCCCCCACACACACACACACATTTGTACGTACAAAATTATAAAGACGTCAAGATTACTTCCCTGTGATGAAATTACAACCAACTACCATTTCAAACGTAAATTTTTTTTATCAAAAAAAAGAAAAAAAAAAAGGTGGTAATGATAACATGAAATATAAAATCAATGACTGTTGAAATCACGGCTTGTTATGTCCACTTATTACATCCAGTAGAAACGTGTTCAGACTTAACGCGCGCGCGCGCGCACACACACACACACACACACACACACACACACACACACACACACACACACACACACACACACACACACACACACATTACCACACCACACCACACCACACACACACACACACACACACACACACACGCCACACCACACCACACGACACAACACCACACCACACCACACGACACAACACCACACCACACACATACACACGCAGAGTTGACAAGCAACAGAAAGAAGGGACGATAATCTAATTAACCTACGCCATGACCCACTGGCGCGTCACATACTGATGGTAAGATGATGACGTCAGTGACGTCAGTGTCTTCAGTGGAGGTATGTGAAGTCAACAGGGTCAGATACAGAGCTGTGATAGACATACATGTTGGGATTGTGTGACACCCACCCACTGTCGACATGCTTATCGTTTTGCTAGGAGACGAGTTTACATTCTCCTCTTTCGGAGTCCGCTGGTGGCATGGAAATAGCGTGATATGCATTCCATCTGGCTTAGCGTATATTCACATGCATACACTTGCTCATACGACGCGCGTATATGCACGGGAAAGAAAGAAAGGTAGAGGGGGCGGAGAGAGAGAGAGAGAGAGAGAGAGAGACACAGAGAGAGACAGAGAGAGAGAGAGACAGACAGACAGACAGACAGACAGACAGAGAGAGAGAGAGAGAGAGAGAGAGAGAGAGAGAGAGAGAGAGGAGGTGGGGTTAGCGGAGGGGTATACAGGTACAATCGTCTTCATTTTTATTTTAACTCGATTTTGTTTGTCTTTTCATGTCTTAACACATCATACACACTTGTTCACATAGGCTCACAAACACACACGCACGCGCACGCACGCACGCACCACACACACACACACACACACACACACACACACACACACACACACACAACACACAGCACGCACGCTCGCTCGCTCGCACACAAACAAACGAACAAGCGAACGAACGAACGAACAAACAAACATTCACGTTCGTAGGCATACAGGACGTACATGCATACACGCACAAACGAATGCATAAACATCAGACATTCGCACGTGTTCACATACACGGATATACATATGCACACGCGCACACACACGCTCTCTCACACACACGAACACAGAAATACACACACACACACACAGATACGCTGTATAGCTCATACTCACAGAGAAACGCATCATTTTGGAACATTGCAACAGCACAGCAGACAGAATATGGGACACACGTCAGTCAGTAAGCTTGTGTTGGTAACCTAGTTCCTGCATACACCACCATATGGTGCTTTGACTAGGAGAAAAAAAGATTAACCCTTTGACACCTGCACCCTATATACCAACTGCAAAAACTTAACCCTTTGATTCTCTAACCCTATCCACCAGCTTCCTGCAGGAAGCTGGTGGATAGGGTGAGAGAATCAAAGGGTTAAGTTTTTGCTTTGCCAGCATGATTGGCAATGCAGCATGCTGGTGGACAGGGTGCAGGAGTCAAAGGGTTAAGGTCTGTTGCTATGCTGCCTTGGTTCAAAATCAGCTTGGTGGTTTATCGTATCTTTGACTCCCTCACCTATCTAGTACCATCGTGCTTTGTCAACCATGACAGCAAACCAAACTTTTAACCCTTTGACTCCCTCACTCTATCCACCAGCTTCCTGCAGGAGGCTGGTGGATAGGGTGAAGAAGTCGAAGGGTTTAATTTTTAGCTGGTGGTGGATAGGGTGCGGGAGTCAAAGGGTTAGTGTGCCTTGATCATCGGAATATGCTGTTCAAGCAATTAGCCTTTAGCATTAGCACAGGACTAAAACCGGTTTTTGAGTATGCAAATTAAGTTTATTTTTGAGTGATACTGAAGGATTTAACCCCTTTACTTTCTTACCTTGTTCACTAGGTTTCTGCATTAATCCTGTCGATGTAGGATAAGGGAATGAAAAGGCTTATGACGGTGGCTATCGACTGAACTGTTTAGTCGCCAGTCGTTCATCATATGCGTCATCATTTGATTTTGGAACTAACAGTGACAATTATACTTACTTTTCCAACAGGATCAGAATGGGTCATGCAGCGCATTGATGGCCTCCCATTACTTGGTGAAAAGCTGCATGTGGTGGCGTCGTGAGCTGAGAAGTGATTGTTCGGACAGTGGTGAGGCTTGGTGCTCTGGGTCCCATCTAGTACCCTCAGGTGTTTCTTGTTAACTTGTTAACAATCAGCAAACAGCCTCTTTCCAAATTTGCCGTTGATAATGTCAAGATATGTTTAGGAATAATACTAAAGAAAAACTGCATCGATATATCAATAATGTAAGACATAATGTTTAAGAAAATGAAAGAGTAACACAAGAAAAGAAACATCGATAAATCAATAACATAAGACATAAATATATAAGGAAATCAAAGAATAACATGGATGGTCTGAGGGCATACTGCCAGGGCAGAAGGATCCTCCATATCTAATGTGTCTTTGGAGTGGAACAACAGACTGTCCAGTCAAAGCTGAGATAGGTCCTTTTCTTGAAATGTCACCTAGCTCTCCCTCTGTCGACCTCGCCGACGACCTGATGGATGGTCTTATTGTATCGTGGCCAAACCAAACTTGGGTCACTTTACTGTTGCCAGGAGAGGTCTCTGCAGGCTCACAAAGGGTTTAAACTTGCTCTTTTCCTGTTTGTTAGTATCGTGCTCGATGAAGGACAAACACAGAGCAGCTTTCTCAGGCACTTGATTTCGAGGTCAGTCAAGAATACAAGTCTTCCAAAACAAACAGATTGTAGTCACTGTTTTTGTATTCATGGTTCTCTCTAATATCAAGGCTGACCAAACTGCTGAAGGTTTAACGGTGTTATGTTGCACGGTCAAAACACATTTAATCTTACACCTGATCTTGCACCAGTCTCGAATAGCTCACAGTGACATCATTTTCCAGTAACTTGATGCAAAAATTGGCGTCCAATGAGAACCTAGCTGTGCATGGTATGATTGCTATAGTAAGCAGTGCTGACGAGTCAGTTTACTTGAGCATGAAGAGCCCACGACGCAGAACGGCCATCTTTCTTGTCAGCGTCTTGGGTCTGTTTCCGCCTTAGTTCAGTTTCCGTTTCCGCTGCTATCTACAGGCACGGTTTCGTCTGTCTGTCGTAGTACCGGATTTTAACGAGTCCGGCCGGTGACCCGCTGGCAATAATGGCGTTGTTTGTTCCATCGTCTTAACCCATTCATCCTTCACCCTGTGCATCGGTTTCCTGCCTTCTTAACCCTCTCACTCTCTCACCCAAACAGTTTCCACTAGTTTCCCAGTCAGGAAGTGAAAGGGTTAATCGGCTTAAATCCTGTGGTTTGTCTTGATAGAGTGGGTTGTATGTCGTCCAGAGGCGACTGATAAGTGAGTGGAGTGTTACGTGCTCTAGTATCCGTTCCGTTGTCCTGTTTCGATAAGTGTGTGTGTGTTTGATTTGGTTCTGACACGGAATTGTTTGATATCGTCACGTTTCATTTATCGTAAAGTTGTAACGATGTTTTCCTTATCAACATTCGTTTTGAGTGATTAAATGTTTCATATTCAGGTTTTCGATCTGATTAATCATTGTTTATTCTAGGCGTTCACCAGTTCCGGAACAGTATGGATTTTGATTTGTGCCGCTGAATAGTTGTCAGTCTTGTCTTGTTACCATTGCCAAGACTGGTATTTGCTGAGTTAGTTTTCTAGCATATAGAAAATTTCCTATTCTGTTTAGTCTCTTCTCAGTTGCCATGTTTACATGGACTACACATTTTCTGTCTCCCTCTCAAGACAAACAAACAAACAAAAATGAGGTTGAGTTTTGTTATGAGTTAAGGCTGACTATGTATAAACAGTCATGACTAACCGAGAGAGTAGATTTTATTCAGTCTTTTCAGGTTGCTTAACTAGACATTTAGATTGAAAGGGCTTGAATACATTATTTTGGAGACATGGTTATGTATGTGTGTGTGCATGCGTTTGTGAGTGTGTATTTATGCAAGCGTGTGCACGAACGCACCTTGTTTTATCAACAGTGATAAACGCACGTTTGGTGTGGCCATCCCAGTCTCTTCATCTTAACTTGTGGAACATTGCACTGAAACACATCACATGCAGTACTCTATAGAAGTACTACAACTTACTTTAGTCAGGGTTACTCAGTTCGCCTGACAGACAAGCAGGAGGTGCCATATGGCTTTATATGCAAATGCGATAGAAGCTCTCACTTGGCGTCCTCTTAATGGAAAGAGCTGAGAGTTATTCTCCGTAGTCACGCCGACATTAACCCTTTCACTCTCCAACCCTAAATGCCAGCTTCAGTTAACGATTGGGAACGGAAGTGATAGGGTTAACCAGGCTGCTGACCCTGTTGATACCAAGGCCGATTACTCGTTTCGGACTGTGAGTGATCCCATCTCAGTGTAAAGTCTCCTTCAAGTTATCATCATACAGATTGCTTTCCTTGATGCGACAGAACGGGGAGTTATGGGTGGTATTTTTGAACGTGAGAGTCCGTGGTTAAGGCCTTGACCTGGAAAGTCATCTTTAGCGATACATTTTTTTCTAGATGTTAGCCTGGAATTCTGCACAAGAGTGCATGAAGTCTGGAGGTTGTTCAAAACAGATTCATTTTACTCGGACAATTCCATATGTCTTGAACCCAAATCTGCCAGCAGTTATCTGTTAGACCCCTTCAGCCTGCGCAAAACCCTATGCGCTGGCACGGCCTTGAAATGGGAAGGGAGCAAAAGCGTTATAAATGAATCTCTTATTTTTCATTATGTCTTTGGAAGGGAGTAGAAGGGATCTATGAAATATTAAGCTGACACTATCATAATGATGGAAACATTAAGATGGGCAGGAAACAGCCGCACCCCACCCCACCCCACCCACCTTTTTTTTGTTTGTTTTTGATGTCGTGAGCTGGGACTGAACGTGATATATCAGATCTGGAGTCCTTGCTGTATGAGAACAACAAACCAACCTGCATTTACAGGTGCATGAAGAGTTAAGTGGCAAGCATGCATTTAGTTAGATTGTTATCTTATCCATAATTATAAACATCCGTTGTGGTTATAAAGTACATACTTGTCAGTAGTCCTTTTCAGTACTACTAACATTAAGAGAAATAGTAGATTTTGATAAATGAAATGATTTTGTAGGTTGAGATAAATTAAGAAAGGAGAACCAACACTCCCATCCCACCCAGCTACGCATACATACGCGCACATGCACTGGCACGCACGCACGCACGCAGCACGCACGCACGCACGCACACACACACACACACACACACACACACAGAGAGAGAGAGAGAGAGAGAGAGAGAGAGAGAGAGAGAGAGAGAGAGGAGTGTAGTAATTTAATTAACGCTTTTTGCAGCTCGTTTACAGTGACTACAAACACGAAAATGTGCAGTTTAGTGGCAAAAGCCCAGTTGCTGACAGTCAGGAGTCCTCAGACATATCTTCATGTCATGTACTTAAGCGTGAAGAATGATGCAGAATTACATCAAGTCGTGTCAGCTTTATTTATGCCGTTGCTGTTGACATCTTGTGTGTATTTATTTGTTTGTTTCTTTGTTTTTCTACAACACCGCACTCATAATCAAGTTCTGTTTTATTTATGCATTCACAAAGTCAGCGACCCATCAACAGTGCACAGAATGTCTAAAACCCCACATTTATACGTATACGTAGCACACAAAGTCTCGTATATAATGCTTTTTATTCTCTCTGTTTACAAACAGGCTTCGTAATTCTTTTGCACCTCTCCTTTTACTCCACAAGCATATTTTGCACCTCTCATTATACTCCACAGGCATCTTTTGCACCTCTATTTTTACTCCACAAGCATCCTTTGCACCTCTGTTTTTACTCCACAAGCATCTTTTGCACCTTTGTTTTTACTCCACAAGCATCTTTTGCACCTCTCTTTTTACTCCACAGGCATCTTTTGCACCTCTGTTTTTACTCCACAGGCATCTTTTGCACCTCTGTTTTTACTCCACAGGCATCTTTTGCACCTCTGTTTTTACTCCACAGGCATCTTTTGCACCTCTGTTTTTACTCCACAGCATCTTTGCACCTCTGTTTACTCACAGGCATCTTTTGCACCTCTCTTTTTACTCCACAGGCATCTTTTGCACCTCTGTTTTTACTCCACAGGCATCTTTTGCACCTCTGTTTTTACTCCACAAGCATCTTTGCACCTCTCTTTTTACTCCACAGGCATCTTTTGCACCCTGTTTTTTACTCCACAGGCATCTTTTGCACCTCTGTTTTTACTCCACAAGCATCTTTTGCACCTCTCTTTTTACTCCACAAGCGTCTTTTGCACCTCTCTTTTTACTCCACAAGGGTCT
>CM060307.1:41896856-41906856 GCA_030674185.1 Monoplex corrugatus | reverse complement strand
AGGGAGGATAGAGAGAAAGAGACAGACGGACAAAGAGAATGACAGAGGGAGAGGGGGTTGGGGTAGATAAGGCAGGAAGGGAGACAAGCTGGCTGTCTGAGTGAGTCATCTACTTGATTATCGTTCGTGTATATATATATTTTTGCCAAGATCTGGGATTAAAAAGCCGGTGCTGTTTCAGTTCGTTTTATGCTGTTATTTTTGTAGGTTAGAGGCATAGTGTGATAGGACGTAGGGTGAAAATGAAGACAGAGAGAGAGAAAGAGAGAGAGAGAGAGAAACACGTGCTTGCGCGTGTGTGTGTATGTGTGTGTGCGTGTGCGCGTGAATGCGTGTGTGAATGAATGTGTGTGTGTGTGCGTGTGTGTGTGTGTGTGTGTGTGTGTGTGTGTACACGGAAGGGGGAGGGGGAGGAGATAGGTGTCTCGTGTGGTTGCGAATCAGGATTGATTGTTTACTGCAAAGGGTGTAACGAAATTGCGTAATGCCTTTCATGTTAATTTTATCATTATTGCCAGTTGCTGGTGAGTACTTTCTCAGGTTACACTTATATTCGCTTGCTCCCCTCCACCATCACACACACACACACACACACACACACACACACACACACACAGAGTCTCACGCACCCAGACTTTTGACGCCTCTGTTCGTTAGATATGCACCCAGGGTTGTTGTTGTTGGTGGAGGTGCTATTGTTTTTAGTTTTCTTTTTTGGGAGGGTGATGGTGGTAGTGGTGGTAGCCGGGATTTTGTTTTTAATTTTCGTGTATTTTTCTATCCTTTCTGTCTTCAGTTGTTTCTAATCATCATTGTCTTTAAAGAAAGGGGAATTACTTTATTGTTTTCGCTGATGATGTGTTCATCTGTCTGTGGGTTTTCAAAATGTCTTTCCGAAATAGCCGAGTCATCTGCACTGCAATCAGTGGACGTGGACTCTGAGTTGTTCAGACTTACTACTATAACAGTCAACGAGTCATGCCTTGTGAATGAGGAAACCATGTTTCACTAGTCACACAAACAAGGCCCGAAGCTCTTTTATTGATCAGCCCAATGAGGCCAATCGAGCCAGTCAAGATAACACGCATGCAGGCAGCAAGGGAACGTTTCACGTTTCGCTACAGACTGCGCTGGGCACCGAGTTCTCCTCTCTTCCCTCCCCCTCCTATGTAACAGTTTTTGTTTTGTTTGTTTTTTCACGAAAAATAGTTGAGTTTGAATTTGTTAAAGACAGATTCATCACATTTCCATTCGCGCTCCGCCCAACGTACCATTGATGACCAGGCAAAGGCCTTGAGCCTGGGATAGGCAGGGTCTTGAAACAGCCTCGGGGAGTTGGGGAATGGACAACCTGCGAACCCTTGAAGCTGACACCACCACAGTAATATATTCAAGGATTTAAGACGGGCAGCAAGCTAGCCAGTTATTGTATCGTGGACTGGGATTGAACTGATACATCAGAGCTTGAGTCCACGGCTGTGTTAGGTAACACTACCAACCCGATGTTGCAAAGTGGAAAATGCTCATTGCCTCAATTATGGATTCCGATATAAGGATTCGGATTCGGTTGGCTGCAAGTATAATTTGTGGTCAACTTCTATCGAAACTCAAGATTTTCACAGTGTGATACGCAACAGCGGTTATTGAGTGACTGGCTGTCAGTGGAAAACGCATCAACTGATTTTTTTAAAAATTAGAAATAAGAATAGTAGTTCAGAGGCTAAAAAGTGAACACAAGTGCTTTGGTCTGAAAAAAAATCCAGACCCACTCGAAAATGGAACGAAAACCGCATTTAACAGCCGAAAATTTGCGTCAGCTTTGTTTCGTTAAATACACGTTATCATTCCATTTTAGTGTGTTTCTGCTTTCCTTTTGCTTGAAAGCTGGCATTCAGTTTGATTCTGGAGAAAGAGTGATGTTTTTTTAGCCCTTTGTGGTTCATCCACAGTAGTTTTTCTTTGTTTTAAGATAAGAGAAAAACTGTGTTGTTATCTGAGTAAGAGAAATTGGTGCCAGGTGCAACGATATTACAAACACAGTCGGCTGTGCAGTAAAAACATTACTTCACATTATGAAACACATTCAATACATGCGTTTCTAAAACATTATTAATACACCTGAGCAGTTTCCATTCCCAGTTTGCACAGTTGCCTATCTCACACTGTACCCCTGCCGAATATTCGCATGGCGTGAATCCATTGAAAATAGAAACGAAAATGGACGTTTAAACGAACTCAAGATATAAATATTACGCTGATGTGAGAAATACCATTATTATCACGTGGGGTTGGCACTCGGGGCAGGCTGTAGACAACAATGAGCAGTATCAGCCAGCCTTCCCTGGGCCAAATTAACAGATGGTCACTTACCGCCCGTTTGTTCATTAACTATTCATAAAAAATTAACTTCTGCCATTCCTCCCTTCTCTGTCTGTCTGTCACCTGCCATTCCCTCCTCATCTCTCTGTCTCTCTGTATAAGCATATCTCTCTATATGTGTGCATCTCTCTCTGTCTCTCCCTTTGTGTATATACATGCATGCATACATACATACATACATACATACATACATACATACATATTATACATACATACATACATACATATATATATATATATATATATATGAGAGAGAGAGAGAGAGAGAGAGAGAGAGAGAGAGAGAGAGAGAGAGGCTATTGATATTCTTATTGTTGTTACTGTTAAAAATAAAAAATATTCTCACCACTACCACCACCACCATTTATTAGTATTGTTGTTGCTGTTGTTAGTGCCATCATTAGAATTATTGTCGTTAAATTAATGTTGTTTTGTTGTTGGTTGGGTTGACATGTATTTTGGTTACGTGAATCTGTCTTTGTCTTTCTTGCTTTTGTAATGCTCTTGATTGATTGATATATTGAGATCGATATTGTATTCTGATTCATTTTCATAGCTTCTTGGACTTTGGGTGTGTTACGGTTCTCCTGTTTTCATCATAGGATTTAGTTGACAGTCCTTTCCCTTGTTTGTTCTGAACGCTTCCTTTGCTTCTTCCTTTCCTGATTTTTTGTGTATAGTTTACAATTGTATTCCTTGTTTGTTTGTTTTAAATGTATGTATCATTGCTACGACGACTGTCATTATGTTATTATCGTTGTTTTTGTTGTTGGTGGTCGGGGTTGCATGTATCTGCCTTTGTTTCTCGTGCTTTCGTAAAGGGCTTGGCCATCTGATACTTTAAAGTCAGTATTCTATTGTAATTTTTTTATAATTCTTTGACATTGTTTGTGTTATGGTTCATTCTGTTTTGTAATACGCTTATATTATATTATAGAATAGGAAAGACTAGCTGTAAAACATTTCCAGTGGGACCTAATGCTGCTATCCTCGAATAAGAAAATGTTTTAAAGTTTGAAGTCTTTATTGGTATGTGAATGTATTGAACTTTGATGAAAGGGTCAGCTGAATTTATATCAGAGTGTCACTGACTTTGTGTGGTGTCATTGTCTTTACAGTTGGGAAATACACAATCATTCTTTTTCGTAATGATCAATACTTCTCTCTCTCTCTCTCTCCCTCTCTCTCTCTCTCTCTCTCTCCGCTCTCGCTCTCGTTCTGTTTCTCTCTTTCTCTCTGTCTCTCTCTCTCTCTCTCTCTCTCTCTCTCTCTCTATATATATATATATATATATATATACATATACATATACACACATACATACACACCTCCCTTCTCTCTGTCTCTGTCTCTCCCTCCCTTCTCTCCCTCCCTATCCATCTTTTCATTTTTTCTCTTTTTTTGTTCACCAGCCACTCCTGCCAAGCCATTGCAAGATGTTACCTTAATTTGATAATTAATATTTAGTGGTCTAGGCAGCAGTCCCCCCCCCCCCCCCCCCACTCTCCGTTCCTCACTTATTCTCCCACCCCCAGTGTTGTGTGTGGTTCTTTTCTGCATGCACGAGCGGTTTGGGGCTCACAGTGTTTTTAGAGTGGTTGTCTGAATAAGAACAGGGGGTGTCACGCGGAAACTAAAAGCCAGTGAATTTACATCGTCAAAAAGCCAGAGTGGGTTACGGTATAAAGTCCTCTGATCTCACATACTATGTAATCTGTTCTTTTGCAGTTTTCAACACAGCGGCATGACTGGTAAGGTTTTCCCAATGTCTGTCTCTCTCGGTCCGCTCTCCACCGCCCTCAATAATTTGCGGTGCTTTGGTTCTTATTCTTCTTCTCGTTCAGTTCAATTCAGTTCAGCTTACTTTAATTCTCCTTTATTAACCCACATTTCGAAAGTAAAAGTGCACACAGTGGACTCGCACCACACGCACATCTGCCTGAAATCTACTTTAAACACAAGCTCAAATCTGTCATAAAATATTATAATAATAACGCCCCAGCGGATGCACAAACTACAGCAATCCATAATCATGGCGTATGCCGTAACTCCGCACGTGGAGTGCAGCTGTCAAAAATGTCAGAGATATACTGAACCGTCTTTCAGACACAGATGCGAAAGCACAGTGAGGAGAAAGGAACCAGAAATACACAAAAATGGAATCATATCGCGTATTTGATATAACAAATCAAGACAGGCGCAATTTTTGGCCCACTGGCCTTTGTCAGGCGTGTACAAAAGACAACAAAGGTTAAATGCGTAACGCTTAGCAGGAAAAAATAAAGTAGAAAACTCCCCTAACGTAGCGTTGTGGAGGAGAAAATGGTAGATGTGTATATCTCATTTCTTTCCTGCCATTGTCTTCTGCACAACGCTACGTTAAGGAAGTTCTCCATGTTTTTTTTTTTTTCCCCCTTCTGCTAAGTGTTGTGTATGTATTCTTTGTTGTCTTTGCTGTTTAACAAAGACCAGTTGGCCAAAAATTTTCGACTGTCTTGTTTTATTATATTAAATGCGCGTTCTGATTTTATATATACATATATATGTATAGACACCACACACACACACACACACACACACACACACACACACACACACACACACACACACACACACACACACACACACATATATATATTGTATATTCTGATTCCTATTTGCTTGAATGCTGCCAGTCATTTTGATTCAGGTTTCATAATGAGGGGAGTTTACTACTGATTTTAAATTCAGCAGGAAGCCTATGCAGTGATTTAAGGAGAGGAGAGATTGTGTTCAAATTTGGGAGATTTTAAAACTAGTCGAGCTCCATTATTTTTAACTGTTGGAACCCTTTGAGAAAATACTTTGGAAAATCAGTCAGAAGTGCTTTCATCGTCATCGTCATCATGTGCCTTGCCGCACGGCTTTGGCGATCATGGCCCTCCATACGGATCTATTTGTTGTCACTGCAAGTACTTCTCCCACCCTTCTTGTCCCCACCCACTCTGCAAAACCGAAATTCTTTTTCCTTGGGTCTACCTGGTGCTCCTTTTCCCTCTAGCTTTTCTGTCGTGACTAGGTTTTCAAATTTCTCGTGTCCCATAAAAATGTCCTATAAATGTTGCTTGTCTTTTCCTTATCTTCTTTATGAATGTTCTGTTTGTGTTTGATTCTTTTAAGATTGTCTCGTTTGTTTTCTTTGCTGTCCGTGGAACTGTAAAGATCTTCTTAGAAGCCACATTTCAGTTGCTTCGATCTTGTTTTAACTTCTGTTGGTGATTGTCTAGGCCTGACATCCATACAACAGTTTCGGTTCTATATATTTTCCTCTTGACATTTTCTAGTTTTCCTTTCTGGAGCATGCCCCAAAATACGTATAGTGCATTGCGATAGTCGAATTGAAACAGCTCAAATGAAAAAAAAGTACTTTAGTGGCATCAGTGGAAAGGTAATCGGCGAATAGAACTGATTTATCCGAGTTCTATATAGGCCATTTTGCAATCGTTGGAAATGTGCTGTTGAAAAGAGATTTTCTGATCGAATGTGACACCAAGGTTACGCACATATCAAGTAAATGTCAGTACCATTGATAAAGATGGCAGATGGAAAAGGACACTTTGGGAGCTGTGGTCGAATGATGAGCATTGCTTAGAGTGTGGTCGAATGATGAGCATTGCTTAGAGCTGTGTCCGAATGATGAGCATTGCTTAGAGCTGTGTCCGAATGATGATAATAATTATAATAATTAATAATAATTACAATATTTATATAGCGCAAAATCTTGATAAAATCAAATCTAAGCGCTGAAGCAGACACACACGCAAGCACGCACGCACGCACGCACGCACACACACGCACGCACACACACACACACACACACACACACACACACACACACACACACACACACACACGCATGGCTATAAATGGGGAAAACGAATAAAAGCAATAAAAGCAAGAATAAAACCAATGGAAAATTATAGAGAGCATAGCATATACAATTATATATTATAACCATGTGATTCCCTCCGAGCGGAGACAGGCTGCAGAGGGGGGGGGGGGGGGGTTGAGTGAGGTTAGGATTTTATGCGGAGGAGAAAAGGTGAGTTTTGAGAGCGGACTTGAAGGAGACAAAAGTAGGTTGCTGACGGACTGAGAGAGGAAGTTTGTTCCAGGAGAGTGGACCAGAAACAGAGAAGGCTCGTGGACCATAGGTATTGAGCTTAGTGCGTGGAAAGCGAAAAGTCAGAGGATCGGAGGCAGAGCGGAGGGTACGTGAGGGAAGATAGATCTCAAGTAGGCTTGACAGGTAATCGGGGGCTGCGTTATTGAGGCTTTTGTAGCACATGGTGTCTAGTTTGTACTGTATGCGCTTTGATACAGGGAGCCAGTGAAGTTGTGCCAGGAGAGGAGATATGTGGTCAGCTTTTTTCTTTTTGAGTACAAGGCGTGCAGCATTGTTTTGAATGCGCTGTAGGATGTGAATGGTGGAGGCAGGAAGACCAGACAGGAGTGAATTGCAATAGTCAATGCGAGACATTATGAAGGAGAGAACGAGTTTTGCAGTTGTTTCGACAGAGAGATACTTCCTGATCAGCCTTATACGATGGAGATGATAGTAGCAGGA
This sequence comes from Monoplex corrugatus, assembly GCA_030674185.1. Taxonomy (NCBI): domain Eukaryota; kingdom Metazoa; phylum Mollusca; class Gastropoda; order Littorinimorpha; family Ranellidae; genus Monoplex; species Monoplex corrugatus. Next base: position 41,899,871 of record CM060307.1, on the reverse strand, counting down.
TCTGGCAGTTTGAGAAACAAAGTTGTTCATGGAGAGGGTAGAGTCAATGCAGACACCAAGGTTTTTAGCTGAATCAGAAATTGGGACTGATGTGTTACATAATGGGAGAGAAAGAGGAGGCAGCTGAGAAAGTTTCTGACGGGTGCCAATGAGGATAGCTTCTGTTTTGTCGTCATTAAGCTGAAGTCTATTGTGTGTCATCCAGTTCTTAATGTCCGAGTAACACTCAGTGGTGCGAGTCAACAGGCGCTGTATATTATCAGGTGAGTCACTGTCTTGAAGTTGGGTGTCATCAGCATAGAAGTGGTGTTTTATAGAATGGGAGTTGATGATGGTGGACAGGGGGGAGGTGTAAAGAGTGAAAAGAACAGGGCCAAGGACAGATCCTTGTGGAACACCACAGGTCAGGTATGCAGGTTGAGAGTAAGTGCCATTGATGAGAACGGTTTGTTTTCTGTTGGATAGGTATGAAGTGAACCAAGACAGAGCAATGTCAGAGATGCCAAAAGTATGATGAAGTCTAGAAAGGAGAATACCATGATCAATGGTATCAAAGGCTGCAGACAGATCAAGGAGTGTGAGGAGAGAGACTTTGCCAGTATCAGTTGCAAGGAGGAGATTGTTGAGAATGTGTAGTAGGGCAGTTTCAGTGCTATGGCACTGGCGGTAGGCTGACTGGAAAGGATTGAGGAGATTGTTGGCAGACAGGTGAGAGTTCAGCTGGTTGAGGACGACTTTTTCAAGGAGTTTTGACAAGAAAGAGAGATTAGAGATAGGCCGGTAATTTTTCAGTTCATTTGGATCTAAATTGTGTTTCTTGAGGAGAGGGTGAACAATAGCAGACTTGAAAGAATCAGGGACAGTTCCAGTTTGAAGAGAAGTGTTGATGATGTCAGTGATGAATGGGAGGAGAGTAGGGAGACAGTCAGCGTAGAGAGAACCTGGAAGAGGATCCAGTTCGCAGGTTTTGAACGACATGGATCTGATTGTGTTGAGAATTTCTTCTTGTGAGACTGGGTTAAAAGTAGTGAGAGGTGTGCCAGAGAAGGAAGGAGCATTGCTTAGAGCTGTGGTCGAATGATGAGCATTGCTTAGAGCTGTGGTCGAATGATGAGCATTGCTTAGAGCTGTGATCGAATGATGAGCATTGCTTGGAGCTGTGATCGAATGATGAGCATTGCTTAGAGCTATGGTCGAATGATGAGCATTGCTTGGAGCTGTGGTCGAATGACGAACATTGCTTGGAGCTGTGGTCGAATGATGAGCATTGCTTAGAGCTGTGGTCAAATGATGAGCATTGCTTAGAGCTGTGGTCGAATGATGAGCATTGCTTAGAGCTGTGGTTGAATGACGAACATTGCTTAGAGCTGTGGTTGAATGATGAGCATTGCTTGGAGTGTGGTTGAATGATGAGCATTGCTTGGAGCTGTGGTTGAATGATGAGCATTGCTTAGAGCTGTGGTCGAATGATGAGCATTGCTTAGAGCTGTGGTCGAATGATGAGCATTGCTTGGAGCTGTGGTTGAATGATGAGCATTGCTTGGAGTGTGGTTGAATGATGAGCATTGCTTGGAGCTGTGGTTGAATGATGAGCATTGCTTGGAGCTGTGGTTGAATGATGAGCATTGCTTAGAGCTGTGGTCGAATGTTGAGCATTGCTTAGAGCTGTTGTCGAATGATGAGCATTGCTTGGAGTGTGGTTGAATGACGAACAATGCTTGGAGCTGTGATCGAGTGACGAACATTGCTTGGAGCTGTAGTTGAATGACGAACATTGCTTGGAGCTGTGATCGAATGACGAACATTGCTTGGAGCTGTGGTTGAATGACGAACATTGCTTGGAGCTGTGATCGAATGACGAGCGTTGCTTGGAGCTGTGGTTGAATGACGAACACTGCTTGAAGCTGTGGTTGAATAACGAACATTGCTTGGAGCTGTGATCGAATGACGAACATTGCTTGGAGCTGTGGTTGAATGACGAACATTGCTTGGAGCTGTGGTTGAATGACGAACATTGCTTGGAGCTGTGATCGAATGACGAGCGTTGCTTGGAGCTGTGATCGAATGATGAACATTGCTTGGAGCTGTGGTTGAATGACGAACATTGCTTGGAGCTGTAATCGAATGATGAGCGTTGCTTGGAGCTGTGATCGAATGATGAACATTGCTTGGAGCTGTGGTTGAATGACGAACATTGCTTGGAGCTATGATCGAATGACGAGCGTTGCTTGGAGCTGTGGTTGAATGACGAACATTGCTTGAAGCTGTGGTTGAATGACGAATGTGGTTGCTTCAGTGTTATCATCTTTTGCAGACATGTATTCTCTGTTGTCCAAAACCTATGTTCAGTTATACAATTTTGAGTCATAGAAATTATGTGATCAACACCTGTCAAAGCTACTTCCGTCACAGTCCCGGTGCCAGGCACTCTATAATAGCATTCAGCATCAAGTCGCAATAACCGCGCTCGCCAAAGGAGACTCTGCACTGCTGGAGAGTCTTTTCGGTGTTCAGCAGTGCCTGTTCTGATCTGTTGTACTTACAAGCAATGTCTTCCTTGGAGAGCCAGACTAGATGCCGCATCCTCCTTTCCAAGTGAGTGCATCCTCACAACAACAGCCTCATGAATTTCCGACATAAAAAAAGCTACCGAAACTAAGGTCACCATGACAAGACGAATCGAACAGCCACAGCACTTAGGACTTATTTTTTTGCATGACCAATGCAGATGTTGGGGATGATGATAACGATGTATTTGAAGTTTGAGACTGCAGGAAAAAAGTTGTCCTCTACGAACTCCTGACAACTGCTTTCTACACGCTAACTGTCAGCGTAATCATATCCTCTTGTCAACAGGCTCGAGAGAAACACACACCGATGTACTGTATAATCACGATAGGAAATTGAGCAACACCCTCATAGTTAGACCGTGAAGCTAATGATACTCAGAGTAATCTTTAGCTGAACCAAAGGCCATAGCACACCCTTCTTTAGACAGAAGCCAGTCCGAGCCGA
>CM060307.1:41889356-41891856 GCA_030674185.1 Monoplex corrugatus | reverse complement strand
TTAAGAACCTAATATTATAAGGTTTCAAGTTCCGACGATTTAAGTGTGCAGCCAGCATATGTTATTAAGCTGTATCCCAACTTTGCTTTGTTTTTAGATTTCTTCTTTTGTCTACTTGTGACGCGCCTGTGGTTTTTCTTCTTGTTGTTGTTATTCTTCTTCTAATAATTTTAATCACGATAAATCGTGAGTGACTATTGCAGTGAATAGAGAGGCACACACACGGCGTGGTTTGGTGTCTACTTCAGTTTCAGTGTTTCAATATGATGTCTGTAAGTATTATGTTTGGTGGTGTCTTTCAAAGGGAATCGGGGTGGGTATGAAACAAATTTGTGAAGACTCTGTGTGTGTGTGTGTGTGTGTGTGTGTGTGTGTGTGTGTGTGTGTATTGTTTGTGGTGTGTTATGATGTGTTGTAGTTTATGTTGTGTGTGTGTGTCTTTAGGGATGGTGTGGTGTATGTTTGTGAGTTGTGTATGTGTGTGGTGTGTGTGTGTGTGTGTGTGTGTGTGTTGTGTGTGGTATGTGTGTGTGTGTGTTGTGTGTGTGTGTGTGTGTGTGTATGTGTGTGTGTGTGTGTGTGTGTGTGTGTGTGTGTGTGTGTGTGTGTGTGTGTGTTGTGTGGTGATCCGATGTCGGATGTGTCTGTATAGTCGCATGCTGTAGATGAAAACACAATATTTATGGAATACATGGTGTTCGGTTTTGTGGCCTTTTGTATTTTATGTTGATTGTTGTTGGAGGTGGTGGTGGTAGGTTAAAATAAGACTGGCAGTATTGTCAGAGCGTAATGATGCGGCTGGTACATCGAGACGTGTATTGCTATTGTTGTCATTGTTATTGTTGTTGTCATTTAATACTTGCTGTCATTAAATATTTCAGCCTGTGCTATCTGTCTCCTGCTCACTCTCTTCTCTCTCCTCTCTCTCTCTCTCTCTCTCTCGTGGTTGTCTGGCTGTGTGTTGCGAGGTTTGTTAGTGCAGTAGTGGTTGTTGTTGTTGTTTATCTATATGCTTCTATCCCTTCCCCCGATCTCATTAAAAAGAAAAGACGATTGCCCAATTGGAACACGCACGCGTGTGTGTGTGTGGGCATACGCGCACGCGCGCGCGCGCGTGTGTGTGTGTCTGTGTGTACTCACGCGTATATGTGTATGCGTGTGTACTTTTTATTCTTTTGTCATTTTGTTTTTATTTTTGATTGTTTTGTTACCTCCTTTTCAGATTCAAATCATGTGCGTGCGTAGACCGGTTCAGATTGTGTGTGTGTCTGTGTGTTTCTGTGTGTGCGTGTGTGCGTGCGTGTGGTATGTGCGCACACGCATTGATCAGTAACTTGTGATATTTTTTTCTCTCATGTTTGGTACATACTCGTGTTTACGCTCCAAGTGCAAGTCTGAAATGTGCAAGTTCGGTTTGAATGTATGCACACTTGGGTTTGTACGTTGTTTTACCAGCAGAAAATTTATTAGTATGGTTTGACAATGTTGATACATTTTCTATATTCCGTTGTATTTTTTCTATATAGTTTTGTAATTATTTTATGTTTATTTATATTGCAGCACTCATTTTATGTCGTATTGTGTAGTGTTGTTGTTTGTGCCTTGTCTCTCCACAGCCCCCACTCCCCATTTTTCAGGTGTGTTCCATTGAAACTCATTTCACCATTTGTTTTTAAAATAAACTGTCCTGGGACAAGTTTCTGTTTCATCTCCGCCTTTCTGCAAATGTGACAGGCTGTCTGTCTGTCTGTCTGTTTCTGTCAAAAATGCCCGTCTTTGCCTATGCCTGCCTGTTTGGCTTTCTGTGTATTACTCTGTCTGTCCATCTCTCTGTCTGTCTGTATGTATGTGCATGCATGCATGCATGTATGTGTGTATGTACGTATGTGTATGTATATGTATGTATGTATGTACGTACGTATGTATGCATACATGTATGTATGTATGTATGTACGTACGTACGTATGTATGTATGTATGTCTATGTATGTATATATGTATACATGCATGTATTTCTCTCAAGTTTCTTTTCTTGGGGGGGGGGGGGTGATTTTGTTTTGTTAGTTTTGTTTTTCTATGTCTGAATCAGAAATCAGAATAAGGTATATATTCAAGAAGGCCAGAGCACGATTTGAAGGGGTGTGATATGTGATTCCTTTTCCCCTCTCTCTCTTTCATCTTTTCTCCCCCTTCTTTTTCTGCTACCCCTCCCCCTCCCTCGTGCTTGCGTGCGTCTGTTTGTATGTGTCTGTGTGTTTGTTTGAACACGCGTATGTTTACGTGTGTCTGCGCATGTCTGTGTGCATCCTTATGGCATTAGTGTATATATGTGTGTATATGTATGGGTATACTTATTTGTTGTGTGTGTGACTGAGCGTGCTTGCGCGCTTGCACACCCTATGTGCATACGTGCTTTTGTTTATCACCAGAGAGAGAGAGAGAGAGAGAGAGAGAGAGAGAGAGAGAGAGAGAGAGAGAGAGAGAGAGAGAGAGAGAGAGAG
>CM060307.1:41879356-41884356 GCA_030674185.1 Monoplex corrugatus | reverse complement strand
CATACATGCATACATACTACCCCAGGCCGTTACATATGCGCGCGCGCGCCTACACACACACACACACACACACACACACACACACACACACACACACACACACACACACAAACAAACAAACAAACAAACACACAAACAAACACACAAATAAACACCATACACACACACACACACACACACACACACACACACACACACACACACACACACACACACACACACACACACATACACACACACCATTTCCCGACTCTTCCAAAATTTCACTAACACACCCCACTTGTCACAGGAGGAGTAAATCCGTGATGATTGTAACTACTAAAGCTGGGTTTCACCTGTATGTCGGCTTACCTTTGACAGTCACCACTGACTTGTGAAGCCCACAATTAGAGGTTTGGGTTTCTGGCTGTTATACAGACACACACGTGTTTACCTTGAGCATTCGTTCCACCCACATACCCTCCCAGAGTAACTACCAGAGTTCCCAGTTGTTTTGTAGACACACGCGGGTTTAGCTTAAACCTCTGTTCCACCCACATACCCTCCCAAAGTAAGCTGCCGGAGTACCCAAGACTTGATTTAAACATGCCAGTGCTAGGTATTGGAACCTGAAGTTTAGTTGGATGTCGAGGATTTATATGGGAAACTGATTAGACTGTTTGTCTGGTGGATCATAGTACAATTTTTTTTGCAGAGATATCATTTTAATTAATGGAAAAAAATCTCTTTTAAAGGGAGCTTACTTAGCATTTTATTATGTGTTTGTTGCAGGGCGCGTTAGTTTGGAAGATCAGCATTCTGTTTTGTAGATGCTAAGGATTTCATGGTATTGACACTTGAAAAGTCAAAAATCGTAGTCATAATCGATGGACGATAGTATATGAACGTGTAAAGGTAAATATTTGACACAGCTATTTAAGGAACACTTGATTTGTTGGTTTTGAATAATTCGTTTGTGTAAACTATCCAAAAAATTGTTGTCACTTTTAATACCGGGCACTCGATAACTATCTGCTTCTCGTATTCTTTGATTGCATATTGAAACAGGTGGAATCTGTATTATTTTTTGTCTTGTTCTCATAAGCTTTGTGAGGGTATAATGACATTTGATTTAGTTTGCACCATTCAGTTAAATTGTCAACACTGATTTCAAATAGTTAAAATATGCCCTTAAATACCCATGCACACAGTTTGCTGTATGTTGTAAAGAAATGATGAATTGAGTTTTGGACTATTGTCTGATACGCCAAACGGAAGTAATTGTTTGCACAACAGTTTATGGTCGATGAAATCAAAGGCTTTTGCAAAGTCATCAAAGAGTACTCTAGTTACTTTCTTTTCGTTTGTATTGTTCAACCATTTATTGTGTAGATGAATAGATTTTTTTCCTGAGGCTACATTATTTTTCGTTCGGATAATTATGTGTCAAGATGTTTATTTTTCGTTCGGATAATTATGTGTCAAGATGTTGAAAAACGTATTTGTTAGTATGCTTATGTAAAGGTTAGCACGGAACAGATAAGATAGATTGGCCTGTAGGTTGAAAGCTCTACACAGGCTGCGGAAGTATTACTTATTTCACCTGCTCTGCATAAATATGTCTTCACCACTTTGATACCTGTTATACACGTGCATGTATATGCCTCTGCCACAAAAAAATCAAACATGCATAACGATGATGATAATAATGATAGTGATGTTGTTGATGATGATTATGATGATGATATTATTACTACTGTTACCGCTACTGCTGCTGCTGCTACCACTACTACTACTACTACTACTACTATTTCTACTACTATTGATAACGATGATGATGATGATAATGAAAGTAGTAGTAATAATGATGATGATGAAGTGATAATAATAGTAATAATAATAATAGTAATAGTAATAATAACAAAGATGAAAATAATGATACTGATAATAATAATAGTAATAATGATGATAATAATAGTAATAACAATTGTAATAAGTCTCCTGCATGGTGAATGTCAGTAAGTCTTACTCTGAAACGAACCGCATGTGGGAGAGTTCAAGATGGCAAGTAGAAGAGATCCCTTCTGTGTTTCTTTTGACTGGCGTGTGCGGCATAATTATAGTAATGGATAATAACACTTGTAATAAAAATGATAATGATGATGATAGTAATAACAGTAGTAATGATGATAACGAGTCTTCTACATGTAATATGTTAGAAAGTCTGACCATGATACGAATCTCACGCGGCAGAGTTCAAGAGGTCAAGTAGAAAAGATCATTTCCATGTTTGTCTTGATTCGCGTGTGCGGCGGCGCTTTCAATTTCTCTGAAGTCACATCAAACATATACCCCCAACCGCCAAAAACTGCGTGAGAGCACTTCTGTAGATGGCCAGAGACCTGTAAACCATCCATGTAAAATCATGATGGCCTTTCCACACGATGTGCAATGGTGGTTCACCGGGTAAAGCGCATGACTGGAAAGTAAGAAAGTCTCAGGTTCGATTTCCTGTTGGACAGTTTTTGTTTCTCTCCCTGTACCAGCTCGGTTGGTGGCGTGGCTGTTAGTTTTTTGTTTGGGTGAGATTATAAACTGAAGTCGTGTGCAGCATGCAGTTTGCGCACGTAAAAGAACCCAGGGGAAAATACAGTTGTCCCTGGAAAATGTCGTAGAAAATCCACTTTGATGAAGCACACCACACACACATGCACAAGCAGACGCTCGCGTGTACGCACACGCACGCACACATACACATGTATGCATGAATAATATATCTTCCGTCGTTCTCCGTCCCCAAAAATAAATAAATAAAAGTTGATCGTTGATGCACATCTGCATAATACACGCATAATGCTGAATACCAAACAACCAGAACAATAATTGTTTATAATTATACGCATCGGAGACAACATTGCCTGAAGGTAATCTTTTTTTTTAAGAAAAGAAAAATCCCTCCCACGGGAGATTTCTGCCATGTCACCCATTCATCTATCGATTGTTTTCCTGACTTACATTGTGCGTGTGTGTGTGTGTGTGTGTGTGTGTGTGTGTGTGTGTGTGTGTGTGTGTGTGTGTGTGTGTGTGTGTGCATGTGTGTGTGTGTGTGTGTGCGCATGTGTGTGTAGGTTGTTTTGTTTTTGCATTTTTTTCCTAGCATTTTGTGTGAATCAAACATTTTTGACAATGTGGTAGAATTGGTATGAAAAGGAAATGTACTGTACCAAACTTATGACTGGAACTTTGTTCACACATGTGGTGGAGATCAAGTACTGAAGCATTAGAAGCTCTTTGGTATTTATTTTACAGATTGTTGGCTTCTTTGTCCTGAATGCCTCTTCTTCAAAAGAACTCTTTACAACCATGAATCATCTCCTTGGCACACGAAAAGATTTACCTCTCCCAACAAAACACACAAATGAAGAACTCCCATCTGTATTCTCCAAGTATTGCACCACCAAAATACAAACTCTTCGCGACAGGCTTGACAGGACACCCTGTCAACCATGCCCACCTGATCCTTCCTTCTCTGGCACACCTCTTACTACTTTTACCCCAGTCTCACAAGAAGAAATTCTCAACACAATCAGATCCATGTCGTTCAAAACCTGCGAACTGGATCCTCTTCCAGGTTCTCTCTACTCTGACTGTCTCCCTACGCTCCTCCCATTCATCACTGACATCATCAACACTTCTCTCCAATCTGGAACTGTCCCAGATTCTTTCAAGTCTGCTATTGTTCACCCTCTCCTCAAGAAATACAATTTAGACCCAAATGAACTGAAAAATTACCGGCCTATATCTAATCTCTCTTTCTTGTCAAAACTGCTTGAAAAAGTTGTCCTCACCTGTCTGTCAACAATCTCCTCAATCCTTTCCAGTCAGCCTACCGCCAGTGCCATAGCACTGAAACTGCCTTGCTACACATTCTCAACAATCTCCTCCTTGCAACTGATACTAGCAAACTCTCTCCTCACACTCCTTGATCTGTTTGCAGCCTTTGATACCATTGATCATGGTATTCTCCTTTCTAGACTTCATCATACTTTTGGCATCTCTGACATTGCTCTCTCCTGGTTCACTTTATATCTATCAAACAGAAAACAAACTGTTCTCATCAATGGCACTTACTCTCAACCTGCATACCTGACCTGTGGTGTTCCACAAGGATCTGTCCTTGGCCCTGTTCTTTTCACTCTTTACACCTCCCCCCTGTCCACCATCATCAACTCCCACTCTATAAAACACCACTTCTATGCTGATGACACCCAACTTCAAGACAGTGACTCACCTGACAATATACAGCGCCTCCTGACTCGCACCACTGAGTGTTACTCGGACATTAAAAATTGGATGACATACAACAAACTTCAGCTAAATGATGACAAGACAGAAGCTATCCTCATTGGCACCTGTCAGAAACTTTCTCAGCTGCCTCCTCTTTCTCTCCCATTATGTAACACATCAGTCCCAATTTCTGATTCAGCTAAAAACCTTGGTGTCTGCATTGACTCTACCCTCTCCATGAACAACTTTGTTTCTCAAACTGCCAGATCTTGCTACTATCACCTCCATCGTATAAGCCTGATCAGGAAGTATCTCTCTGTGGAAACAACTGCAAAACTCGTTCTCTCCTTCATAATGTCTCGCATTGACTATTGCAATTCACTCCTGTCTGGTCTTCCTGCCTCCACCATTCACATCCTACAGCGCATTCAAAACAATGCTGCACGCCTTGTACTCAAAAAGAAAAAAGCTGACCACATATCTCCTCTCCTGGCACAACTTCACTGGCTCCCTGTATCAAAGCGCATACAGTACAAACTAGACACCATGTGCTACAAAAGCCTCAATAACGCAGCCGCCGATTACCTGTCAAGCCTACTTGAGATCTATGTTCCCTCACGTACCCTCCGCTCTGCCTCCGATCCTCTGACTTTTCGCTTTCCACGCACTAAGCTCAATACCTATGGTCCACGAGCCTTCTCTGTTTCTGGTCCGCTCTCCTGGAACAAACTTCC
>CM060307.1:41854356-41861856 GCA_030674185.1 Monoplex corrugatus | reverse complement strand
TGTCTCTCTCTGTCTCTGTCTCTGTCTCTCTCTCTCATTTTTCGCAACGTTAACTTTGTAACCAATGCAGCGCCTCTACATTGTCATTTTTAGTGTGTGTGGTGTGTGTGTGTGTGTGTGTGTGTGTGTGTGTGTGTGTGTGTGTGTGTGTGTGTGTGTGTGTGTGTGTGTTGATAATGGTAAATAATAATTAACAGTATTTGTCATTCTCGGTTTGTTATGATTAATGTTTTCAGCGCACAAAGAATTATATTCTCCTTCTGTTCCTGTTTCACTCTTGTTGGTTATTAACAACTGTGTGTTTGTTTAGTTTTATCTGTGCGTCATTGTCTAGTATTAATTGATTAATTAGTAATATGATATCCGGTATATTTTGCTGGTTCAATAGCTGATTACGATAAGCGTTGCCTGTTGCTTGCATTAGCGATAGAGACATTTTCATTGCATTGATAGAGGAAGGAAGAGTTGTCAAGTTTTTAAGCTGGATTTCATATTACATTTTATACTATTTTACTTTTACATACATATTTTATTTGTTTTGCGTTATCTGATTTTTTTTTTTATTTCTCTTACTTTTGTTCTATATTATTTCATTTTCAAATTTAACAGATAGGCAGCCGTGCGCCGTAATCAGAGCCCGTATACAGACATCCCTCTCTCTCTATTGCATACATGCATACAATTCCGCGCCCTGAATATAGGGTACGGCTACATTTTGTTTCTCTTTATAATAATACCTAAGCCCAGTTCTAGACATTGTTAGGCAGATACAGTCAATGTTCCTATTTATACCCCGTCTTTCCCCTTCAGCTTCCGAGAAACAGACATAAACGAAAATACATACAAACATATCTCCCATAGGGCAAATTTGGGGTGGTGACAATTTGGGCGTGTCTCAGCAAGACAAGAGAGCTTATAATATCTGTGTGTGGCTGTGTGTTTGTTTGCCCCCGTTTGTAAGCCCTTCAGTGTCTCGTTGTTTTCTGATTTTCTTCTGGGGACCTAAGACTAAGGAAATAAACGCTTGGGACTGCTCTCCGACCTGCGTATCTAACTTCTGCATATTAGCAATGCATGGTACAGGAGGAATGTTTGCGAGAGAAAGAGAATGAGGGGAATGAGTCTTGACACAGAGAAAAAAAAAAAAAAGAGAGAGAGAGAGAGAAGACAGACAGACAGACAGACAGAACACAAAGATACCTGAGAATGTTTAAGACTGAGAGAGAGCGCTTTTTGTTTGGGTGCTTATGTTTGTATGTATGTGCGTGTATTGAGCGAGCGCGCGCGTGTGTGTATGTGTGTGAGTGTGTGTGTGTGTGTGTGTGTGTGTGTGTGGCGTGGGTGGGTGAGCGGCGAGAGAGAGAAGGGGGGTAAAGAATCTGCGTGCACACGCGTTTGGGTGTGTACACAATATGTTTGTGTGGGTGCATGTAAAAACATGCTTACGCGTGTGCTTGGTAACTTTAACAAAAAAACACGCAACAGAATCAGAAATCAGCACTACGACAAGCGTGCACGTGCGCGCACACGTATACACACACACTTATTATAAATACACTTTCTCCCTCGCCCTCTCTCACTCAAACACACGCATACACACATACACGTACACACACTAAACACACACACACACACACACACACTAAACACACACACACAACACACACACACACACACCACACACACACCACTCACACACACACACATCACACATGCATACATCATCCCTCTTCTTTATACATACATACATACACACATACATACACATACATACATAAATAAATACATACATACATACATGCATACATACACACATACATACTACATACATCACATACATACATCAAACACACATACATACACAACATGCGACATAATATATATGTATATATATATATATATACATATATATATATATATATATTACATACATATATATATACATATGTGTGTGTGTGTGTGTGTGTGTGGTGTGTGTGTGTGTGTGCACATATACACATACATGCAGACACACACCCTACCCCCAACCACTCTCCCACCTACCCCCATCCCCACCCCACACTTACAGGCCTTTACACGAACATTAAAACCTTGTGGCGGGGTAGTGCCATCAAAAGAGCAACAACCCGTAGTTAAGAGGGAAGGCTGGCACTGACACACCTGTGATTACACTTCCCTCCTATACTATTAGCTACTCATCCTCTCTGTTCGGCTCCTCCCCTCGCAACTACCGGTTTAAAGCCAGGGAGGGGGGCACAACGGTTAGAGCCCTCGCCTGGAAACGTTACAGGTCCAAGGTTCGATTCCCGGTCGTTTGAATGGTGGCTCAGTGGTAAGTTAAAGCGCCTGCCTGCTTGAGAAGCGAGAAAGTCCCTTGGTTCGTTTCGTCTGGTCAGGGAAAGTGTCTACCTCCTCCATTACAGTCTACCCTTTCCACTAAGCCGTTTTCCTCTACATTACACTGTCTATCCTTTCCACTACCTACCTCATTCACTAGACTGTCTACGCTTTCCATTACGCTGTAAGCGTTCTCCACTAGATTGTCTACACCTTTCCACTGGCTGTCTACCCTTTCCACTAGACTGTCTATCCTTTCCCACTAGACTGTCTACCCTTTCCACTAGACTGTCTACCCCCTTCTACTAGACTGTCTCACCTTTCCACTAGACTGTCTACCCCTTTCCACTAGACTGTCCATCCTTTCCCCTAGACTGTCTCACCTTTCCACTCGACTGTCCATCCTTTCCACTGGACTGTCTATCCTTTCCACTAGACTGTCTACCCCCTTCCACTAGACTGTCTACCCTTTCCACTAGACTGTCTACCTCCTTCCAGTACACTATCTAGTCCCTCCATTGCACTGTCTACCTCCTCTATTAGACTGTCTTCCCTTTCCACTGGACTATCTATCCCCTTCCACTACACTGTCCATCCTTTCCACTGGACTGTCTACTCCTTTCCACTAGACTGTCTATCCTTTCCACTAGACTGTCTGTCCCCCTCCATTACACTGTCTACCCCTTTCCACTAGACTGTCTATCCTCTCCACTAGACTGTCTATCCCCTCCACTAGACTGTCTATCCCCTCCACTAGACTGTCTATCCCCTCCTAGACTGTTTATCCTCTCCACTAGTCTATCCTCTCCCTAGACTATCCTCTTCACTAGACTGTCTATCCCCTCCACTAGATTGTCTATCCTCTCCACTAGACTGTCTAATCCCTCCATTACACTGTCTCCTCCTTCGGACTGTCTACCTCCTCCATTACAGTCTACCCTTTCCACTAAGCCGTCTTTCCTCTACATTACACTGTGTATCCTTCCCACTAGACTGTCCACTCTTTCCACTAGATTGTCTACCCCCTTTCATTTGACTGCCTTACTTTCCACTAGACTGTTTATCCTCTCCACTAGACTGTCTATCCTCTCCACTAGACCGTCTACCCTCTCCACTAGACTGTCTACCCCCTCCACTAGATTGTCTACCCTCTCCACTAGACTGTCTACCCTCTCGAGTAGACTGTCTACCCTCTAGTAGATTGTCTCCTCTCCACTGGACTGTCTACCCTCTCCAGTAGACTGTCTATCCTCTCCACTAGACTGTCTACCCTTTCCACTAGACTGTCTACCCTCTCCACTACACTGTCTATCCTCTCCACTGGACTGTCTACACCCCTGTAGGAAGCTGGTGGATAGAGTGGGGGAGTCAAAGGGTTATGGTTTTGCAGTTAGTGGATAGAGTGTGGGAGTCAAAGGGTTAAAAGACAACTTTGGACTCGTCTGCTTGAATAGATAAACAAGAGTTGTAAAGAGTTGGTCCGGTGGGTTGCAGCGCCTGCCTGTAAAGAAACTCTCTGGGTTCGATTACGTTCCGATGGGGACCGTTCCTGCAGGAAGCTGGTGGATAGGGTGAGGGAATCGCAGGCTAAAGTTTTTGCTTTGCTAGCATGGTTGACAGTGCAGGATGCTGATGGATAGGGTACGGGAGTCAAAGGGTTGATAAAACGATAAATATTGTCCCATAACCTTGAGGTCTAAAGGAGAGTCGGGTGGTAGGTATGTCAGCTTTTCTCGGGGTCAGCATTCTTAAGGTAGTACCCATCTCTTCTACTTGGCTGATTTATCTTCCCCAACCCTGAATAAGGTTGTATAGATGTCCATTCACACATAAATTGATGGACTAGAAGCCCCAAGCTTTAAGTTTTTATCGGGTCAGTATCGATCCCTGTGCAGTCAGATTGGAAGGCAGCATGTCTACCCCTACGACAAACTGGGTCCAGATGTTCAACACAGTTGTATCAACCTAGAAGCAATCTCCACGTTAAAATTGTTTGAGGGTTTTCACGAGAACACCTGATAAACTTAAGCAACTTGAAATCTTAGAATGCTGCTAGGATATAGAATCGTGTTGTGCACCTCGGCTCAGGCATGTAAGGATAGGTATGGTATGGTATGGTAAGTACGTCAGGTGAGGTAACTAGGTCTATTAAAGCCAAAAGGTTACAGCAAGCTGAAATCAGTGAAGTAAGAAGGTCAGATCTGGTAAGGCGATGTAAGGTAGGGCAGTCAGTGAAGTAAGAAGGTCAGATGTGGTAAGGCGATGTAAGGTAGGGCAGTCAGTGAAGTAAGAAGGTCAGATGTGGTAAGGCGATGTAAGGTAGGGCAGTCAGTGAAGTAAGAAGGTCAGATCTGGTAAGGCGATGTAAGGTAGGGCAGTCAAACTAGGAGAGGTAAGATCGTATAAGATCAGGTCATTCAGGTTAGGTCAGGTAAGATTTAAGGAACGTAATAGTAATGATTCCATTTATATAGTGCAAACACATGTTAGAAAATGCTGCTTGCACTTTACGAACAGCATAAACATTGACATGTTAATACGTTAATGTTGTGCCAACACCGTCAGATACATACACCGACACATCAACGCAGCATAAACACTGCCATATCAGTACATAATGATAATGGTATACAGATATATGGGACACATATACACACCGATACATTAATGCAGCATAAAAACTGCCATGTCAGTACAAAATGATAATGATATGCAACTATATGAGACACATATATACACCGATACATCAATACAGCACAATCATAGTTCATCACAAATAACAACAAACAAATAAGATAAGATGTAAGCAAGGTAAGGCAAAATAAAAAGGGCTGAGTGTGAACTCCAGACCCACAAACCCACGCACCCCTTTCCCCACCTTCTCTCCCCCCCACACATACGGGTTTGGAACACGAGTCCAACAACTTGAGTAAAACCAGTCTCTATCACACGAGGGAAGTGGTAAAGCACTGTTTTGCTATGGGAGGAGAAAGAGCCATGTGCATCGTTTCCCTACCTTGTTCTCACCCCAACGCACCAACTTTTGTTTTCGTCTTGTGAGGATCCCAGAGGGTTGTTTTTTTCATGCCTGCGTCTTCGTGTGTCTTTGATTAACTATGTATTATTCAACCAACAGATACCATCCACGACGGATCAAGCAGGGCTGGTACTGTTGTTTGTGGGCCCCTAAGGAATACAATACATGCCTAGGATACGAGAAAATTGTGTTCGATTCTTTGTTGGGTAGGGATTCCTCTTCACCCCCCCCCCCCCCCAGTCCCTCCACAAGACCTTGACTAATAGTCTAGGTGATGGCCTTGCGGACGTGACGATAAACTGAGGTTCCGCATGCGACATGCATGTTGAAGAACCCGCGTCAACAAAAGAGCTGTCCCAAGCAAACTGGTTTTTTTTTTCTTTAATTAACAAAACACAAGTCCAGTACATCTGTAAACAGAAACACACACACAGGCAGAAAGAGGAAATAAGATAAGTGGCGCTGTATTGTGGCGACAAGCTGTATTCGATGAATACAGTTTGAATTTCACATGGTTAAACCGTTGTGACAAAAAGAAACGAATACTGAAAATACATGTACATATGTCTTATTATCTTCCTTTTCTCCACAACCTTCTTCTGTATTTGTACTTCTATGGCAGGACCGTAATGACGGATGGCATAAAATTGCTCTTTTCTTTTCGTCTTTTTTTTGGTTTTTTGTTTGTTTGTCATTTTCACACACACATAAATATGTACCTGCTTGCGTATATGCAGACGCGCCACACAAACACGTATGCTTGCTCGTTTTGCACACACACACACACTTACACACACATGCACACACACAGGCACACATACACATACACACACACACGCACACGCACAAACACATCCCCACACACTCACTCACGATAACACCTGGGGATCGAGATGTGTACGAGGTCAGGTCTATCAGTAGTGCGGTGTGAAACAATGCAAGAGACGTTAGAATGTGTGTTGTGTGTGTCTGTGTGTGTGTGTGTGTGTGTGTGTGTGTGTGTGTGTGTGTGTGTGTGTATGTGTGTGTGTGTGTGTGTGTGTGTGTGTGTGTGTGTGTGTGTGTGTGTGTACAAGTGCGTTTTTCTTTTTGTCTCTCTGTCTCTGCCTCTGTTTGTCTGTCTGTCTCTGTCTCTCTGTCTGTCTCTCTCTCTCTGTCTGTCTCTCTCTCTTCTGTCTTGTCTCTGTCGTCCGTCTGTCTATGTCTCTCTCTCCCTCTCTCTCTCTGTGGGGGGGGGGGGTTGTTAGTCGTTGTGAATGTCGTTGTGTGTGTGTTTGTTAGAGTGTGTGTGCGTGTGTATGTGCTCGCACACTTTTGCATGGGTGTTTGTGCGTACATTAAATGTGTATGTGTTTGTAAGTGTGTGTGGTGTGAGTGCATCTGCACATGGGCGTGCAAGATTGTTCATACATTTATGTGTATGTGTGTGTGTGTGTGTGTCGGTGTGTGTGTGTGTGTAAATGTGTGTGTACATATGCGCGTGCATTAATGTGTATGTATGTAAATGAGTGTATATGAGAGAGAGAGACAGACAGACAGACAGACAGAGACAGAGAGAGAGAGAGAGAGACATACAAACAGACAGACAGAGACAGACAGAGAGACAGACAGACAGAGAAAAAGAGAGACGCATATGTATTTCTGCTTGCGTGCAGATAGGGTGAGGAGGGAGACCTGGGGAACTGGAAGGTTAAAAATAAAAAAAAGATAGGTGAGTGAGACAAAGCGATCAAGTGGCGGGGGAGTGCCAAAGGGTTGTGTCGGTTGTTGGGGAAACATATCATTAACGACCTGTTTGTTTGGGGGAGGGGGAAACGGGTTGGAGGGGAGGGGTTGGCTGTGGAGATGGGAGGGGTGATTAAAGGTGAGTAGGGGGCGTGACAGAGAAGAGGATGGGTGCAGAGGGTTGGGGGATGATGGGAGGATGGAACACTGGAGGAAGAGGTAGGACGACACCTGACGTGACAGGTAACGCTCTTTCAGGCAGAGGATCTGGCCACAGAGGGTGTATTGTTCATCCCTCTCCCCTTTCCTCCACACACACCTTTGTGAATGTGTGTAAGTGTGTGTATGCGTATGGCGTGTGTGTGTGTGTGTGTGTATAGTGAGTGTGTGTGTGTGTGTGT
>CM060307.1:41804356-41849356 GCA_030674185.1 Monoplex corrugatus | reverse complement strand
TAATGTCAAAGAAAACGAATCATAGGAGGAAAAACAGTGGCATAGAAAACTAACAACAACACACACACAAAAATGATTGATCTCACACATGGGAAAGAAATTCTCAAGGACAAGGTCACAGAGAAGAAAATGTCATAGAAAGAACCTCAAGAGTCACCAGCAAAGATATCATGTGAGGGTGCGTGTATTTGTATGCGTGCGCGTGTGTATCCATACATTCGATTTCCCGTGGCAATTCTTTCTTGTATATGTGTGTGTGTGCGTGCGTGCGCGCGCGTGTGTGTGTGTGTATGTGCGTGTGTGTGTGTGCGTGCGTGCGTGCGTGCGCGCGTGCGTGCGTGTGTGTGTGTGCTTGCGTGTGCGTGTGTGTGTTCCTCAGACACTTGAATTGATCACTTGGATCAGATGAAATTGTCTGGATACTAAAAGATGATAACGATGATGTCTCAGACTTATCAGGAGAGAAGGAATGAAAATATTAGAATAAATCATGCTGCTTAGAATCCGGCCTTAGTCAACATTCTGATGATCAAACTTCGTATTTTAAGGTTACTGAAGAAAAAACAAAACAAGGATGTGTAATTGTCCACGACTGGAAATCTGCTGCTAAGTACACAAACAGACATCGAACCTTGACTAGATCAATCTTGAATTCATTTTGTTTAATAAATTTACTCATTCATTTGGTTATATATTGTTTATCTATGTGTTCTTTTCCTGTCAATAAGATCATGCATTGCAAATCTGCTGCTTACTCAGTTAAAAAACAAACATAAATAAAAACAACAACAAAACACCATGCATGGATCGAACGTTAGGTTTGCTGATTTTTCCTTAAGGTTGCTGATTTTTTTAAGCATGTTAAGAAGAGTCATACAGTTTATGCATGTACATGTTGTCTCTCTCTCTCTCTGTTTTGCAAAACTGCGGCTTTCAGAAAGTGGCTTAGGACTAGGATATCGATAGGCAACGCACTTTGAATTTACATTTTCAGCGTTATATTAATGCAGAAGCTGTTCGAAGATCCTTATTGTTCTTGTTTGTACACATGCTGTTTTTCTTTGTTTATAACGTTGTCTGTTCATTCCATTCTCACCGGGAACCAATTTATTGATGAATAATGTATTGCAAGTCTGCTCTTTGAAAGACAGATATATTTTTGGTTCGGGTGTGAAGATCGAACCTTGAGAATCACTGAGTCTTGGATATGCTTTTTTTTCAGTAGTATTCTTTTAGAAAGGACTATTGGAGAGATAGTTCTGTATATTTTTCTGTTTTTAAGTTCATGTATTGCATACTTTTGCTGAAATTGTGCTATTAAGTACAAACAGGAGCTAAAGGTTATGATAATCGAACAGTTTAATCTTCTGTGAATTGCAGTAACATTTTCAAGACGATTGGCAAGAATTTCTTTAGGAGCAGCCGTGTGGGTTTCGGTAAACGTTGTCAACATGTCCATGTATTTATGTACACGTTCTGATCATGTCGGTAATATATGCTAATATGCACGTTTTCAGTATGACTATTAATTTTAGTTTAAAATACTTTTTCAGCACGTTCGTTGCAAATCTGCTGCTTAGAATCCGGCAATCCCGATACAAAAAGACTATGGTTTTTGTTGTTACTGCTGTTTGTGCGTTCGTGCGTGCGTGCGTGTGTATGTGCGGGCGCACGTGCGCGCGTGCATGTATATATGTGTGTGTGTGCAGGTGTGTGTGTTTGTATATATATATATATATATATATATATATATATATATATATAATATATATATATATGTGTGTGTGTGTGTGTGTGTGTGTGTGTGTGTGTGTGTGTGTGTGTGTGTGTGTTCAGTTATACAGTGAAGGAACAGCCTTACGTATTTATGTACACGTTCTCGATCTGGTCTGTGACTATGGCATTAATGACAGTGTAAATAAGTGAGAAGTGGCAACAGAAGAATTGCTATTCCGAGTCACGCCCCCTGTG
Organism: Monoplex corrugatus; assembly: GCA_030674185.1. NCBI lineage: Eukaryota > Metazoa > Mollusca > Gastropoda > Littorinimorpha > Ranellidae > Monoplex > Monoplex corrugatus. The sequence goes on along the minus strand of CM060307.1, from coordinate 41,847,385 downwards.
TATCATTCATACGGTGCTCTGTGTTGTCTCAGTGGTTGTAGAAAATAAAGATCAGTAAAGGGTCACTGGTAGAAAAAAAAATACCACCAGGAAAAAATGGGATCGTAAGTGCAAACCGCGCACATTTTTAAAATCTCTGTACCTGTCTGCCTGCCTGCCTGCCTGCCTGCCTGTCTATCTGTTTGTCTGTTTGTTTGTCTGTCTGCCTGCCTGCCTGACTGCTTGTCTGTCTGTCTGTCTGTCTCTCTCTCTCTCTCTCTCTGTCTCTGTCTCTCTCACTCATTCAAAAGCCCCTACCCTCACTTCATCTAACGAGTTCTGTAAGTTTTCAGAAGGAATGTTCCACTCCAGCAGCAACAAACAGGCAGTAACTTATTAGTGTCCACGTCCCATCATCGTGTAACCTCTTTTCAAGTCAGCTAGCTAGCAAGCTGGTAGGACCGGTATCACCGGTGGTGTGGTTTGGCCACTTCTCTTTCCAGGGGCAGTGTAGTGTCCATAGTCTCTCTCTCTCTCTCTCTCTGACTTGACTTGATTGCTTTTTCGCTTGCTTGCCTGACACCTTGGATGTCCGGACCTGCAAGGCACAAGCTATGTCGCTTGTCATAGGTCTTGTAGGATGGGGAGGCTAGAGGGGGACCGGGGAGGGGAGGTTGGAGGGGGACCGGGGGGGGGGAGAGTGGATGGTGGTGTCCGTTTCTGTTCTGTCCTCCGTCAAGATTGAGAGAAACGTGGGAAAGGGACTAGGAGAGATCATCATCGTTATATGTTGTTGGTGTCTTTCCATGCTCACCAAATCTTTTTTTTTTCCCCCCGGTTTACTCTGTCCCATAGTCTTGTCAGAGGAGAAGGAAGGTTTGAGGTCCACAGTTCAGCGTGCATGTGCCCCAGGTCGTGAATAACAATCGTGAAAGAGGGATAGTTCTGAACTGATTTCTTCAGAATAATTCGACTTCATTTGGCAAATAAACATACGCTTCACTGTGTCAACGAGCACTGCCTTGGTGGAGCAGTTGGCATTTCATAAAGAAATCCTTTGTTTAAAAGACAAACAAAAAGATAGAAAGAAACAAACAACAACAAACAAACAACAACAAACAAACAACAACAAACAAACAACAACAAACAAACAACAACAAACAAACAAACAACAACAAACAAACAAAGCTTTGATTCATATGTTGGTGAAAGTCCATCCAGAAGCGACTGAGAAAATACCAACAGGGAGATTACTTGTCAAGAAGAAAGAAGGAACAAAGAAAGAAAGAAAGAAAGAAGAAAAAGAGATGGAAAGTAGAAACAAAAAGAAGAATAGAGAAACAAAACGTTCATGGAAAAGATAAAACAAAGAACACAAACAGAAAATAAATTCAGCAAGAGAGAAGAGAAAGAAAGAGAGAGAGAGAGAGAAGAGAGAGAGAGAGAGAAGAGAGAGAGAGAGAGAGAGAAGAGAGAAGAGGAGAGAGAGAGAGAGAAGAGAGAGAGAGAAGAGAAGAGAGAAAAGAGAGAGAGAGAGAGAGGAGGAGAGAGAGAGAGATGAAACCTGTCCATGTCGTGGAACAAAATTTTGACAAATCCACTTTGTATATCGTCATACTGTTAAAACGATTGCAGTACGATATTAAATGAAATGTACAGAGGCTCTTTTGTTTTACTTTCGCATCATACCTGGTTTTGTTTTTTTAACGCCGTTTAAGCAAATATTTAACCAATTTACAGATTGTATTGTATTGTATTGTATCGTGTATCGTATCGTATCGTATCGTATCGTATCGTACCCGTATCCTATCGTACCGTACCGTGCCATACCATATCGTATTGTATTGCATTGCATTGTTTGTATTGTGCTATAGTGTGCGGAGAACTCGTCCAGTTGGTTGAAGCACCTGACTCGGAAGCGCGAGATTTCAATTCCAGTTGCCCATCGGAAAGGGGTTTCCTCCCTTTCCACTCTGGTCCAGTAAACCTTGTATGCTGACTGGCATAAATGCTGGTCTTTCAGATGAGACGAGAAGTCAAAATCCCCCCCCCCCCCCACACACACACACGTCCTAAACACGCATACCATAGACACAATTTGTGCCAGTTTTCTGACTTTTATGTCATCGCGGCAGTTCACTCTCTCTGTCTCCTGTCTCTCTCTGTCTCTGTCTCTCTCTCTTGTCTGTTTGTGTGAGAGAGAGAGAGAGAGACAGAGACAGAGAGTGTCAAAAGTATACGTATGTGCGTGCATACAGAGACACATACGCACATGTACAGCGCACGCGCGCACACACACACAGACACACACACACTCACACACACACACACACACACACACACACACACACACACACACACACACACACACACACACACACAACACACACACAACACACACACACATACACACTCACACACACACATTCGATATGAGCGCTCGAAATGTTAAACGTAATTGACTCTTTAACCACGTTAAAGGGTAACAGCAGACAAATTATCACCCAACAGCATCAGTACATAAGCTAAGCAATATCGTATACAAAAGACTTACAAAAAATATGTTTTTATATATTAAATTCAGTCGTTTAAAATACATCTGCCAATTTGAAGAAATTTGATAGAACTTACTGCTTTAATGTTTGTGTATTTTTGGAAATGATTTTTTTTTCCCGTATTCATGTTTCATTTTTTTCCCCTTGCAAATTACACAGAAAACATATTGATGAAGATGACTTTCACGGATTGCATCCACAACACATGAACGTACGCACTCCGTCCGGCCCACACATGCAAGTTAGATATGCACGGAAAGACCTTGAAAAGAATGGAAGTGAACAGAAATTTATCCAGATTTTCTTTCTGCTGGGGTGGATGAAGTGCTGAGGTCTGAAACCATCAGTGCACACGCTAATCTGAAGAAGGTGCGGCCAGCTTGGCAGTTTTTATTCTGAAACCAGAAACGCACGATAATAGTGTAAAACAAAAAGGTGTTAACAAAACGGACGCAAAACTTTCTGCCAAAAGATAACAGAGAAAGCAAAGAGATAATGTTTAGGGCAACAGAACACCTTGATCGTCTCGCTGCTTTGTTTGAGTATCTTAAGTTTTTTTGTTTGTTTTGTTTTTGTTTTGTTTTATTTTTATGGTAACTGGAGGCCACTGTTTGCTCTTGCAAAGTTTCTGGAATCTGAGCTGTTGATCCCTCCGCTCGTATACCGTAATACGTGACAGGCAGGCAGAGGTGTGCGGTTCTAGAAGCGTATTCTACGCATTTATCAACATCAGTAATATCTGTAAAAGTATATCCTAAGGCTGTGAAGCAACTGCATCCGTGGAAGCGCATCCTACTGTTGTGACGTTTGCATACGACAGAGCCTCAGCAGTACCCCGGGTAGCCCTGTAATACTCAGGAGCCGTCAAGAGACTAGGTGACTGTCACGATGGAGAACACCTCTGTCAATTTCGGGGAACCGCATGCTATGTCATGTGGTGCCTCTGCTATGCCCGGCAGAGCATCCGTAACAACAGCACAAGAGCACCCTGAATGTACTCCTTCTGGCTATCGTCGTCCTAATCGGCGGCAGGTAAAGTCAATTCCGTTTCACGTTGTGTTGTTTAATCTTGGTATTTCATAAATTTTGTTAATGCTTTTATGTGAGAACGACTTTTCTTTCTAAATCACCCACTTCCTTGCCCAGAAGAAAACCACACACACACATGCACGCGCACACACGCACACGCACGCGCGCGGGCCTGCGCGCACACACACACATACACACACACAAAATGTGGACTTTGCCGGATTTCTTTCAGTGATGGCACACCGGTTAATGTTTATTCGTTTAATCTGGGTTTTTCACTAATTTTGTTGAATGATTTTATGTAAACGCTCATTTTTCCCCTTAATCATTACTTCCTTTCTCTGATGCAAACACACAAACAACGATGGTGGAGTTGAAGTAAAAACGTGGATGTCCTCATGTTCTTTCAGTTGTGGCACAATTTGTATACTAGGGGAGGGGTCACTATTTGCAGATGCTCAGGTAGGTGGGTACTAGGGGAGGGGGCACTATTTGCAGACGTTCAGGTAGGTGGGTACTAGGGGAGGGGGCACTATTTGTAGATGCTCAGGTAATGTACTGAGGCCATTGTAATCATAGGGGGGGAGGGGGCACTATTGTAAGTAGTAGTGGTCTGTTTCAGTCAAGGTGGGTACTAGGGGAGGGGGCACTATTTGTAGACGCTCTGGTAGTGGGTACTAGGGGAGGGGGCATATTTGTAGACGTTCAGGTAGGTGGGTACTAGGGGAGGGGGCACTATTTGTAGACGTTCAGGTAGGTGGGTACTAGGGGAGGGGGCAGTATTTGTAGACGTTCAGGTAGGTGGGTACTAGGGGAGGGGGCAGTATTTGTAGACGTTCAGGTAGATGGGTACTAGGGGAGGGGGCACTATTTGTAGACGTTCAGGTAGAGTGGGTACTAGGGGAGGGGGCAGTATTTGTAGACGTTCAGGTAGGTGGGTACTAGGGGAGGGGAGCACTATTTGTAGACGTTCAGGTAGATGGGTACTAGGGGAGGGGCATATTTGTAGACGTTCAGGTAGATGGGTACTAGGGGAGGGGGCATATTTGTAGACGTTCAGGTAGATGGGTACTAGGGGAGGGAGCACTATTTGTAGACGTTCAGGTAGGTGGGTACTAGGGAGGGGGCAGCATTTGTAGACGTTCAGGTAGATGGGTACTAGGGGAGGGAGCACTATTTGTAGACGTTCAGGTAGTCGGTGCTAGGGGAGGGGGCAGTATTGTAGACGTTCAGGTAGATGGGTACTAGGGGAGGGGGCACTATTTGGTAGACGTTCAGGTAGATGGGTACTAGGGGAGGGAGCACTATTTGTAGACGTTCAGGTAGATGGGTCTAGGGGGGGGCACTATTTGTAGACGTTCAGGTAGAGGGTACTAGGGGAGGGGGCAGTATTTGTAGACGTTCAGGTGATGGGTCTAGGGGAGGGGCACTATTTGTAGACGTTCAGGTAGGTGGGTACTAGGGGAGGGGGCACTATTTGCAGACGTTCAGGTAGTGGGTACTAGGGGAGGGGCACTATTTGTAGATGTCAGGTAGATGGGTACTAGGAGGGGGCACTATTTGTAGACGTTCAGGTAGGTGGGTACTAGGGGAGGGGGCACTATTTGTAGACGTTCAGGTAGGTGGGTACTAGGGAGAGGGGCACTATTTGCAGACGTTCAGGTAGGTGGGTACTAGGGAGGGGGCACTATTTGTAGACGTTCAGGTAGATGGGTACTAGGGGAGGGGGCACTATTTGTAGACGTTCAGGTAGATGGGTACTAGGGGAGGGGGCACTATTTGTAGACGTTCAGGTAGGTGGGTACTAGGGGAGGGGGCATATTTGTAGACGTTCAGGTAGGTGGGTACTAGGGGAGGGGGCATATTTGTAGACGTTCAGGTAGATGGGTACTAGGGGAGGGGGCACTATTTGTAGACGTTCAGGTAGATGGGTACTAGGGGAGGGGGCAGTATTTGTAGACGTTCAGGTAGGTGGGTACTAGGGGAGGGGCACTATTTGTAGACGTTCAGGTAGATGGGTACTAGGGAGGGGCACTATTTGTAGACGTTCAGGTAGATGGGTCTAGGGGAGGGGGCAGTATTTGTAGACGTTCAGGTAGATGGGTACTAGGGGAGGGCATATTTGTAGACGTTCAGGTAGGTGGGTACAGGGAGGGGGCAGTATTTGTAGACGTTCAGGTAGGTGGGTACTAGGGGAGGGAGCACTATTTGTAGACGTTCAGGTAGATGGGTGCTAGGGGAGGGGGCACTATTTGTAGACGTTCAGGTAGATGGGTACTAGGGGAGGGGGCACTATTTGTAGACGTTCAGGTAGATGGGTACTAGGGGAGGGGCACTATTTGTAGACGTTCAGGTAGATGGGTACTAGGGGAGGGGGCACTATTTGTAGACGTTCAGGTAGGTGGGTAATAGGGAGGGGGCAGTATTTGTAGACGTTCAGGTAGAGGGTACTAGGGAGGACATTTGAGACGTTAGGGTGGTATAGGGGAGGGGCACTATTTGTAGACGTTCAGGTAGATGGGTCTAGGGGAGGGCACTATTTGAGACGTTCAGGTAGAGTTAGGGGGATTGTATATGCTATGGGGAGGGGGCACTATTTGTAGACGTTCAGGTAGTGGGTAGCTAGGGGAGGAGGGCAGTATTTGTAGACGCTCAGGTAGATGGGTACTAGGGGGGGGGCACGTATTTGTAGACGTTCATGGTAGATGGGTGCTAGGGAGAGGGCATATTTGTGGACGCTCAGGTAGATGGGTACTGGAGGGGGGCAGTATTGTAGACGTCATGTAGATGGTACTGTAGAGGCTCAGTGATGGTACTGTGACGCGGTAGTGGGTACTGTAGACGCTCAGGTAGATGGGTACTGTAGACGCTCAGGTAGATGGGTACTGTAGACGCTCAGGTAGATGGGTGCTAGGGGAGGGGGCACTATTTGTAGACGCTCATGTAGATGGGTACTAGGGGAGAGGGCAGTATTTGTAGACGCTCATGTAGATGGGTACTGTAGACGCTCAGGTAGATGGGTACTGTAGACGCTCAGGTAGATGGGTACTGTAGACGCTCAGGTAGATGGGTGCCAGGGGAGGGGGAAGAGTGGGGAGGTGAAATGGGAAGAGTGGGGAGGTGAAATGCCTTTCTATGACCACCACGGTGAGTCACATTTCGCACAACTCAGTTTCCGTTGCGAGGGGAATTGAACATGGGACCCACTGCACGAAACTTTGGAAGCTTGATGAACTCTGTCATTTGAGCCTTTAAGGTAAAGATACATATACCGTAATACAGGGACTTGAGCGTAGGTCTTCATGGCTTTGTGGTGGTGGTGGTGGTGATTATGATGATAATAGCAATATGGGAATGATGTGCTGATAATAATGATGATGATGATGGTGATGCTGATGCTGATGATGTAAATAGTGCTCCACCCGCTTTCAAGTTTACAATACCAATATGAAATGAATATATACATGTAATAACATTCACTAACTCTATCCATCAACTGCATGCATACACTTTCAATAACATCCACATACAAGACTAGAAGAAAGTTGTAAAACAGGATGGGATATAGTCAGTATAACAGAGTTACTTCAAACAGAAAGTTTCACGGAAAAGGTGTACTTTAAGTTGGGCTTAAAAGAGGAAAGATTACACAAGTTTCTCAAATCAAAGGGCAGATTATTTAACAAAGTCCAAAATGGGCAAAAGATCGAAAGCGTGGGTCTTGATCCGTCTTCACTTTACGTCTAAGTGAAATCTGCTTAAAACTGATTCTTTTCATTGAGGCATCGTTATGAAAATTAATATGCTGACGTAAAGTATGCCGGAGAAGGCCTGTTTGATGTAGAGGAAGAGCTCCCACCTTCCAGTCTGATGACCCAGGTTCGAGTCTGGCTCGAGAAAAACGAAGTGCGTCAAGCCTGCTGTCCACTCTGCTGTGAGTGGGTACCTGAACATGTTCAGGTTGGGGAAGGTAAAGTAACTAGGGAGGAAAAATAGGCACCAACCCAAGCATCCAAAGTATCTAGGAAAAAAATGGGCACCATCCCCAGGATCCAAAGTAACTAGGGAGAAAGAAAAATGGGCACTGGCCTCAGCATCCAAAGTGACTAGGAAGAAAGAAAAAAGAGCACCGGCCTCATGATGGTGATGTCGAGAAAAGTGAGGTCTCTACCACCTCATTCCCTTAAGACCTCAAAATTAGAAATTTGTTCTAACCACAGAAGTTTGTAACGTGTATGTAGTTGACGTCTCATTCCTCAACGCATGTGTTGACTAATTGTTCATCTCTCATCAAATTTTAGTCACTAAGGAGTTTCGCCAACAATTAACATTCAGTGACTTCTAGGACTAAGCCGGCGATATCGAGCTTCGGCTACTGGTAGGGCCACTCAATCTGGGTAACGAAGAGGCCTGACAAAGCGTGATTCATTGGTCTTCCAGGATGGGGGTTAGGCACATAGTTAACAACCCAGTCCCGGGGGGGGGGGGGGGGTTGTGAGGGAAACAGCAGCGAAAAAAAGTAACACTATAGTTTGTGACGGACTTCCAGAGACACAGAGGCTGGCCCAGAACAGGCGGGAGTGAAGATACTTTGTTGCTGCCCTACGCATGCCAGTGGCAGTAGAGGGATTAATAAAGAAAGCGTATTGTTATACATACTTGACTACGAGACGCGAATGGATTGATGTTAAATTACTGGACTGATACTACTAATGATGATGATAATTGAATATACTTACCTTGCCTCGTTAGTGCTAAGGTGGCAAGCATAGTGTGGGTGTAATTCTGTACAAAATGATAGGAAAAGCGAAAGAAAAAGATCTCGCGACATAACCCAATGCTCGCGAGAGTCGCCTGCTTCCTTCTCTTGGCATCCATTTTTTTCCGTCCGTCTTCCCATTCCATTACAGCGACCAAACGCATACCGGTTGTATTAAACCAGCACTCACGAAATGCTCGGTGCACCTACCACCCCCCCCCCCTCTCTGTCTCTCTGTGTCTGTCTCTGTCTCTGTCTCTCTGTCTCTGTCTGTCTCTGTCTCTCTGTCTGTCTCTCTCTCTCTCTCTCTCTTACTGTGTGCAAACATAAACGCAGCATGTCCTGGACCTTTTACTGCTGACCACTTGATCGATTCTTGATAACCTGAGGCCAGCAGGGTTTAATGTGGTCAAGTTCTCCTTTGTCTTTACTGCCTTGCATAACACGCTGTCGCCCTAACCATCTGACCCTGACCTGCCCGGCGTATTAATCACAAGTTTGCTCATTTCTGAGGCAAAGCGTTGGGATTTTTTTTCTTATTTTTTTGGGGGGGAGGGGGGGGGGGGTTACAGTGCGGCAGTGACAAACGGGACTGCCCTTCGGCGGACATTTCGATGACGGCAATCAAAATCTTGAAAGCGCTCACTGTGGACTGTGCCATTGGCACGTACAGCACGAACAGTGATTTTCCCTTCTCCTGTGTGTTCTGGGCCAGCCTTTGTGTAGTACCCCAAATGTGTGTGTTTCAGCGCTTCGAGCTCTTCTCCTGTTCGGTGTTGTTGCCAGGTGTTCTTAGATCTTCCTAATTACGCCATATTTCATATGTCCAGTGCAGGGCAGTCCAATCCTCCTGTCTTCGGATGGTGTGCCCAATCCGTCTGCATAGTTTTGTTATGGCAGTGATAATATTAATGATAATGAAATGATGATGATAGTAATAATGATTATAGGAACCTTTAAAGACAGACATAGAAATAACTACAAATGATAATAAATAAGTGTGCAGTAAGATTAAGGTTAGCGTTAAGGTTAGGGATTGAATGGAGTTACGATTGATGTTTTAGATTAAAGAAAAAGATGCGCAGGGTTTAGAATCTCGTGGGTAATCTAAGCACAGTACTATGTACATGTATTGCTTAGTATGTGAGAAAAGGGCGTGAGTTAACGTGAATCAGAGAAAAATTTATTACACTCTCTTACAATACATAAGTTTTGCTATCATCTCTTGACGCAACTCGGAGAATGTATAATTAATTTTACCTTCACCACGACTGTCCGGATACTTCTGTGTTCTTGCTTGCTTCAGATTTCACACACTACAGCGAAAGACCTACTCGGTAAAAATTCAGAGTATCACTTGACACCCATCTGTGTAAGTTGTTACGCAAACACATAGTGCCGAAAATAGTCTTTTCATCACGTCTACGTGGACATGATACTTCCCTAGTGTTGTTTTTAATCATCCCGTCTGTTATTTTTTATCGTCAAGTTTCTGTACTACAACCAAAGAATTTACAACGCTTGATCGGCACTGAAGTTGACAACGGTTACATGTAAAGTATGTAATGCAGTGTGCGGGGGGTGGGGGGTGGGGTGGGGGATTAGGGGGGATGGATGTGTGCGAGATAAGGGAGATAACGTGTAGTGGATATAGGCAGCATTGTACAATCTGACCACCTCATGATCATTCGAATCTTTGGGGACAAGTTCTTTTTATCTCCCTTATGCTTTCCGCCACGTATAACACGCTTGTTAACGCCTTACCAATATGCTTAGTCATATCGGCAGTTATTCTCCGTCTTCGGGTAGATGCCAGATATAGTATTCTTTGGCCTAGGTTGGTATCGAGTTTCCCGCCTTCCGATCTGACTGCACAGGTTTGTACGGTAGAAATGTCATGCGAGAAAACTTTATGAATGCGGCCTCCAGTTCACCCAGCTATGAATGGGTACCTGATCCTGTTAAGGATCGAGAAAGGTAAAAGTAGTGAGGGAGAGGAGTTGGACACCGTCGTGTTGCTGACCTACGGAGAATTTGATGTATCTATCATCTCGCCCTCCTACGACCTCAAAGTTATGGGATAATCTTTACCGCTTTTTAAATCCCAAACAAGTGTGACTGCCCGCATTCAAGCAAACAGGAACCAGAAAAAACAACAAAACAAAAAACCACACACACACGAAAAAAGAATCGGAACACTTATTCAATACAATCAGACAAGACAGGCACAACTTTTCGGCCAACTGGCCATTGTCAAGCTTAAGATCACAAACAACAAATACAAAAATTAGGAGAAAATGACAAACTTCCCTGCTGCTTCGTCCAGTGTGAGAAAAGGACTCAATTGGCCGAAAATTTGCGCCTGTCTTTTCTGGTTGTATTAAATACGCGTTCTGATTCTTTTTCGTGTTGTTTCTGGTTCCACTTTTTTAAGTTCTTTCTCCTGTGAAAAGAGATTGTTGGAATGGCTTGACTGTATTATTTTACCATATTATACCGTGACGCGAATGGGGGAAGTGTGTAGTTTATAAACCACGAGTTGTCAGCCCGGCTTAGAAGGGTCTATTTATATATAACACCGGTTCCATCTGTGGACAGGAATGAATATAATTAGACATAATATGACAGTATATTGGTTCTGATATAATATATAAACATGTCAGACTCTTACAGAAGGAGGTTGGCAACCCAGTACACACGCGAGTGCGCGCGCGCGCGCGCACACACACACACACCACACACACACGCACTCAGAAAGAGACACACACAACACAGCCACACACACACACACACACACACAGAGCACACACACACACCAAACAACACACACAACACACACACACACACAGGCACTAATATACATACACAATATACACACACACACACACACACACGCACTCAGAGAGAGACACACACATACACACCACACACACACACACACACACACACACACCACAAACACACACACACACCACACACACACACACACACACACACACACACACAATATATATATATATATTATATATGTGTGTGTGTGTTATATATATATACACATATATATACACCATGTATATATATATATCATCATCATATATACATATATATATATATGTATATACACACCACACGCACACACACACACACACACACACACACACACACACACACACAACTACACACACACAACACACACATATATATTAATATATATATAACAGAGAATAGCTGAAATAACCTGGATCAATCTTACAGAGATCTACGGTTTTGTTAATGGTACAAGGATGTGTGGTGAGAGTCACGTTGTCATCTCCAGAATAATAGAATGTCTTCCTCGTCTTCTTACGCAGGCTACAGCTCCTGCGTGTACTTCCTATCTGAGTGTATCAATCAATAGAACCTACTTACATAGGGGAAGGAGCGGATGTTTGCGTTGTATGACTTTTTTTTTTTTTTTATCCCACCTTAAATGCAGTCTCACTCCAAGGTTTGGAAGTTAAGGAGAGAATTTGGAGAAAAATACAGGTGAATGATTTGAAAAGCAGCAAGAAGAGTTTTGTGGGGGATAAGAGAGCATAACAGGAAAAAGAGGAACAGCTTACTAAGTAAAATCAGGCCCAATCCTCGAGAGACATCAGATGAGGTCTGGTCCCCAAACGTGCAGCACGGAAGCCCACCGGCGTGTAGACATGCGCTGGTGCCCACGAACCAGATGCCCAGTTATTAGTAAGTAGCACCAATGCCTCGTGGTTGTCTCGGGAGAAACCAAGGCTAAAAGAGCAATCCCAAGAGAAAATCCTGAATGGACACTCCTGAAGCAGTTGGATGCATACTTGTCACTCTCCGGCTGCTCCTGCAACAGCTTAGCCAAGGTGTTGCCTAAAGTCAGCTCTCTTTTCTTTGGATCCCATCAACGAGGCTGAGCGGGAAGGGGGGGGGGGATGTTCTGACGACTGGGCAATCCAGGATCTCCATATTCGACCCCAGGCCTGTGCACTGGTGAGACCACTCCAGCCTCACCACGTTGTCGACTTAACATGGAAGCTAGCAGTCTACAGGTTATAAGTCCTCCCTGAATGGCCTAGGGAAGGGGTGCCACGGGTCAGTTTCAACAGTGGGAGAGACCATCGAAGACCCACCTGTCGACTACCGTCCGCTTCAAGCTGAGCATCCCCCGATCAATAAGATGTCGACCCGCAAGAACAATAGCGATTTCAGTGACTGCAACAACTACAGAAAAATCTTTGAGAATCGTTGGCAAGGTGTATGCCCGCGTCCTCCTCCAGGGTTTTGGAAATAGCGCTGACAGGACACACCAAGGCCGAGTGTATCAGGTCTGTGTTCTCAGCACCTTACAGTGTGGAAGCGAAACCAGGATCACCTACATGAAGCAAGACCGTCGACTCACCTCGTTCCATATGCTGTGCCTCAAACGTATCCTTGGAATCAGCTGGCAGAAGGCATGGCACACCAAGACATCCTGGAGTGCGCCAAGATCCTCAGCATGTTCCCCCTGCTGAGCCAACGCCGCTTACGATAATGTGAGTATATTTGTCGCATGGAGTATGGAAGGCTGCCCTTACTCAGTTTCAAGGACGCCTGCAAAAGAGGTCTGAAGACTTTAACATCTGCACAGACAGCAGCGAAACTCGGATCGTGCTGCCTGGCATCACACTGTCTACACGGGCATGACAGAGGCACACAAAAGGTGAGGTCAGCTGGCATCGGAGAGGAGAGGAACATGCTGCAGCAACCCCTACAATTCTGGCCTCTCAGTTCTGTCTGCAACAACTGCAACAGGGACTGCTATTCACACATGCATCAACCATAGCAGACGATACAAATTCCAACCACCATGGATATCCCAGGGGCGCATTCAGCATGGTCTTCCGATACTGAGATGCCAGTGATGGTAACTAACTGAAAGCAAACTAGATAGCGCTTTTGGTTCCAAAAGAGGAGGGGACCTTAATTTCTGCAATCGCAGTACCCCACTGTGGGAGTGGAACTCCTCTTGTCTCAGAGTTAAAGGCAGCAGACAGAAAGTGTGTATGAGAGGGAGGAGGAAAGCGAGGGGAGAGGGTGAGGGAGAAATTTGGTTTAGAGTTTTTTTGGAATGATTCAAGGGGGATTCATCGTATTCGTGCAGTTCCATATGAGATTTGCAGAGGGAAAATGGGGAAGTTTTATAATGCCTGTGTGACATAGCAGAAGAAAAATAATTAAGAAAAGGGACACAGACTTCAGAGTGTGCAAGGAGAAGGCGAAAAAAAAAAAAAAGGGGGGGGGGGGGGAATTTTCTAAGATCTGTGAGCGAGAGGCGGATGGAATGAGACGAAGGGGAGGGGGGGAGGGGGGGGAGAGCAGCGCGAGACTGTCAGCCAGCGGAATGATAACCCTTAACTGCATTGTTACACATGAATGACAAAGCTTAAACTGTTTGTTGTTTCACTTGAAATGACAAGAGACTAACATCCTGAAAGTTGACTTATACAATAATAAAACACTACACAGACACACACAACACACACAGAGACACAACACACACACACACCACAACACACACACACACACACACCAACAACACTACACAGACACACACACACACACACAAACATAAACACTACAAACAACTACAACAGGCACGACTATATAAGTACCTTCTTTTCGCATACCAGTTGGGAACTCCAAAGAATAATTGACGTACATACTATACTTAAAAAAAGGACTAATGAAATTTACTGCAAGTCAGTACAATCAATAGACCTTATATTCACATCATAAAAATTTACACTGATGGACACAATTGAACAAAGCAGCTACCAGCTTTTTACAATCACCTGCTCTCAAAATTGACAATCGTTTCTACAGGCATTGATAAATCGTCTTTACACAGTCAACTTTTGCAATATAATGGAAATCTAAACCAAACTACATAACCTTATAGGATAATTTTTCAATAGCACTTCTTGCGTTGAATTCAAAATTCTTAATCCTCACATTAATATCAAAATTACAATAATGACAAATGATCTGAAATTAGCTTGATATCTAATTTATCTTTAAATGGAATGATATTACTTCTGCAAAGTAATAACACTAATACAGTATTTATTCGTGAAAAATAAAGTTGAGTGGCAAACAGTATGCACATACGGGTACATAACCATACCGATTAAAATACCTCACCTTTTCTCACCCACGTTTGAGCGTAATTACTACTTTAGACCCTGTCTGACTTTCCAATTAACAAACAGAAAAAAGATGATAATCCACATGAATTGAAATTAGCAAATACTAAGCACTTATAGAACCCAATAACAGAAATTATAAATGCCATATAATTTATAGATGGCAACTATGAATTCAAAAAAAATACAGAAGAAATGATAGTCTGTGTGGAAGAAGATAAACAATAGTCATATTCTTTCTGCGTAAGGTAAAACGACATATTCCAACACTATGAGTACAGTTTTGATATATTTGCCTCATCATCATTACTGTATGAATTTTGTTAGCCGTCAAAAAGTCCTATAGCGAATACTTTAAAAGTATTTCACTTGTTCACTGTTTGGTTAGTCAAGTATTAGGTGTGTTATTTTTTCGTTTCTTCAGATAGACATTGGGTTGTAGTTAGGGTTAGTTGTTAAACGTTATTATGGAATACATTTGATTAATATTTCGTTAGTATTTAAAATCAACCGGAAAAAACTCTTCGAGCAGGACGTTGTTTTCTGGACATTTTTCTCAGTTCAAATTGACAATTTCAAAACTCAATTCGCTACCTATCACTCAGCGTACAAATTATCACGTTTTTCCAGCTCCCCTCCTCCACAAACCCCTTTTTTGTTTTTGTTGTGTGTTGTTGTTGTCTAATCATGTTAGTGAATAGACATTAATCAAGACCACCACACCACGCAGCCCACACACACACCCACACAGCACATACACCACAATACTAACTAACAAACATACGTAATTAGTTAATATATGATGATATAGTGAAGTATATATATGTGTGTGTATGTATATATATATATATATATATATGAATACATATATAATTATATGAATATATATATGATTTATGCAAGATTTTATGCACTCACTCACACACACATACACCCACACACACACACACACACATACACACACACACACACACACACACATACACACACACACACACACACACACACACACACACACACACACACACACACACACACACACACACGGACATGGTTTACGCAGTGTTTTCAACAGGTCCACGGGAAAGCCAGTGGAAATCTGATGACCCACAACAACCACCAACCTCTGTATGAACTGGTATGAAAATGACCTTTTTGAGCAACAGTCCTGTCTTGTGATGAAAACAAAATTCTTAATACCATCACACAAATTAATGCGAGAAACGCCGTATTAGTATCACATATGTGCCACACTGATAGCGGTTATAGGCGGGGATGACTAGGTAAATGTAATATATGAAACTATCGTCAAAAGTAGATAAAACATAAATACAGCATAAAGTTGAAGTGGACAAAACATAAATACGACATATTTTTTCTCTCTCCCAATAACCCTTAGTGGTAGAAACCTCACCTTTTCTCAGAGCCAGCATTATGAAGGTGGTCCCCTTCTCCCTCCCTGTCTGCTTAACCTTCCCTAACTTTGAACAAAGGCAGATACCCTGAACAAAGGCAGGTGCCCATTCGTAGCGCATGAGACTGTAATAAGAAATATCTTATAGACACTCCTATAATAACATGAAAATAAAATAGCCATAGTAATTTGTATCATTCCCACGTATAGAATGGTGAAAATGATTCAGAGAAAAATGGCGGGAGTCACGGGGACGTCACCAGAAAAATAAAGTCCTTGTGTCTTACAGAGAAAGTGGGATGGTGAAGGGGGGGGGGGGGGGGGGAAGAGACGTAGGGTGCAAAGAAAAGGTGAGTGAAAAAATGGAGACAGTTTGTTAAGAGCTGTCAGACACAGTCGAGGAGAAATTAAAAGTCAAAGGGGAAAAAAAAAGGGGGGGGGGGGCGGGGGAGGGGGGGGGAGGAAGACTTCAGAATCGCTAAAACCTATCATCTCAGCGTGACAGTGAATTTATCACGTTTGTTTTTCGTCGGCTTCACCTTCATTTTTCAGGAAGAATGTCAAGTCTCGCAAAGAGTGTGTGTGTGTGTGTGTGTGTGTGTGTGTGTGTGTGTGTGTGTGCGTGCGTGCGTGCGTGCGTGCGTGCGTGCGTGCGTGCGTGCGTGCGTGCGCGCGCGCGCGCGCGGAGTTGTGTCCATATGATTCCATATGATATTAATCTTAATAAACATGCACGTAATTTGAGTAACATGGGTGGACTGATTAGGAACTGAGGTGAAAATTCCAAAACATTTCTTCTCGTGCAGGCTACTGTCAGCGTGTATGAATACAGTGTTTTTGAAAACAATCCAAACCATGTTTCCCTTTTATGTAGTTCTCTCTTGACTGACACAGGAAACAGACAGCCAGACGTGACGAAGGTAAACATTAATCAAAGAGAAAGTTGTCACACTCTCTGAAAACACACGATTCTTTGTTATTATCGCCTAACCCTACCCTTAACATCTGTCATGAAATCGTGAAGTCCATCTAAGTACTTTCTTTGCAATATTGCCCTAATAATAAAATCTCAATTTTGCTACAACCAAAGACTGCTCGGTCATCGAAGTTCTGCTGGCTAAAAAACAACAACAAATTTTAATGTTCTTTATTTTAAGACTAAATTCGATCACGTCAATTCTCTGTCTTCGACTGATCCAGAATCTTTTGAACTAACTTCTAGAACAGATGTAGAAGTCCAATTTATGTGCGATTTCAACTTTTATGAATATACAGTTAAAAGTCATCTTGCGGCAATTTTCCATTTATCGAATTTAGACCTGCCTCAGTTAGCACCTAGTGGATAGTGACACGAGTACACACATCATATTCTTAAGATATAGTAGTTTCTTTTCGTACCTGGCACATCAGCCATTGTATCAAAGAGAAACGACTTACTCTAAATGTGAAAGGTATGTACATTAGTAGAGATGGCAATAATAATAATAATTAATAATAATTACAATATTTATATAGCGCAAAATCTTGATAAAATCAAATCTAAGCGCTGAAACACACGCACGCACACGCACGCACGCACGCACACACACGCACCCACGCACACACACACACACACACACACACACACACACACACACACACACACACACACACACACACACACACACACACACACACACACACACACACACACGGGCTATAAATGGGGAGAAAGAATAAAAACAATGGAAAATTATAGAGAGCATATTATATACAATTATATATTGCAATGTGATTCCCCTCCGAGTGGAGACAGGCTGCAGAGGGGATTGAGTGAGGTCAGGATTTTATGCAGAGGAGAAAAGGTGAGTTTGAGAGCGGACTTCAAGGAGACAAAAGTAGGTTGCTGACGGACTGAGAGAGGAAGTTTGTTCCAGGAGAGCGGACCAGAAACAGAGAAGGCTCGTGGACCCCCCCCCCCCCCCCCCACCTTTCGTAATGTCGAAAACAAATTCAGGTGTTCTTTTATACCATGACACAAATGTGAGTGTCGTGTAGTTTATGTAAAGAGGAATGTGTTATCCTAGTGTAGACAGATTTATATCACACTAATTACATCCACCACATATAGGAATGAATATTGATGAATATTATATGAAACAATGAAATTGTCCACCAAAGAAATCTGATGACATATTAGACATATGTATACATAGCTATACTCGTATAATATAAATATACGTTGACTGGGAACATCGGCATAAGCTGTATCAGTCTCAAGTACAGCTAGCTAGCCATGGTAATGTCCTAATACAAGGATAATAATATATGGTAGGAGTCACGCAGTCTGCTTCAGAATGATAAACTTGTCTCGTCTTAGAGTTATGGGTTGACACTGCCTCTGTGTGTGTGTGTGTGTGTGTGTGTGTGTGTGTGTATGTGTGTGTGTGTTTGTGTGTGTGTGTATGTGTTTGTGTGTGTGTGTGTGTGTGTTGTGTGTGTGTGTGTGTGTGTGTGTGTGTGTGTGTGTGTGTGTGTGTGTGTGTGTGTGTGTGTGTGAGTGTGTGTGTGTGTGTGTGTGGTGAGGAAGAGGACAAGAGGACAGTGTCATAAAAAATGTCAAGAGGAGGAAAAATTCAATTAGGAATGGGGCAGGGGGCACAGACTTCAGTGAGTGGAAACCAATCATCAATGCATGACGCTGAATTAATCGCATGTAAAGTTTGTCTGCGTCTCTTCGTGTGAGATAGAATTTCAAATTTCAGAAAGCTGACTTGGCTAAAGTAATGTAGTATATGTACTAGTATGTTTTTTTATAATGTTGCACGGTGTGTGTGTGTGTGTGTGTGTGTGTGTGTGTGTGTGTGTGTGTGTGTGTGTGTGTGTGTGTGTGTGTGTGTGTGTGTGTGTGTGTAAGAGAAAGCGTGTTCCGGAAGCCTTTTACACATAAGACATTGTGTCCTAACCCACAAACCTGCTGCTACGTGTATGATCAACAGCTTACACACCGTACCTTTCTCCAAATGCATGTGGCTCGTTCCCTTTCCGATCTCCCCCCCCCTACTAACCTCCCGTCGATCCTTCTGTGTCCTTTGGTGAATAAAGAAATGTTTGTTATGAAATGACTAAATCACGAAATCGGTGAATTCATGAAGAAGAAAGAAAACGCGCCATTTTTTTGACTAGGAGAGTTTTAGGGTCGGAGGACCTCCTGCCCGCCTCTGTCATCCCTTTAAACACAGCATGGTTAGGGTTAGATTGCGGTTATAGAGTGTACATGACGATTTTTTTAATGAGAGTGAGGGCCTCAAACGTAATGTCTGTCTAGATTAGGTTACAATGTAAAGAGGCCGATGCAAATACAGTGCCGTGTTTGGTTCTCGGGAGGGGACAGAAAGTAATGGAAGGCCAGAAATGGTAAATGTAAACATTAATCACAGAGAGATTTATTACAATCTGTAATAATACGTGGCTTTTGTTATTATCACTTAACACTACCCAGAGAATGTATAATTAATTTACCATCACGGACTGTCCAGTTCTTCTGTCCTACAGCAAACACCCTAACAGCCAGCACAAGGCCCTGCGTGAACTAGCGCCTTTACCAACTTGCCACTGTGAACAAGAGGACTAGGTAGCTGTACATATATCACAACTATGTCACCCTGTCATGCAGAATGACAGGGGGACGGGCGACTACAACTGCACTGACCACCATGGTACATGGAGCCTGTAGGAATCGAGGGTAAAGAAATAAAAGAAAGAGCTGGCCACATTTCATTGCCAGTTGAGCCTGCCCATGCGGAAAACGAGTGAACGAGTAGAGGAACATCAAACCCCATAAAAGTTGGAAGAGTTGCACAGCTTACAAACAGACCACCATACTTCATCGAAGTTGAAAAGTTCCACAATTAAGATACGTTCTTCAGATATTTTAAAGAACGCACATGAAGAAGTCTGCTTTCCTGCACATAGTCGTTGCTTATATATTATACTGTTTTAACAACTAAGCGCCTGTCAGCAAAACTCTGTTGGGAGCCTACTTTGACAATAAGTTAGCGATGGGAGGGAAATGACACGTGAAAATGCTGTATTGTTTCACTCCTACTTGACAATTTACCTGTTATATTCAGGAAAACATGGCTTTTTTGTTAATGTCATTGTCAGGTAGATGAGGCATGAGTTGATGCAAACAGCATGAGCGTCTGGCTAGTCCATTCATCTGTCTGTCTGCCTCTGTCAATGTCTTGAGAAAGATCTGTGTCTCTGTCTCTGTCTCTCTGTGTGTGTGTGTGTGTGTGTGTGCGTGCGTGCGTGCGTGCGTGCGTGTGTGTGTGTGTGTGTATGTGAGAGAGAGAGAGAGAGAGAGAGAGTTAGAAATGAATTGGCTGGTCAAGCTTTCATGTTACTTTTTTTTATAAAAAATTTATGATTTCATATCAAGTCATTTTTTACTCGATGAAACGTACGGAATTTTGCTGTTTTCCTCCCAATACATGCATTTGTTCTGTGTAATTTGTTGTCTTACGTTTCCGCTTGACAAAAGCCAGCTGGTCCAGAACTTGTGCTTGTCTTGTCGCGTTTTATTAAATACGCGATCTGATTCTATTCGTGTGTGTGTGTGTGTGTGTGGTGTGTGTGTGGTGTGCGTGTGCGTGTGCGTGTGCGTGTGCGTGGTGTGTGTGTGTGTGTTTCCGGTTACAATATCATCAGTGAACAATCTGTATCTCGTCGCAAAGTTAACTCGAAGTGCAAATTTGTTAAATTAATCCTACAAAAAACAAACTGGCATGAATGCTTAGCTATCATAACCCGGATGGTCACTGATCTCCAAGTCTGTTTACATCTATGGCCCAATGTACAAGAACCTGTATTTGTCACACTGCACGTGTTACAGACAGGGATGGGTATGATATCAAATGGTCAGTTTCGACAAAAAAGAAAGTGGATGCCCCAGGAAACTTAACAAATAAACATACTGCCACAATACACATTAACAATGCCCCAGGAAACTTAACAAATAAACATACTGCCACAATACACATTAACAATGCCCAGAAACTTAATAAACTACTGCCACAATACATTAACAATGCCCCAGGAAACTTAACAAATAAACATACTGCCACAATGCACATTAACAATGCCCCAGGAAACTTAACAAATAAACATACTGCCACAATCACATTAACAATGCCCCAGGAAACTTAACAAATAAACATACTGCCACAATACACATTAATAATGCCCCAGGAAACTTAACAAATAAACATACTGCCACAATACACATTAAACAATGCCCCAGGAAATTAACAATAAACTTACTGCCACAATACACATTAATACAATGCCCCAGGAAACTTAACAAATAAACATACTGCACAATACACATTAACAATGCCCCAGGAAACTTAACAAATAAACATACTGCCACAATACACATTAACAATGCCCAGGAAACTTAACAATAAACATACTGACCAATACACATTAACAATGCCCCAGGAAACTTAACAATAAACATACTGCCACAATACACATTAACAATGCCCCAGGAAACTTAACAATAAACATACTAACAATAACATTAACAATGCCCAGGAAACTTAACAAATAAACATACTGCCACAATACACATTAACAATGCCCCAGGAAACTTAACAAATAACTACTCAAATAACATTACAATGCCCAGGAACATAAAATAAACATACTGCACAATCATTAACAATGCCCCAGGAAACTTAACAAATAAACATACTACACAATACACATTAACAATGCCCAGGAAACTTAACAAATAACATACTGCCACAATCACATTAACAATGCCCCAGGAAACTTAACAAATAAACATACTGCCACAATACACATTAAACAATGCCCCAGGAAACTTAACAAATAAACATACTACCACAATGCACATTAACAATGCCCCAGGAAACTTAACAAATAAACATACTGCCACAATACACATTAACAATGCCCAGGAAACTTAACAAATAAACATACTGCCACAATACACATTAACAATGCCCCAGGAAACTTAACAAATAAACATACTGCCACAATGCACATTACATAACAATGCCCCCAGGAAACTTAACAAATAAACATACTGCCACAATGCACATTATAGCAATGCCCCAGGAAACTTAACAAATAACATACTGCCACAATGCACATTATAACAATGCCCCAGGAAACTTAACAAATAAACATACTGCCACAATCACATTAACAATGCCCCAGGAAACTTAACAAATAAACATACTGCCACAATGCACATTAACAATGCCCCAGGAAACTTAACAATAAACATACTGCCACAATCACATTAAACAATGCCCAGGAAACTTAACAAATAAACATACTGCCACAATCACATTAACAATGCCCCAGGAAACTTAACAAATAAACATACTGCCACAATGCACATTAACAATGCCCAGGAAACTTAACAATAAACATACTGCCACAATACACATAAATACAATGCCCAGGAAACTTAACAAATAAACATACTGCCACAATGCACATTAACAATGCCCCAGGAAACTTAACAAATAAACATACTGCCAAATGCACATTAACAATGCCCCAGGAAACTTAACAAATAAACATACTGCCACAATACACATTAATAGCAATGCCCCAGGAAACTTAACAAATAAACATACTGCCACAATGCACATTAACAATGCCCCAGGAAATTAACAAATAAACATACTGCCACAATGCACATTAAAATGCCCAGGAAACTTAACAAATAAACATACTGCCACAATCACATTAATACAATGCCCCAGGAAACTTAACAAATAAACATACTCACAATGCACTATTAAACAATGCCCAGAAACTTAACAAATAAACATACTGCCACAATCCATTAACAATGCCCAGAAACTTAACAAATAAACATACTGCACAATCACATTAACAATGCCCAGGAAACTTAACAAAAAAACATACTGCCACATTACACATTAACAATGCCCAGGAAACTTAACAAATAAACATACTGCCACAATAACATTAACATGCCCAGGAAACTTAACAAATAAACATACTGCCACAATCACATTATCAATGCCCAGGAAACTTAACAAATAAACATACTGCCACAATGCACATTAATAGCAATGCCCAGGAAACTTAACAAATAACATACTGCCACAATGCACATTATACAATGCCCAGGAAACTTAACAAATAAACATACTGCCACAATGCACATTAACAATGCCCAGGAAACTTAACAATAAACATACTGCCACAATGCACATTATAACAATGCCCAGGAAACTTAACAAATAAACATACTGCCACAATCACATTAACAATGCCCAGGAAACTTAACAATAAACATACTGCCACAATGCACATTAATACAATGCCCAGGAAATTAACAAATACATACTGCCACAATGCACATTATAACAATGCCCCAGGAAACTTAACAAATAAACTACTGCCACATGCACATTAGCAATGCCAGGAAATTAACAATAAACAACTGCACAATGCAATAAATCCAGAAACTTAACATAAACATACACAATACATTAAAATGCCCAGAAACTTAAAATAACATACTGCACAATCACATAACAATGCCAGAAATTACAAATAAACTAATCACTTAACAAGCCAGAAACTTAACAATAATACGCACAATACATAATGCAAGCCAGGAACTTACAAATAAATACTCCAATGCACATAAATGCCAGGAAACTAACAATAAATACTGCCACAATACATTAAAATGCCAGGAACTTAAAATAAACTACGCACAATCACATTACATGCCAGGAAATTAACAAATAACATACTGCACAATGCACATAACATGCCCAGGAAATTAACAAATAAACTCTGCCACATGCACATAACATGCCGAAATAACAATAAATGCAAACAATTAACATGCCAGGAAACTTAACAATAACATATGCACAATACACATTAACATGCCCAGAAACTTAACAATAAACATACTGCACAATGCACATATAGCATGCCAGAATTAACAATAACATACTGCCACAATGCACATATACAATGCCGGAAACTAACAAATAAATACGCCACAATACATTACATGCCAAACTAACAATAACATACTGCACAATGCACATTAACAATGCCCAAAACTTAACAAAACATACTAAAACAATACACATTAACATACTCTCAGGAAACTTAACAAATAAAACTACTGCACAATACAATTAACAATGCCCCAGAAACTAACAAATAAACATACTGCCACAATGCACATTAACAATGCCCAGGAAACTAACAAATATAACACACTGCACAATACACATTAATACAATGCCCCAGAAACTTAAAAATAAACATACTGCAACAATACACATTAAATGCCCCAGGAAACTAACAAATAAACATACTGCCACAATAAAACTTAAACAATGCCCAGAAACTCACAATAAACTATACTGCAGACCACAATAACAAATATAACATGCCCAGAAACATTAACAATATACAAAAAGCCATGCAACAATCAAATAACAATGCCCAGGAAATTAACAAGTAAACATAACTACAATACAATTAATACAATGCCCCAGGAAACTTAACAAATAACATACTGCCACAATACACATTAAGCATGCCCAGGAAACTTAACAAATAAACATACTGCACACAATAACATTAAACTAATGCCCAGGAAATCTACAAATAAACATACTGCCACAATCACTATTAACAATGCCCAGGAAACTTAACAAATAAACATATGCCACAATACACATAACAATGCCCCAGGAAACTTAACAAATAAACATACTGCCACAATACACATTAACAATGCTTCAGGAAACTTAACAAATAAACATACTGCCACAATACACATTAACAATGCCCAGGAAACTCAACAAATAAACATACTGCCACAATACACATTAATAGCAATGCCCCAGGAAACTTAACAAATAAACATACTGCCACAATACACATTAATAGCAATGCCCCAGGAAACTTAACAAATAAACATACTGCCACAATACACATTAATAGCAATGCCCCAGGAAACTTAACAAATAAACAAACTGCCACAATGCACATTATTAACAATGCCCCAGGAAACTTAACAAGTAAACATACTGCCACAATGCACATTAACAATGCCCCAGGAAACTTAACAAGTAAACATACTGCCACAATACACATTAACAATGCCCCAGGAAACTTAAGTAAACATACTGCCACAATACACATTAACAATGCCCCAGGAAACTTAACAAGTAAACATACTGCCACAATACACATTAACAATGCCCCAGGAAACTTAACAAGTAAACATACTAAACAATACACATTAACAATGCCCCAGGAAACTTAACAAATAAACATACTGCCACAATGCACATTAACAATGCTCCAGGAAATTTAACAATAAAACATACTGCCACAATGCACATTAATAACAATGCCCCAGGAAACTTAACAAATAGGTATACTGCCACAATGCACATTAAAAACAAGGAATAGCTTAAATAACCTGTATCAGACTCGAGCGCAGAGATCTATGGATGTGGGTGCGGGGGTGGGTGTTGGTAATTATCAGAGTGTTGTGAAGTTAATATATTATCTAGGGAAATGTTGGCTCAGTGCACTGGAACAGTAAATGTCACACTGGTTACGTATACAGAGAGTGATTAATATAGTGTATGACATTGTGAGGTAAGCCGCAAAAGAAATTTGATTAACTGGTAGACAGACATATACATACTGCTATAATACATTAAGGGCTGTGTCAGTCATCACGTACAAAGATCTACGGTGTTGTCAGCTGTCTTCCCCGTCCAGAATGATGAACTCCTCCGAGCTGAGGGAACGGGTGCATGGAGATAGCGAGGAGAAAGAATAGTATATATAGCGAGAGGAGAGGGTAGTATACACCATGTTGGAAGAACACAGGGAAAAAGCGGGAAAAAATGGAGGACAATGTTGTCATACCTATAGGACAGAGAGAGAGAGAGAGAGAGAGAGAGAGAGAGAGAGAGAGAGAGAGAGAGAGAGAGAGGAGTTTGGGCAAAGGGAAGGGGGAGGGGGGCGACACAGACTTCAGTGAGGCGGTGAAACCTATCATCTCTGCGTGACAGTGAATTTGTCACTTTTTAGGCTTTTTTTTTTTTATTAAATTTTTTTTTAAGGGTTCCACCATTATGCGAGGAAGAATTTCACGTCTTGCAAAACTGACATGACAAAATGTGAGTGTGCGTATGTGTGTGTTTGTGTGTGTGTGTGTGTGTGTTTGTGTGTGTATTTGTGTGTGTTTGTGTACGTGCGTGTGTGCGCGCGCGCTCAAGTAAGTTTTATTCATTGAAATTGTGATAGTATAGTGTGTAATGTGCTTTGGATGTGCGTGTGTCACTTAGACTTTCAGATTTATTTGTCCATTGTTTTATATGAAAACCGAAATGGTGTATAGACACAAAGTGAATTTGTGCGTGTGTGTGAGTGAGGGCTGTGTATACGTTTGTGTGTGTGTGTGTGTGTGTGTGTGTGTGTGTGTGTGTGTTGTGTGTGTGTGGTGTGTGTGTGTGTGTGTGTGTGTGTGTGTGTGTGTGTGTGTGTGGAGAGAGAGAGAGAGAGAGAGAGAGAGAGAGAGGAGAGATGGAGCGAGAGTAAAATTCAGAATAATACAGAACACTCAGCGCGCGCACGCACGCACACACAGACACACACACACACACACACACACACACACACACACACACACACACACACACACACATACACACACATACACACACACACACATACACACACACATACACACACATACACACACAACACACACACACACACACACACACACACACACACACACACACACACACAACACACACACACACAACACACACACACACACACACACTCAGACGCACATAATGTGACGTTAGAAACCAGAAGATGAAGATCCAAGTTCAAAGCATCCCATATCTAAAGAGGAAGTGCTGCTAGCATTAAGAAAATTGAAACCTCGTACAGCAGCTGGGCCAGATGGTCTTGTTGCGCAACTGTCTAAGTATTCAGATGGTACTGTTGTCGAGTTTCTTGTTTCATGTGAACTAGACAGTTTGTATTGTTACCACTTTATTCAATAATTATTTTGTGGATGTCGGCAATAAATTATACAATTCTACTAATATACTGATGGAAAGGACTCGATAACATGACAGGTGAATATCAAACTGTATTTAAAAAAAAAGAATACATCGACAATCGGTCATACGTTTATTCTAATGGCGACAGTTCAGAAACTATTTCCAAATAACCGTCAGCTTTCTGAGGCGTTCATTGACTTCGACGAAGCGTTTGATTTAATTTCAAGAAAGCTTCTATAGCCCATCTTAATAAAAAAAAAATAGTGTTAAGGGTCAGTCACATCAATGTATCAGGAGTATGTATAGAGAGTTAAAGTTAATGTTAGATGTGTCGCTAGATTTAGTGATTACATTAATTGTAAATAAAAATCGAAAACAAGTGTGACTGCCCGCGTTCAAGCAAACAGGAACCAGAAAAAACACGAAAGAAGAATACGAACGCGTATTTAATACAACAAGACAAGACAATGTGTGAACACAGCAGCAGGGAAGTTTCAGTCTTTTTCTCAGAATTTTTGTATCTAGTGTTTGTTTGTAATCTTACTCATGACAAAAGCCAGTTGGCCGAAAATTTGGGCCTGTCTTGTCTTGTTGTATTAAATACGCGTTCGTATTCTTCTTTCGTGTTTTTTTCTGGTTGGTGTTTGTTTGTTTGTAATCTTACACTTGACAAAGGCCAGTTGGCCGAAAATTTGCGACTGTCTTGTCTTGTTATATTAAATACGCGTTTTTATTCTTCTTTCATGTTTTTTTTTCTGGTTCTTTTCTACATTAATTGTAGTCAAGGAGTTGAGCAAGATGATGTGTGCAGTCCTATCCTGTTTTCTGTATTTATGAATGAACCTGCTGTGGAGATAATAGAATATGGTCGGCATGGAGTGACATTTTTACAATGTTTCATTGAATTGTTTATTGTTGATTTTGGGGAGATGACATTCTACTTTTATCAGAAACAGGTATTGGCTTACAGACTCAGTTAAACAGTTTACATCGAACAGCAGCTGCAGTGCAACTTAAGAGTAAATATGGATAAAAGTAACATTGTTGTCAGGAAAGGTTATCTATCAGCACGAGCAAAATGATATTAAGATAGTATGATATCTGTTGTAAACAGTTATACGTATCTCGGTATTGATTTGACTACAAAACTCGGCTTTTAAGTTTTGTTGTGAATGGTTTGATGACTAGAGCAAAGAAAGCAGCTCTTCAAAGTTTTAAAGAGTTTAAGTAAATTAAAAGAATATCCACTAGAGCTACTTCAAGTTTTTGACTTACACATCCAGCCAGATGCACAATTGGTGCGGATGTTTTGGGTTTGTGTAAAGGCATTGCCATGATGCGATTTCTTGGTGTTGGATGGCGAACGCCGAATGATTTTATATGGTGAGTTTGGCAGATACCCTATCTATATAAATTCGTTTGTGAAGTGTATTAAATACTGGTTAAAACTAACAAGAATGGGCCAGAATACGGTTATTCAGTGAAAGTATATCAAGGTTCTATATGATTTAAATTCCAGGGGAAATTATAATGGGCAAAGAGATTATATCACAAACTTCAGTTTAATTTATGTTATGTTGGATTTTTAGCATAAGTCTATCATGTATACGACAATTTCTGTATTGCAAATTATGAACTTGTATGTAATGTTCATCGCACCCTTTATGAGGGACTGTGGCCTATTTGAATAAATACCTAGTGTCCAGTACACTCTCTCTCTCTCTCTTCTCTCCTCTCTCTCTCTCCTCTCTCCGCTCTCTCTCTCTCTGTTGCTGTAAACAAATGTCATGTGTATAGAATAGCAACGGCGAGTTTGAAAAATGGCTTCTAGCCAATAACTTTTACCGTTGGGAAAATAAAGCATCATTGTCATTCTCATTGTCTCTCTCCCTCTCCGCTCTCTCTTGTCTCCCTCTCTACCCTTCCCCCTCTCCTCCCCCTCCGTTCCTCTCTCTTTCTTGCTCCTTTCTCTCATCCCTTCTCTTATGTATTTTGAATGTACTTTTCTCGCAACAATTCATTCTCTTAAGTTTGAAAAACAAAACGAATGAAAAGAAAAGAAAGCCAAACAAGACAAGACAAAAACCACGTTATAATTTGATACAACAACAATAAGAGACAAAACGCCACCCATTTTCGACCTTTGGATCTTCAACCCTTTGACTTTCTCACCCTATCTACCAGCTTTTGCATCGTCGGCCATGACAGCAAACAAAACCTTTACCCGTTTACTCCCTCACCCTGTCCACCAGCTCCCTCAGAAGCTAATGAATAGGGTGTGGGAGTGAAAGGGTTAAGTTTTTGCTAGTGAATCGTGTGAGGGAGTGAAAGGGTTAAGTTTTTGCAGCTTATGGACGGGCTACGGGAATGAAAGGGTTAACAGGATGAGAATAGTGTGAATAGGGTGAGGGAGTGAAAGGGTTAATTTTTGCAGCTTATGGACAGGCTACGGGAATGAAAGGGTTAACAGGATGAGAACAGTGTAGTGAAGAGGGTGAGGGAGTGAAAGAGTTAAGTTTTTGCGTCTTATGGACAGGCTGCAGGAATGAAATGGTCAACAGGATGAGAATAGTGTAGTTAACCTGTATGTTATTTTATGTTGTGTCCATTTGTAAGGTGTGTACATATATTCGGTATTTATTTAAATCTCTTCAGTCACACACACCCCTCCCCCCCCCCCCAAAAAAAAAAATTCCGTGCTTACCCAGTCAAATGTTCTATTTATTACCGACACATGGCTTTTGCATATGACAGTGAAGGACATCATCTGGCAGTTGAGGTCAATGTTTTTGTGTGGTGTAAAACACACCACACACACACACACACCACACACACACGCACACACACGCACGTGCACACACACACACACACAAACGTCACGCACGCATGCACAACACACACACAACAAACTTCGCACGATATGACATACACACAGCAATTCAAATGATAAATGTCAATTGCTGCGCGCGCACACAAATACACCCGCCCGCGCACGCATGTTGCCCTGCTGTTTTTGTTGTTGTTTTTTTTTTACTTGTGAGCAATGTATCTAATCTTACGTATTGCCTCCTCCTCCCTCCCACCCCCACCCCCCCAAAAAAGGAAAACTGAATGACAATGTGTGTGTTGTGTGTTGTGTGTGTGTGTGTGTGTGTGTGTGTGTGTGGTGTGTGTGTGTGTGTGTGTGTGTGTGTGGTGTGTGTGTGTGTGTGTGTGTGTGTGTCTTGTTTTTGGTTTTTCTGTCTCTTTCCAAAAGACAAACTTGTTATTTATGTATTTTTTTAATTTGACATCTACACACACAGTTATTCATGTATAATTACGTGTTTAAATTTGATGTCTACACACACACACACACACACACACACACACACACACACACACACACACACACACACACACACACACACACACTCACACACCACTCCACACTCACTCACACTCACACACACCATCAAGTCCCTTCACTCTGTCAACATAAAAAACGCGGGCGCGGGACGCTGGACTTCCCACCGGCCGATCAGCAGGCGGCAGTAGGACGTGCATTCTTTGCGCACTTCACACCAACCATCCCCCACCCCACCCCACCCTCTCTGTCTCTGTCTGTATGTCTGTCTCTGTGTGTGTGTCTGTCTCTGTGTGTGTGTCTGTCTCTCTCTCTCGCCTTCCACCCCCATCTCTCTCTCTCTCTCTCTCTCGCTTCTTGCCTGCCTGAGCGGCAGACTGTGCCTACTTGGTTCGTCCCCGAGAGAAAGAGGGTAAGAGGACAAGCGCGTGTGTGTGTGAGTGTGTGTGTGTATAGGAGGGGACTGTCAACTAGCTTACCTGTTCCTACCTGGGCCTACTGTCCCGTGTGTGTTGCCGGCTTGTCTCTGACCGTCTTGACTGACGCTGAGCGACTGACTACTATTACTACAGGCTTCTCTTTGCTTCACTTCTTCTCTTTTCTCGATCTTTTTTTACCTGGGCAAAGAAAGAGTTTAAAAAAAATTCGTGTGCCACCCAGGCGTCGTCGGTTTCTGCCCTCTTCCGCAACCGCAAAGTTGCCACCGCCATCATCATCACCACCAGCCGTTTTGGTTATTCGTTGCTTTTCTCCGTCCGTGTCCTTTTCGGGCCAACTACTACCTCCGCTTGCACGTCTGTCTGGTTTACTACTACGGTGTCGTCTGCGCTTCCTCCTCAGTCGACCACAGCCACTGCCCCATCACGGAACAGCCACGACGACCACCACCACCCTCACCAACCACTCACTACCACCACTTCCACCACCAACATCGCCGCTGACTTGGAAATCACAGAGCGACGGACGACGAAGTGAAGGGAGAGGAGTTTGTTTTTGAGGCTATTGTACTTTTGGTACAGCTGTTCGGTCGGTCTGTTCGCCACAGTTCAACCCTACCACCCTCCACCATTGACACTCACTTTCCTTCGACTTAAAATCAATTTCTCTTTATTTCTAACCTCTCCCTCGCTCTCTCCCTCTCTTTCTCTCCCAGTCTCTCTCATGAGGCAGTCGAGTTCTTGATTGTTTTTCTCGCAGGAGCGGACGCGAGAGTCAAGTCGTCGTGACATCTATCCATGTCGGGCCTGTGTGTGGTGGTTGCTGTCGTCGTCTAACGGACTTTTCCCTGCCCTCGCCAAGCCAAGAATTGTGCAACAAATTGCTGTGTTTTTGGTTGTTTAGTTCCTTTTGTGTGTTGCTGCTGTATACTACAACGCTTTTCTTCCCTTACGTCGCCGAAAGTGCTAATTTTTTTTTTTGTCTTGGTCGACGGCGACATCACCTGTTGTTACCAACTTGGGACGATACACTTCCTGTACGCCGAACAGCTCCGATTGTTCATTTTTTTGTCAGTGAATTGTGACACGCTTCAGCTCTATAACCTTGGACCTGGACATCTACTTCCTGCCCAGACTAACCCAAACTCAGAACTGCCATCAAGATTAGTTGTACGTCGAATCTGCAGCGGTACTTCACGTCCTCTCTCCCTCCCTGTAATATACAGCAAGAGAAACTCTCCATCTACTCAACATTCCTTACGGTCTTGTTGTCCTCCGGCTCCCGGCCGCGGTGGTGGTATAGTTACCGGAGTCGGCCCCGTGTAGGAAGGTAGGTTCGAACCTTCAGCCCACGGTGGCGTGCGTGGTGAGCCACAAGATAGATCCCAAGCGAAAGGCCCGTGTCGCCGGCTGGCCCTACCCCCCTCCGGGCCTCGCGCGAGTACTGTCCGCCGCCACCCCGGCCCCCATTGCCTCCTCAGGGCCCCCCGACCACGCCCGAATGTTGCTCGTTCGCCCCATCACTCAAGAGGTCAGTATTTGTTGTTGTTGTTGAGTGTGTGTGTGTGTGTGTGTGTGTGTGTGTAGGTGTGTGTGTGTGTGTGTGTGTGTGTGTGTGTGTGTGTGTGTGTTGTGTGCGCGCGCGCGCGCAATCAGACGTGTGTGTGTTTGTGTGTGTGTGTGTATAAGTGTGTGTGTGTGTGTGTGCGTTTGTGTGTGTGTGGTATACAGGAGGGGAAGGTTTATGTCAATATGTGTCTGAGGCTAGGGGGTAGAATGCTGGAGAGAAGAGAGAGAGAGAGAGAGAGAGAGAGAGAGAGAGAGAGAGGGAGTGTGTGTGTGTATATATATACATACATATATATATGTGTGTGTGTGTGTGTGTGTGTGCGTGTGTGTGTGTGTGTGTGTGTTAGTATGTATGTGTGACATACTGTCCGTGTGTGTCAGTATGTCTGTGTTTGTGTGTGTGGTGTGTGTGTGTGTGTGTGTGTGTGTTTTGTGTGTGTGTGTGTGTGAGAGAGAGAGAGAGAGAGAGAGAGAGAGAACGTGTTTATTTGTGTCAGTGTGTCACTGTGTATCAGTGTTTGTGTGTGTCTATGTGTGTCAGTATGTGTCTATGATAGCGTGTACGTGTGTCAGTGTCAGAGAGAGAGAGAGAGAGGGAGAGAGAGAGAGAGTAGACATTTTGCTGCTGTCATGTGTATATAACCAAGTGACTATGTACATTAAGTATGTCAAGTCAATAGTGTGAGTTTGTACATGGCGAGGAAACCAACGCCAAAATGTGGAACAGAGACGGCTTATAAATAGCTGCTGTACTAGTAGTCCTCTGAGTGTGTGTGTGTGTGTGTGTGTGTGTGTGTGTGTGTGTGTGTGTGTGTGTGTGTGTATGTGTGTGCGTGTGCGTGTGTGTGTGTACATAATTCTTTCTCCACTTTACCCCCCTCAAGTTTTTACTGAGTAAATGTGTGTCAGTCAATTTTATGCGGCTTCTTTCTATTTAGTCAAACGTGTCTTGTCTTTTTATTTTTGTTCTCCACTCTTTTGTCAAGCGTGTAGTGTTTTCTCAAGCGACTTTTTTGTTGTTGGACTATGTGCATTATAATGAACTTTTTTTTTTTACAGTTGTGTGTGTGTGTGTGTGTGTGTGTGTGTGTGCGCGAGCATGTGTGTGTGTGTGTGTGCGCGAGCATGTGTGTGTGTGTGTGCGCGAGCGTGTGTGTGTGTGTTGTACGCGATGCGTGTGTGTGTGTGTTAACTAATAATGGTACTACTTCCACTACTTCTTCTTCACAAAGTTGTAGTTGTAGTAATAGTCTAGTAGTTGTAGTAGTAGTAGTAGTAGTAGTAGTAGTAGTAGTAGTAGTGTGTCTGG
The DNA here is from genome assembly GCA_030674185.1 of Monoplex corrugatus. NCBI lineage: Eukaryota > Metazoa > Mollusca > Gastropoda > Littorinimorpha > Ranellidae > Monoplex > Monoplex corrugatus. Next base: position 41,813,668 of record CM060307.1, on the reverse strand, counting down.
CTGTCTGTGTGCGCGCGTGCGTGCTGGCTTGTATGTGTATATTTTCCAAAGAGAAAGAACTTGAGAGATGTAATTTGTGTGTGTGCTGATTTGAGTAGGGTGAATGATTGCTGAGAGGGAATCAATGTGAGCTTGTGAGAGAACAGTGGGATTGTTTGACCAGCGTGTGTGTGCGTTCGTATTTGCGTGCATGCGCACGTGTGTATATATTTGTGTGTGTATGTTTTCGTGTGTGCGTGCGCACGTGTGTGAACGAAACAGCAGGTGTGAAACACGTGTGTCGTTTTGTGGTCTCTTCTGATTTACATCGCCTTTCTGTCAATACATCTTTTGTCTCAGTGGCCTTCTGTGCTTTGTTGGACTCGACTTAACAACATAGTGTTAGGGTCTTTCTTCACTCAAATATTACTGTGTTTATGCCTTCGGAAAATCATATTTCCCCGTGGAGATGTCGGGGGCTCTTTCAGTGTAAATTAATGGTATCCCCACCTTCTGGAAATTCTGTGCTAGAAATCTCTTTTCTGTCACTCTCTTTTTTCTTCTTCTTCCTTTGCTATCTGTCATTTCTTCATATTTGCTGGTCCATTCACCTGTATGTGTTCGATAAAGTCTTACAAACTTTCCCTTAGGATTGATTATTGGGTACATGTATTAAGTGCATTTTTGGCTCTAGGGAAGTGAGATATGCAGAAGCAGTTTTAGGTAATTTAGGCCCGTTTTGTGTATGTTCTAGTGTCCTTATGTTTTAATTTATATTCAGGTATGTTTCTTAAATCCTCTGTGCGATAGATTGGACGGAGTGGTCAATGCCAGGGGCATATTCTTAGATTATGAGTGCGAATGCATTGATATGTGTGCTTAATTTTCTTGTCTTTTTTTTCTGTTGAAGTATTGTATATGTTTTGAAATGGTTACAGCCCTGATATGGCTCTACACAGTCGGCTGGGCTTTCAACAAAAATAGCAATAAAATAACAGGAGGATCATATAAGATCGAAATCTTTCATATCCGCACTTGTAAAGCGTCGTCACTGTTGTTCGTTGACAGAAAATGTATTATATGGTAACCATCGGATCAGAATGTGAGAAGTCTGTGTGTTGATATGGCAATCATCTTCCATGTTTTGTTACAACTCTCAGCATAACAATCTGTTGTCTGTGAATATGTCAACCATCAGTTTTAATAAAAGAAATAATAAATATGAAGAAGCCGCATTTAACAACTTTAAAGCTTATGATGTACATTTGTTCATTGACAGAATATTTTCTCTTAGTACAGAAACGACCAGCTGTTCATTTTTGTGTGTGTAAATATAAGAACTACTCCTACTATTACTTCTGCTACTACTACTACTACTACTGCTGCTGCTGCTGCTGCTACTACTACTAGAAGTAGTAGTGGTGGTAGTAGTAGTAGTAGTAGTAGTAACAGTAACAAATATGGCAACCATATATTTTTCTTATACTTTATTGCAAATATAGAATAACATTTTTATGTGTAAATGTGTCAACCAATAACATCAATAACACAGAACATGAACAAGCTTTATGCTTTATATTCTTTTAATGTTCATGTACATATTTTTTTTATTCCATCATTTTCCATTCATGTTGCCTTTTCTTTTTTTCTTCTCTCTCTCTCTCTCTCTCTCTCTCTCTCTCTCTCTCTCTCTCTCTCTCTCTCTCTCTCTCTCTCTGTATGTATGTGTGTGTGTGTCTCTCTTTCTTTCCTGCTTCTTTTATGCTTTCTATCCATCCTTGTCTTTGTTGCTTGCTTTTTCTCTGTTTATTTTTCTTATGTCTTTCTTCCTTGTTACTTTTAGCAGTTATAACGTGTTGAGATAATTTCTTTAGCAATGATTTTATTTGGAGGGCTGTTTTTAATATCCCTCACAGACCCACTCTGACCCCCCCCCCCTCCCAATCTTTCTTCCTTTTTCTGTCTTTTCTTTCTTCTTTTCTCTCTCCCCCTCTCTCTCATATGAATAGAAGGCATTTTACGTTGTTTCTCCTTATTCGTTATGCGCTTGTACAAAACATACTTAATGTTTATATGATTGTGAGAATGCATAGTTACATGTATTCCCCTTCTAAGGGGACAGTCTGAAGTCTGAAGTCTGTTTGTCTGTCCGTCTCTCTGTCTGTGTCTGTCTCTGTCTGTGTCTGTCTGTCTGTCTGTCTCTCTCTCTCTCTCTCTCCCTCTCTGAATGGGATGAATCGCTGAAAAGTTACACATTTCCTTTAACTCAGAATATCATTTTTCAATGTTAGATGTCATAAAGAGGTTGCGTAAGAGATGGGATTTGAATTGTTTCAAAGTGTTGACGATGGTGATGATCATGCTGGCTATAATGCTGCTACTGCAAGCGATAATAAGTATGGTGATGACGACGAAGATAATGACAGGTAGTAGTTCATTTCTGTGGTGGTGATGACAGCGAGAAAGTTCAGCAAACCCATCGCCACCGAACTGTTTTTATTAACCCTTGTTGGCGAATGGAACGGGCGATTGTCACAGCGTCGTCGTCGTCGTCACTTGGGCGGCCAGCCTGGCTGTTGTAGTTGATTACCTGTTCCTCTCTCCTTCCCTCATCCTTCCCTCCTTCCCCCGTTCCTGCTCTCTTCGTGACCCCCGTCATCCCCTCCCCCTATTTTTGCCTTATCAGGTTGATTGTGGACGGGATCGATGAGGAAACTGGCGACTGTGTGTCGTGTGTTGCCTCCCTCTCTCCCTCTGCCTCGTTCTTCTCATCTCTCCAGTGATGCTTGTGTTTGCTGTTGTCGTGTAGCGGAGGGGTGGGTACGGTTTGGGCCGCGGAGAAATTGGGTGGAAGTGAAATGTTGGGGGTGTGTCTGTCGCGCGCGTGTGCCCATCCTGCTGCGCATGCAAGCATGCACGCACACACGCACGCACACTGACGTGCACGAGTGCCCTGCACGCACGCTTCGGCGTTCATCCGCACCCCTGATAATAATGATGGTGACGCTGATGATGATGCTGTTACCGCCACTGATGGTGATGATGTTGATGATATGATAACAAGAATGATGGTAATATTGATGATGATGATGATCATCGTCGTCGTCGTCGTCGATCATCATCATCATCGCCGCCGCCGCCTCCCCACCACCACCACACACCACCACCACCACCACCATCATCATCATCATCAATGTAATAGTACTGATATTGACAAAAGCAATGAAATTAACGAAAAAAAGAAATTAACGATATTCAGCAGAGAATAAGTTTACATTTTGCAGTGTAGATTTATAGATAGAATGACAATTTCAAAACCTGTCAGTAAAATAGCTTCCTTTTCTATAGAAGGAAAACGGTAATCACAGCAATGTGATAATTTGACATCGAAACTTTAAGCCACCAACTGGACAAAAATGTAAGAGTATTCATGTTTTCTTTAGTAAGGCTAGCGAATGCCCAGTAAATACACGTTGCACTCTAAAAGTACAACTTAAAAAAAAATCCATTCTAAGTTATAAAAGATTTCTGGGTTGGTAGTGGGACAAGGAAGTGGAGAGAGACAAAATAAAAGACGTAATTGGGACTGATTTCCCAAGAATGATAAACGTCGACCAGGTGCTCTCTCCTGTCAGCGCTATAACTGATTTTAAGTTTGAAAATCTGTGCACCTTAATAGTAGAGCGTCTTGGGTTAACAAGAACTGGTGGTTGCGAGGTTTGAGGTATATCAAAACAGCTACTAAAACCCCATTCCATCAACGTTATCTGCGGAAATAATTCACTATGCTTCACAGAGTGATTTCTTGAATAAAGTAATCAAAAAGTATAACGCCTGTATATATTTAGAAACCAGGAATATACATAGAAATCAGAAGCACATGCATATAGGATGAGAACTCGTATTTATCTGATGACACAAGACAGGCACAAATGTTCGGCCAACTTATTTTTGTCAAGCGTAGACAAAAGACAAAGTCACCAGATTTAGGACAAAAACAACCTATTGGTAAACTTAATCTCATGTTTCGTTGAGCATTGATCTGGAGAATAGGGAGGCGATGGATAGGTATGTTCATATAGTGAATAATGTGTGCCTTTTTGTTTCTGGATGGAAGTTGAGTTGTTTTAGATGTTCTGATTACACAGTTTTGTTGTTCATGTGTGTCATGATCTTATATATTTTCCAGGTCAACGCTCAAACAAAACATTAGGAAAGTCAGCTGATCTGTTTTTGTCCTAAATCTGATTAATTTGTTTCTTTGTTGTCTTTCTTGTTGACTTGACAAAAATCAGTTGGCCGAAATTTTTCACCTGTGTTGCTTTAGTAAATATATGTTTTCATTCTATTTTTGGCGTGTTTCTGGTTTCTTTTTCCTTGAACGCTGGCAGTCGCTTCTGATTCAGTTTGTGGGAATTCTAATTTTATATGTGGGCATATAGCTTCTACTCTGTCGAGGCGTTCAGCTCTTTCTCTGTCTTGGGATATGGCTTCAAGTAACCTTTCGCTTGTTGTATTCCACACATTTTGAATAATATGAAACCTGTTTCTTTTGTATTTTTTATTAAAGTGTTGTTTAAAACTGATTGTTTTATTGTGTGTTTGGTAAATTTTTAAGTCTATCTTGTATACCCCATACCCTTAAAATTCGTTAAGGAGAAATTGTTTTAATACGTTAATGAACAGAAAGAACGTAATTCCTGTTTTTAATTTATAAGATTTGAAAGTAAATATGTGTCCATTTAGCTAAAATACACGCATAATGTGTATGGGGATGGAGGCGAAATTTTTCTAAAGATGCAGCTGAATCTGAAGATTTCAAAGGGTAGGATACATTACAAATATTGACATTTCTTCGGGGGATTAAATTTGGAATTGTCAGTGACAGGTAAAAGGTGTACGCAGAGAGAGAGAGAGAGAGAGAGAGAGAGAAGAGAGAGAGAGAGGAGGAGAGAGAGAGCGAGAGATTTTGGGGGGGGAGTGGGGAGGGGCAGAAGGGGGAGTTCACTATACAATGCAGAACGCTCCGTGTGGTGCCTCGCTCAGAATGTCGGAGTATCTGCAGTCAAACAGTGGGAGGACATGAGTGTTTGCTGTGAACAAACATCACGATAGTACTACTGGCTTGGTTTGGGGGCTGAGCCTCCTCTCTCTCTGTGTCTCTCTCTGTCTCTCTCTCTCTCTGTCTTTCTCTCTCTCTGTCTCTCTCTCTCTGTTTCTCTCTCTCTGTGTGTGTGTGTCTCTCTCTCTGTGTCGTCTCTCTCTCTGTGTCTGTCTCTCTGTCTCTGTCTCTGTGTCTCTGTCTCTCTGTGTGTGTCTCTTTCTCTCTCTCTCTCTCTCTCTCCCTCCTCCCTCCCCCACACACACTCTCTTTCTCTCCAGCGTCTTTAACAGATTATAAGCGTATCTGTATAAATCACTGTTTTGTTTCTGTATTTCTTGATATTAATATGACATATAGTTTCAGGAATTCTTTTTGTTTGTTTATTTCAAAATTGTAATTTTTCTTGTGTTCACAGTGTAGATTTTCCTTGAACCTATAACGACAGCAAAACATGTTAAACCGAAAGGAAAATGCAAACTCTGCAAAGAAGGAACACACACACACACACACACACACACACACACACACACACACACACACACACACACACACACACACACACACACACACACACACACACACACACACACACACACACACACAGAGAGAGAGAGAGAGAGAGAGAGAGAGAGAGACAGAGACAGACAGAGAGAGAGAGAGAGCAATTCGTCACAGTTGACTTGAGTGAAGTCCATAATGTATATAAATTGTATGTGTACGGCGTACAGTACAAAGAGAAACCGTGTATCACTGTTGCTCCTCCTCCCCCCCCCCCCCATTCCATGGAAATAACTGTCAAAATAGATCACCTTTCAATGGAGGAGTTACAAATTGAACATTAGAAAAACCAGTCTTCCGGAAATTTCATTTCAGTTCCTTTGATGTTAACGTTATATTTTTCAGTGTTATGTTCGTATTTGAGCTTTTTTCGGGGGTGGCTGGTTGGAAAAGGGAGTTAAATGATTTTTTTTAATCGAAACATACATCTCACATCTATAAACACACATTTCAGTGAACAATATTCTGAACTCCAAAGTTTGTTCCAAATAAAACAATATTTTTAAGTTTCATAAAAATACAGAGGACGTCTTTCTTTCAACTTTTTCTTCAGAATTTTCCCGAAAATGTATCACATAAAGCTAAGTTTTAGTCTGTAAAAAAAACTGCATACATCACCACTGATAGTTCTCATTTCTTCTAGTACAGTATACATTGTAAGTGTTCTGTGAACGATTTCGACTTGAAACTTAATTTTGGCATCTTTAATTTTGTGTGATTTTTTAAAAGTGGATTTTCATATAATATTGTACATTCCATTTTACATTTTAAAATTTTAGTTGCTTTCATTATATTTTGATATCAGAATTCATTAAAGTCGGATTGGATGCTTTTATGCAGCGAGCAAAGAGTTTTCAAAGCGAGGGATTCTGTAATGATGTATTGTTGTTAATCACTGTTTTATTGACAATAGTTTTGGTAGATGAATATGCATCCAGGAAAGGAAATAAATTCTACATTTACTCCGCATTAAATTCTGTGCGACCGAAGAATTTTCTGTCGTCATTCAAGACGCATGAAAAGCAGTAAACATCATCTCTGATCCCTGTCCATGGAAGAGAAATAGTTGACGACATACTTGTGATACAGACACACCAACATACATTTGTTTCATCATATCATCATCATCATCATCATCATCATCATCATCATCATCATCATCATCATGTATACCCTGCTGCATGGCGTTGGCGATCATGGCCCTCCATAACGAATCTATCCCTGCAAGTACATCTTCCACCCTCTCTGTCCTCAGCCATCTTGCAAGTTCGTCCAACATTTTCTCTCTGGGTCTACCTGGTGTTCTCTTTCTACAGAAATTTAGACATAGCAAAAATTTGTACAGAGGCACAGAAATAGTGGATCACAATGAATCTGTTGCCTTGAATCTACCTTTGTTTCATTTATTGACTGGTCCATTTGTTGCTTTTAGTTCTTTAATCATTCGTTTGCCTGCTCCTTTACTTGCTGTAATCGCATCTGTTTGGGAGGATTTGTATAACAGTATTCAGAGAAGAAACACAAAGAAAAGAGAAACGGTAATTCCCTGCACACTCAATATTAATATTCTGTGTAATTACTCGAACGTGGAGTGTGAGAGGAATACAGAAGCAGCAAAGGCAGTGGGTAAGAGAAGTGACGCCAGACAGTTAACCCTTTCACGCCTCAAGCACAATCCTGAGTGAGCCCTTTCGTTCCCTCAGCCTATTCATAGTTAACCTTTTCACTCCGTCGTCATAGCCAGAGTAAACCTCACCCTAGCTAGAGTTAACCCTTTCACTATCTCTTGCTATCCACAGTCAACCCTTTCACTCTCTAACCGTATCCAGAATAAACCCTTTAAGTCTTTAGTCCAGTCTACCAGCTTTCGCTGGTGGATAGGCTGAGGGAGCTGTAGGACGTTGGTGGATAGCATGAGGGGCCTACAGGAAGCTGATTGATAAGGTGAGGGAGTGAAAGGGTTAACCCATACCCAAGCACTGACAGATGACCGCACTGGTCATTAAAGGTAATGTTGACACGCGTGTGATGAATAATGTAAGACAAACACACACCTCCAGCAACCCCAAACCCCAACGGTAATTCAATCTGCAGACGGGACCGTTTTCGATCGTTTTCGATTGATCGTTTTTTTTTGTTTTTTTTTTTCGTCCTTTCTTCGCTTGTTCGCTTGTTCTTGGGTTTAAAGATTTTATTTTTCGGTATGAAGTCTCGAAAAGAAAATCGCCAGTACCATTATTGTACATTGTTATGCCTTTGAGTTGTTGATAAAAACAACATTAGTCGGACTGGACAGCAAAGTTGTGAGTTATCTAACAGATACTAATTGTGCTACCGTTCTTTTGCTGGTTCATTCTGTGGTTCGTTGGGTGGTTGGTTGGGTGGATGGTTGGTGGATGGTTCGCCGTTGGTTCGTTCGTCCGTTGGTTCGTTCGTCCGTTGGTTCGTTCGTTCGTTGGTTCGTTCGTTCGTTCATTCGTTCGTTCTTTTGTTCGTTTGTTCGTTCGCTGGTTTCTTGTTCTGCCAATCAATCTTGCAGTATTTTAATTTCTCGAAATCGCTTGAGCATTACATTCACTGCTCCGTTTCTTTCAATGAATTTGGACTGAACTGATTGAGTGAACGGTGGGAGTTCGATGACGCCGCCAGCTGGTCAGGATGGCATGAGTAGTAAAATAATCTAGCTGCACTTTTCCCTGTCAGCGTCCGAGATCTTTGTCTATTTGTAGAAAGTTACTGCAAACAGTTTTTGAGGCCTAACGGAAGGAACTCTCGAGTTTGAAATACATATTTCAGATGTGGAATCGTTTTCTAACGATCACTTTCCTGCATGCACTGTCGACCTTTACCGCACAGCATCATTGGATTTTGTTCTTGAGAGATTAGATGATTGCTTTCACTAGCGGTGTTTTTGTCTGTTCCAGCACTCTGACCAACATTTGATAACTTTACATTCAGAATTTATTCTCTCTCTCTCTCTCTCTCCTCACACACACACATACACACACACGCACGCACGCACGCACGCACGCACGCACGCACGCACGCACGCACATACACACACACGCACAAATGCATACATACACATACCTACTTAAGCAACATTAGCTAGCAGTCAGACAGCATTACGTGCAAGCAGTGAACATACCCAGTTGTGTACTACTGTGGTGAGTATCCAGTTAAAACCAATAATCAATTAATGATGGCCGTCAGGTCTGACTAGTTAGTTAATCTGCTGTTGATATTCTAACCACGAGTAGTTTAAACCTGATACAACGCGTTCTTTCAAATTGAGGAGACAGGGCGCGATGTGGGGTGGGAGTAGGGATAAATCGCTTTGGTGCGGTGGTTAACGCAACGAGCTAACGACGGGAAAGCTGTGCGATTGAATCCCATCAATCCTGTTAAAATCATTGAGATCTTTCGGCTCAACCGGCTCCTGCCCAGAGTTGAGCGTGCCATGGGTTCGTTGAAAAGACTTGGACCTCACAATCGAGTCTCATCCATTTTGCAGATTCGTCATTGACGGTGCTTGCTGTTCAATCAAATATCCTGATCACACCGTAGGTATCTGTATCTCTCGGGCTTAATTGACACCAGACTGTATCATGAAAGTAATTGTAGAGTGCAGCCCTGTCGCAATCTCAATCCAGAACAGAACTCTGTAGTAT